>KV429064.1:6692-40577 GCA_001632345.1 Daedalea quercina L-15889 | reverse complement strand
CCCCCCGCCCCCGCCCATGTCTGCCGACAGCCCGTACTCGCAGCAGCAGCCCCCGGCCCAGTCCCAGCCGTGGTCCACGCCCTCCGTGAGCCACCTCGTCCCCGCCGGCCATTCCCAGTCCTCCTTCCCCTCCCCCTCCTCCTCCGGGCCCTCCGGCGACCAGTACCCCTACTACACCCAGCCGCCCCCGCCCCCGATGAACGTCCACCAGAACTCCGTCCCCGACCCCCACCCCGACCGCGCCACCCTCAGCCTCAACCTCTCCTCCCTCTCCGTCGCGTCTCCGACCAACATGAGCCCCATCAACCCCAGCCCACACCCGAGCACCCAGCCCAGCTCCCACGTCTCCCCCATTACCCCCATCAGCCCCTCTGCCGCAGCCGGCCTCCACGCCCATCACGCGCACCACCACGGTGGCCTCCAACCCCCCTTCACGTTCGCACCACCCGGCTCCGATCACGCCGCCGTCCGCTACGACGAGTCGTACGACTACACCGGCCGCCGCCTCACCAGCTCCCGCTCCAGCTCCTCCTCAGACAAGAGCGTCCCTCGCAAGCGCAGCTTCCCGACCGTCCCCGCACTCAGCACCAACATCGAGGAGCCCTACGGCGACCACGCGATGGACGCGAGCCCCTACGACGAGGTCGACATGAGCTATGGCGGCCTCGAGGCAGAGAACAGCCCCGTGGACGGCAGCACGAGTGGAGGCGAACAGGACGACCACCTCAAGCCACTAGAGGGCACCCCATTATCACAAGGCACCCCCAGCATGCCCCCCGGTGCGCATGGTGGCCTCCCCCAGGTCGGCATGCTGGGCAAGCCACTCGGAACGAACAACTTTGTCACCAAGTTGTACCAGTGCGTCTGCCTGCCGTTTCGCTCGCCTGCACGTCTCGTCTCACTCTGCGTCTTTGTTTTTGGCAGGATGATCAACGATCCGAAAAGCGCACAGTTCATCCAATGGACGGAGCTCGGTACCAGGTGCGTCTTTTGTGCCACGCCCGTCTGCGACGCGCCCACTCGATGCTCACCCGCCGCCAGCTTCGTGGTCTCGAATGTGGGCGAGTTCAGCCGGACGATCCTCGGCTCGCACTTTAAACACAACAATGTCAGTCTTCCTATTCTCATCCCGTGCAGGCCTGCGCGCCCCGGGTGCTGACGCTCGCCGCGTTTCGCAGTTCTCGAGCTTCGTGCGACAGTTGAACATGTATGGCTTCCACAAGATCAACCGGGTACGTCCTTCCTTTCTCTCCCTCCGTCTCCTGCGCCCGGGCGTCACTTCCCCTTTCGTGCATCCCCGTTTCCCCGTGCTTGATTCTCCCACCACCCTCGTCTCCATATGATACCCGATCTCAGAAGTGTCACCCGCGTCGTTGACCGTTGACCGCCCGCGCTCCGTTCATTGGCCACAATTCTCCGGCCTTCATTGCCCCATGCGCATTTCCAACCTGGAGCATGCATCATGATCCCAGGGCTGCCTATCACGTCACCGCACAGTACTGACGCGCGCGATTACCCCCCCCTCCCACAGACGCCCCGCGCGCAGCGCACCTCCGCCGACGTGCAGACGTGGGAGTTCTCGCACCACAAGTTCCTGCGCGGGCGGCCCGACCTGCTCGAGGAGATCAAGCGCAAGGCGCTCGAGCCAGACCCTGCGACGAAGCACCGTGTGGAGCTCCCTGGCGAGGTACGTTGCTCCCCCCGCGCGCTGCGCGCGTTCCCGGCGACCGAGCGTGTGTGCTAATTTGGCGTTGCGGATGCGGATGGAGGTCGCGGCGCAGCTCGCGCAAGTAAGGGAGGAGAACCGGCGGCTGAGCCTGATGTACCACACGGAGCGAGGGCGCGTGGAGAGGCTCGCGGGCGTGGCGAAGGCGATGTATGATGTTATCCAGAGGACGTGGCCGGGATCGGGTGCGTGTCTGCTATCGTTGACCGCTCGCGGACAGGTGGACTGAATTGCTTCTCTGCTCCGCAATCTATCTTTGGGGCATGCGTGCGTGCGCAGTGCAAGTGCCCTTCCCGTCCGATCTGCTGGAACCGGACAACCCGAACATCTACATCACTTCGCCCATCTCGACGACCCCGCACGCGTCGTCCACGGCGGGCGGCGGCTTCCTCCCGTCGCTCTCCATGCCCGGCCCCGGCGGCGCGCACTCGCACACGCTCCACCACACCCACTCCCTGCACTCGCTCGGGACGAGCCCCGGGAGCAGCCCGACGACGGCCGACTTCCCGCACCACGCGCACGGCGGCGCCCACCACTCCCACCACCACTCGCAGAGCCACACGCCCGCGAGCAGCCTATCGCGGCAGCACTCGTTCCAGCACCTGCCCTACGAGAGCGCCGCGATGCACTCGCACCAGCACCACGGCTCGCACGGGCACGCGTACGGCTCCGGGCGGTACGGCGGAGACGCGCCCGCCCCGCTGAGCACGCCCCTCCCGCCGTCGCCCGGGCCGATGGACCTCGACGAGCGCGTGGGCGGGGCGAAGCGCCAGAGAACGGCGCCGTCCTCGGGCCTGAACACGCCGATCGGCGTCGGAAGCGGACTCGGGGAGAGCGGGAAGAAGAGCCGCGCGCGGAGCGACAGTGCCCCGCTGGGCTACGGTGGGCTCGGGAGCGGATGGAGCGCGGTGGGGAGGCCGAGGAGCGGCAGCGGGCTCGGGAGCAGCAGCCTGGGAGGGATGGGAGGTTCCGGGCTGAGAACCGTTGGCAATCTGAGGAGGGAGGACACCATCCCGAACATCGGGAACGTCAGTCGGGTGGCAGGGTCTGGCGCGGGCGGCTTGCCTGGGCTGGTCGTGCCTGGCGTGCCCGGCAAGAGTTGAACGTTGAACGCGGTAGTCGGTGGTGGAAAGTGGGGGTGGGAGGATGCGCTCCAGCCTCGCTGCCCGTGCGTGAGTTCACCGTGGATGCGGGGGTGGGCGCGGTGCGCGGGCGCGCTCTGTGCGTGGTTGCACCCTTAGATGTCGGACACGTGCTAGGGCGCGCTCCGTGGTGCGTGCTTGCTTGCTGCTCGTTGCTCGTGGTCTTGGACAATGGTCGGACTCGCTGCGGAATGGGGGGGCTGTTGTGCGATAGATTTCGGTGTCTGCAGAAGAAGAAAAAGGAACCCCGCCCTCCCCCTTTGCGTCATGTCTCCCTGGTTGCTCGTGTGTACTACAAACGTCCGTCCGTCCCTGCTGTCGCTCATTGTTTCGTCTTTCGTCGCTGCATCATCTGTGTTTCGTCCGTTGTGTCACATAGTCGGTTCATATTCCCCCCTGTGCATACTTTTTACCCCACCCCTGCTGCATCCACGTGTATACCAGTACCGCCTACATACGGTCGATATCCGTCTGCTCGTGTTATGCTTTGCTTCGCACCCCCCGGATTCCCCTCAGACCCATACCCACACATCCCCGCCGCATCCACCATACCCGCCTCCCGAGCTACCCGATTCCTCCTCCTTCCGCCGCGCATGGGCCTGTTCTGGTTCGTCTTTTGTGTTTGCATCGCATTCGCCGCCATCGGGATCATCCGCTGTCGTCTCTCTCTGGTTCTGCCCGGTGTCGTCTCGCTCCCTACCTTCCTGGTCTTTTTTGCTAGCTCGCGCCGCGCGTACGCTACTGCGCTGCAGTCCTGCTCGGCCTCTGTTTCTGGGTCCACTCATAGAGGTGTATTATCATGCAATCATCCATCGGGCACAGTACGTGTAGATATACGCGTGCGTACCAACAAACCCCACATACACACATCGCACTTTCCATGTATATAGCTACCGAAGAGGAAAATCCACAAGAGAGTTTGTACACCTGTCGGCGAGGAGTAGCAGTGCGTCTGTCTGCTAAAGGTGAAAGCACGGTGAGTACATGTCATAGATTCTGCAAATTTGGGGTAACGGACTTGGTCTGTAAGACAGGGGCGGCAGCAGGACCGACGTCCGTGCTCGCGGTCGGTTCCGGGGCTTATGCATGATGCGTACGGACCTTCTCGAAGGCGAGGATGTGTCGATCGGTGTGCTGGATCGGGAGTCCGATGGCTTCGATGGCTGTGGATCCGCGATGCTTGACAGGGACATGCCCGATCGCAACCCGCGTTCCATCGAACTCCCCTCCAACGCCCACCACGCTTCTCCCAGCGAGGCATGCGGTCCCCCTGTTCTCGATCGGGATCGCCCACACCGTCCCCCGGCAGTTCCTGTCCAGAACCCCCCGACGCCACAGCTTGTCTTTCTGTCAGGTGCAACTGGACCACGACAGGTCGGGGGCCCGGTTCCATTCGTCCGGGCGTATGGTACGTTACGTCGCAGAACGACCCGCAGGTACATGCACGATTCAAGCGAACAACAGAGACCTCCCTCGATGGCGAGCCTAACATGTTCAGTAGAGTCAGTGAGGGGGACGACGATGAATGGACTCACCGCGTATGCCGGTGAGGGGACGAATGTGTCATGATGTACAGGACCGAGAACGCACAATTGGACGTCCAGTATTCTACATCAGGGCTGCCCACAAGTCAGCGAGCTGAGAATACACCAAAGTCGGCATACGCTCTTACCTGGCAACATTTGCGTCTGAGGAAGAAGTGGAACGCGTCGAACGTCGCGATATTGACGTACCTGCCCTCGTCCAATTGTATTTAGGAGATCGCTCCAGACACGATCGTCCCCGCAGGCACGACTGCACCGTCAGCGAACATTGTGTCCTGACGCGCGAGGCGTATGATCGACACTGACGGACGTACGGCCAGAGGTCAATACCAGGGAAGCAAACCCGAAGCTGAGAAGCGTCGCGGCGGTGCTCGGGTCTTCGACCTGTCAATTTGGTTCTAGAACCAAGTCCATTGATCAATACGTTTCGCCCCTGGACGATCCTTTTGCAAACGTGCAAAAAGAATTAGAAGGCGTGCAATGCCCTCGGTAGACGAGATCTGAGCCGAGACAATTATTGGAACATTGTGCAACTTGAAGGCACGGCGACACTGAAGAGCAAGTCAGTGCCAATAATCGCTATCTTCAGCCAAACTTGCGATTGCTAACTCACCTGGGACACAAGAACTTGTGCACCTCTGAGTCTCCTGTTAAAAACGTAGCGTATGGTGTGATTTCACCGTGCTTACCACCAGCATATCACCACGACAAGCATACGCAGACAGTTGAGCGTCTGTGCCAGCGGTCCGGTTCCAGGAGCGAAGAAACTATCCTACGATTTGGTAGTCCGGCGGCACTCTGCAGATCATGCTAAGTATGTCCCATCCAATCTACGGTTCCAGAAGAACCACGCTGCCACTCACTGATAGACACTTGACCCGCTCGACCCACGTATGCAGATGGGACATCCGGCAGAAATAGCGCAATCGCACCAATCTTGCTCCAGACGATAAGCTAAGTGAAGATGCGAGCTTCAGCTTCAAGCAGCCTTGATTTGCAACAAATGGATGTGATTATCATATATGATATCCTACGCACCGCCGAGGCAAAGCTTCTGAGTTGGTCGGGGAACACATGGAAGACACAGTGAATTCATATAACACATACCTTCTATTCTTGCTTGTATTGAGGGGTTCTTCCAGCGTCGCGCTCAGCTGCCGAAGTCTTCTCAACCGCACGGAGCTGGTCGAGTATCCTGACACGCTGCTTCTCAGCAGCTGCGAAATTGCGTCAAATCCTCTCTTGAGGCCTTGCGTTACAGCGATCTACGATCCGCGCACGCGTAGCTTCACCGCCGACCCGGGAGAATCGTGAGTAGTACACCTTATGCCGACATACCGCCGATCATCCCTGCCCATCTCCGTGCGTTTCGTGGCGGGTTCCAGCATGCGCTCCGAGTCGCTACCACTGTCTCAGTGTCCGTGCACCGCTTATCCCAGTCATGATGTTACACGCAAAGAAACCTAATCCATGTGTTTCCGCGGTACCAGCGAGAAGAAATCCGGGTGCAATATGGGGGAGGTATCTCCGCCTGAGAAGCAGGCGAAACAGCAGGCAGGCGCGGAGATAACGTTCGGCGCACTCGTGTCGTGGTGCGAAGTCACTCCTGACGAGGATGGATGAGGGGCAGATCTGTCATGTGGGTATGCTTGTGACGGCTCTGCTGAACGGGTCTAGACTGTTCTGGGCAGGGTACCGAGGAGTGGCGGCGCATCGAGGGGTTCGATTGATCGCTGTCGTGGACAAGGGAAGGCACCGATCGCTGAGTATGTTGTTATACATAAAGTCAGCCTGCATGTTCGCCAACAGTAGAAATTGGATATACTCACCGGCACAACTTATCAAGCTAGATGTTTACGCAGCGTCGACGACTCCGGGCCTGACAATGGTGACACCGGGCTATTTACTACCAACGTCATCAGCCAGAAGATACTAGCACGAATGAGTAACACAATGATAACACGATACCCGCTGAACAAACTTGCTTAATACTTGAGGCAGACGTGTTAGTCGGATTGGTCAGTAAGGCCTCGGTTGGCGCGACGCGCCAGATTGTGCTGCAATCGCCCGGCTGAGAGCAATATGGATATCTCAAATTGCTAAACAGTGTCCATGAGTACGTTGATGGACAAGTGCGGCAGTTGACAAATAATAGGACAGTCGCGCGTGCCTTCCTGTCACGATGAATCAAAACCCGTGCGCAACACCGCAGTCAGTGGGGACGCTACCTAGAAGTCTGGCGCGGAACGCTACTCATCACACTGCGTGTGCGCATTGGTACATCGAAATACACTCCTAGGGCATTTAAATGAGCTGTCAAACAGCTGGTACAATTCCAAACTCAGTACATTGTCGTCCTCCGTTAGTATAGGCTTGTTTCCAGATGCTGTACACGCCTTGGAATATCTGGGTGTGCGTATTCTCCGGATCGCGCTGAAATTCTGACGAGATACGTCTTCTTAAGCAAAATGAAGCCAAACTGATAGGACTTGTGTACGAACCTGATAAGACGTCTACGCGGTTGGTGTTTATTCAGCAACATGCAGAATCCTGCAGACCTGCGAAGGCAAGAGTAAGTGTTGAGCTCACTAGCTCGTATGTCTTCGTATTTCCCGCTAGCACCAGCTGCAATTACGCCACAGTCCACAGATGTATTAAGTGTGGGACGCGGAAATGCGACACATGTCAAGAAGGGTGTTTACTCCTAGGTAGTGCAGCGGGAGACTCGTTATGGCTCCGAGCTTGGGAGTAGCTTGAAGAAGCTGTAATGGAACGGGCATCATAGTGTTATATGATCCTAGCTTCTCAGAGGGCAACAGTTCGCTGAAAGCAGATAGAAGGAAACAGGACAGCAATCGTCCGAGTCTGCAGTGCAAAGGACGAGCGGTCGGGAGTACACCGACCGTCTTCGCATCTCCTTGCAATTCAGAGCAACCAGAGAGAGCTCGGAGTAAGTAGCTGTGTTGCAGAACTATGTCCGAAAATCCGGCATCTCTGCAGAACGGAATGCATACGTCAGATACAGAGGAGCTCTGTAAAATTAAGATAGACCGTCGTCAACCTTTCATTGATGGCGAATAGATGCTTGGGTTGTCTTCGTGTCCTCTGGGGGCACCTAAATCGCTCCTCGGCGCGTAAGTAAGCCCGACCTATACGCGTTTTAAGTTGGAACACTGGCAGCACCAGGAGCTTTAATCACTACTGCTCTGGACTGTGAAATAGGAAACGTCCTTGACACTCGTCAAACACCCACCTCGCCGCTGAGCGCTGAGTTGGCAGTCCGAGTCTATCAGTGTGGCAGTTGACCACTCATGTTCGCTCGCAAAGCCAGCTTGAAATTACGTAAGACGCTACGGACAGCAGACGCTGGACTCGCGGAGGCGTGTCGTCATTCTTCCTCCCAGCACCCCGCCACCCCTCCCCGAACTACGACGTTTGTCTCAGTTTTCACGTAGTACTGACTCTCTATGCTTGGAACATGTTGCTCGCATCGACCTATCCCTCATTGTAGCAGCGTCTGCTGAGAATGCAGACAATTCCGCTCAGTATGCCAGACCAGCGTCACTACATGATAGCTCACTTCTAGGGTTGAAATGTGGGCGGCATGTCATGCATAATCCGGGACGGTAACATTCAGAGGATCATCATGTTGTCATTGCAGGCACGTGGCTGTATCACTATCCTGCTCGCCACAGTTTGCAGGAAGTCTACATGAAGCTGAGAGCGGAGACTAGGGGCAGATTCTCAACCCGTTGCGTACAACCGTGCGTAAGGGAAGAACTGGTTCCACGCGCCTGGACCCGGTTAACTTACGTTGGAAGGGGGCGGATATAATCTACTCTGGTCCGTTGCTCAAAATGATAACTCGGTCGGCTCTATCAGATATGCAAGCGCCCTGTGCCTCCTGACGACTCTCTTACTTGACCATGAATGTTCTGCGTACGTCTTGTATAATCATTGTTCGCCAGGCATTGCAATGGACTTATCTTTGGCACAGCGATGAAGACCACGGTCGTCAAAGACGACGCTCGTCACTCATGCGTTGCATGGATCCTTCGCCGCTGATTTCCCCGTGGGGCACCTCCATACTTCTGCGCCGATCGCTCAGTTGGGAGTCCCATCAGGAGGCCCCTGATTCTGTGCCATCGGTTCCCGTCATATTCCCAAGCACACGGCCTCCGACTGACAGAGTTCTGTATAAGCACCCGCCGCGACCGCCCTATGCCCTTCTCACGTGTCTAACTTAGTGCCTCATCTCTGACATATAGTAGGCACGCGACTCCCGGCCGCCTGGAAGCGCTGGCCATTCGCGGTGATGCTGAGAGACTTCTCGATAATAATTGGCTCTCCGGGTTTCGAAGCTTACTATTATGTGGACAAATTACAGCCTGGGCGCAGCGCCTGTGGCTCTCGCACACGACCGAACCTTGACAGGGTGTGGACAGCGTGCGGTACTTTAAACCCGGCCCAAGTATCCATTACCCCCTGGAACTCACCCAGCTGCTTTGCTAACAGACGGCTATACACGATGTTCAGGACAACCGTTGCTATTGCTCGCGCGCCGTTTGCGTTGAGGCGACCGTTCTCAGCCACAAGCCTGCCTCGCGCTCGACCCCTCATGTCGCCGACAACGGCTCTGAGAGCGCCCAGTCCAACTAACTTGCTGCGTGGCCAGCTGTTAATCCGTGGTGCAGCGAGCTCCGTATCCGGTAGACCAGGCTCGCAGACTATCAAGCAGGCTGCGGTGAACATCAAAGAGGAGCTGGGGAACTCAGGTGCGGACCTTGCCAAGACGATCGCTGGCGCGAACTGGTTCCAGGATGCTGTGGTAGCCAACCCGAAGCGCGACACGTTTGTAAGTGCGCACGTAGTTGGTGTTCCAAACATTCGATGAACGTTAGCATGCAGCTCGGTATCACGAATGCGGTTGCGTATTCCGTACCTCCTGCGTACATTACCTTCGGTCTCATCGGCGGACTCCCCTACCTCGGCACCGGTGCCGCCACTATCTATATGGCTCAGCAGGCTGGGACTGCGCTGACAGGTTGGTGGTGTTAGTCATAGCAAGCGAGGGGTGATTCACTCATCATGCGGTGTATTAGATTTTACCTCACGTATTGACCCTGGCGTCGCGATCACCATGCTTGACCACGCTTTGCACGTCCAGATGACTTACGGCGCTGTCATGCTCTCTTTCCTCGGTGCACTGCACTGGGGCTTCGAGTTCGCAGGATACGGCGGCCAGAAAGGGTGCGTGGGCGTTCTTGTTCATCCAGAAGCTTGAGTGGCTAAAAATGCACATAATTTAGCTACCGTCGTCTATTCTTGGGAGCGGTCCCTGTAATCTTCGGATGGTCGACACTCGCTCTCGCCCCAGTAGAAGCCCTGATCGCACAGTGGGCCGGCTTCACTTGGCTGTGGTGGGCGGACCTGCGCGCCACCGGTGCCGGTTGGGGTAAGTACGGCGTGACTGCTTGTCTTCGAATGCTGATTGGGACGCTTCACAGCCCCGAGGTGGTACTCTCAGTACCGGTTCTACTTAACCCTCCTCGCCGGGACGTGCATCCTCGGCACCCTCGCAGCGACGAGCTACTGGGGTCCTGTAGGTGGCCATGGGCTCGTGAGCCACGATCTCAACATGGTAAGTTCATCCAGTCCTCATCGCCCTGTGAGCGGATACCTGACAGTGGAGATGTAGATCCGAGCACTGCGCAGGAAGCAGGAACCGGAGAGCTCGGGCTTCGTGGCCGGCGATGTCGAGACCATCCCGCACGATGGGGATGCATATGTGCTCGTGCGGAAGCGCCGTGCTCAGGAGCCGGAGAATGGAGGTGAAAACGCAGGTGAACAATGAAGGATT
This sequence comes from Daedalea quercina L-15889, assembly GCA_001632345.1. NCBI lineage: Eukaryota > Fungi > Basidiomycota > Agaricomycetes > Polyporales > Fomitopsidaceae > Fomitopsis > Fomitopsis quercina. The sequence continues at coordinate 30,305 of KV429064.1, read as the reverse complement.
CCATGTTTCGTGCGTCGTTCTCCTATTCTATCCTTGTCACTACTGTGGGCAGTGTAAAATACGTGTAGCAAGTATCGCTTTCAGTAAGTTTCGTCTGTATAAAAGACCATGTATTCGCGCGTTCAGAAGCATCAATACATCTACGCATCAAGCACAGCGGTCTCATCGAGGTCGTAGTCTCCTGAGGTACTACGAGTAGCGACCAGCGAGCACCGTCATTGCCTCAAGATCTACTCCATGTCATTGCTAGTCCCCGAATCACGACAGCTTAAGCGTATTACACTCTGTGGTAGTCAATGCATCGTATTCGCGCGAAAGCCGGGGGTTTGACTCCGCGACATTCATAGTTCGCGAACTGTTCGTTTGATAAGATCGACGTGGGTTCTATTGGGATAAGTGGGTTCATCTGATGCCTTCTAGTACGTGCAGACATGCACGGTCTGAATGCGTTGCTTAGCAGTCATTGCAGGTAAGTGATGCAACTTCACAAAGTATGTGAATATGTATGCCATAATCCAAAAAGCGCTAGTTCGCGCATTACAAATGGTTAATCTAAACGTGAACCAGTAGACCAAGCACGTAACGGTATTGCACCAAATATCGTCAGGATCCGTCGGCTTCGGACGACTCTAGCAATGTCGACAGTGTTCGCGGTGTATCATCGACAGCGATCAGGATCTCTTGCTCCGTTGACGGGCTCGCCGCGGGCTGCTCGGCCAGCTGCCTCCGCCTCTCGCCTACTTTCCAAATGACATCCTTGAGTTCTTCTACAACCTCTCCTCCGGGACCCCACCGTTCGCCCTGCGGCCTTGGCGCCTCTGAAAGCGGCGCCAGACCGTATTTACCACTATCCCGGCAGACCTTCGCGAGCTTGATGCGCTCTTCGCGCGAGAGCTTCGAGCGCTCGCGCGTGAACGCAGGTGCGCCGCTCGTCTCGGCCTCATACACTTGCTCGACGCCGGGAGGCGGGAGGTGCAGCGAGGAAGTTGCCATGAGCAGGTGCGCGGTCGCATCGTCGAGAACCTCGTCTGTCCGCTCGGGATCGACAGACAAGCCGAGCGCGCCCCGGCCCTCAGAGAGGGAGAGAACCACCGGTGCGGGCGGGGTGGGTGAGGACGGCCCGGCCTTCTCGGACGAGTCGCTACCATTATCGTTCCGCAGGCCAGGCATGCTGTCCTGAGGTGAGTCGAGGTCATCCCCAGCTGGGGTCTGGCGCGGACCAGATACGATGTCGAGAAGTCGCTCCCTGCCACGCTCGCACTCCCTCAGGGCGTAGCCGAGTTCCTTCCTGAGTCTATCGTATGCCTGGAACGCGGGGTGCTCCTGCACCAGCGAAGCTCCGTCTGTCCCGCTGCTCGACCCTGCCTCTCCTTCGGGCATAGTATCTCGGAGAGAAGCAACGCACTGCTCCAGGTGCTCCCGCGCATCGTTGAGCGCGGTAGACATCGCGTCTACGTGCGCCGCAAATCGCGCGAGATGACTCGGCATTGGTGCAAACGACACCATCTCCGCCATCGTCCGCGCAGCTTGTGGCCGATTCCCCGCGGAGAGGTCGACGGAGGCCCGCGGACTGGGCCGCTCGTCCTTGACACGGTTCTTCTCCACGATGTCGAGAGCCTCCATCAGTCGCGCGGAAGCATCCTCGAACGTGCTCCGCAGGAGGGCCATCACCGAGCGCACGTCCTCCCAATACGAGTCATCCTCATCTTCACCGAAGCGCAGGGCCAGGAGGTGTGAGCATGCGTAGCGCTTTGCCGAAAGCGCCCCGTGCAGCGCGAGCTGGAGGCCCGTGAGCGACAGCGGATGTCGCGTAGTGTGCACGGTCGTGAGATGAGATGACGACGTGATGGTAGGCTGTTGGCTGATGGACGTCCGGCGCACATGGCGCGCGGCGGTGGTGTAGCTTGGTGGAGGGGTCCCGAACACCTCCAAGCCCGCGCTCTTCCGCTTCCGCTGGAGATCGAGCGCGGCAGCCCCGAAGTACTCACCGCACGCTAGCGCCACTTCCGAATCCGTGTCGTCTTCTTCCTCCTGCTCTTCTTGTACAGTGTCGATGCGTTGCGGGGTCGTGGGCTCACTCAGTGTCGCCTTGGTCGGCGGAGGCTCGAATAGAGAAGTGAGGTCCGCGCTGCGTCGTGATCTGCGTTTCTGGAAGTGAGCCAGCGGGCTCCCGGCTTGCGCCAACGCAGCATATGAGCCGTTCCACGTCGATCGTTTATTCGTGGGCGCGGAGATCGTGCGCTGACGTGCCGATGGACCCATAGGAATTGAGAGCGGGCGGGGATGGTCGAAAATCGAAAACGTGGGTTTCGGAGGCGAAGATGGCGCATACATCTCGGATATTTGCGATAGTTGAGACGGATCGGTGAGAGCAGAGAGAAGGTGGCGGACGTTGTCGCACTGGTTTTGGGTCGTGTGCAGTGAGGACTGTAGGGTCACTCGCAAGCTGGAGTTAGGAGAACGCGGACTGATAGGCCCGTAGAAGATACTAGATAGGATTCCTGTCAATACATGTGCTTATTCGTCTTGCTAACCCTGACCTTCGCTCCTCTTTCTCAATAATGGAAATGGCTTCGTTAACTGCGGAGTCCCAGACATTGCCAGCCCGGATGAGTTGATTAACAGCATCCAAAGTCTTGAAGAGCAGACATCAGTCGAACGGTAGCTACGGATTACAGAGGAAACGTACGCTGGCTGTAGTGGCGGCCCTCTCAGAACTTGCCTTGACCGCATGCCATGAATATGTCGAAGCTAGCATGAGGAATATTGCAAGGAAATAGTATTCTGCCGCTAGCACAATCGCCGCGATGCATATTAATGCTATCGGCACTTGGAACTCGGACAGCGGGGAGCTGGACTTGTCGTCGTCGGATGAAGCACCGTCACTAGCATCGTCCAGCTTTCCGGGTAGTTCAGGGGCGAAGGTACGTCGTATGGTCGGTGTGGCGGAGACGGTGGACGAGAGGAGGGAGGACGAGATGACGTCGTACTTGAAGCGCTCGGCGAAGGCGTTCTCAGGGGTCTGTCTAGATTCGAAGGCAGAGGTCGCAACCTGTGAAAAGATCGGATGAGTACGTGCGTCGTGCAAAGTGGACATAAGACGAGGAGAAGGGTTTGCAAACCTCTGACTACGTGAGAAACGGGGTGTGCGGAGCATATTGTCGCCGTTGTCGAGTCACCAGCGATGAATATCAGGAGACAAGGACGTAAAATGCCAGACTGCAGACCGTAAGGACAGCCATAGGGCGAGGAAGTTGTGAGATAAGACGATGCAAAGCCCACGAAACCTCATCTAGATTTCAAGGTGTCAAGAGCTGCACCGTCTGTCATACGCTTCATAGCATCCTGACGAGATATGTGCTCGGGATCGTTGCAAATCGAAGTCGCCGAGATTGGCTCACGAGAATGTGACTCCATAAGCTCTGAGGTAGGTGTTGATAGATTCTACAGGCCGCCACCGACTGCATATCAGCGCCAGACCCCAAGGCAGACGACGTCTGTGTGATAGTAAGCAGCATGGATGATACACCAACGACGCCAAAAAAACAGCAGCGCGGATAGGCTTCTCGCAAGGGCGCGGCGCATATAGGGGCATCCGACCCATCTGCTTTGAAAGGGCAGTTTCAATTGGGAAACGGAATGCAGCTAGGTCCGGGGGGGGGACCCCGTCGATCAGCAGAGAAGAGTTATCCCATCAGGTCTACAGGCACAGTGATGCAGGCACACACGGTATATGTGCAGAGGGCCTGTCAGAGAAGGACATGGCGAGAAAAAGGACAGGACTGCGGCGTTGCCCGTCACAGCCAGAACTGCGGTGGCAGAGGTCAACATGTGCAAGGCCAGCTGTAGGTGCCTCCATTGGCAGAAAAGAGCACAGCAGAGCAGGTCAAGGTTATCCGCTTCGAAGAAAAGCACTCGCCTGAATCAGATTCACGAGAGACGAAGGTAGTCGCTCTAACGCCAACAAGGATTCCTGAGCCTCGCCCACACCATCGTCTGGCTCTTGAGAGAACTCGGGTGCGCCACCAGGGATGGGCTGCACTTCACCAGCAACTGCAGGCAGCAAGTACGTCAGTGGTCTGATATGAATGCAGACTTGATGGGATGAACGCACGCCTAAAGTACTCCTCCAGCGGGTGATCGTCGAAGACAGCCTCAGCCATATGGACGATTAACAAGACAGCAAGCGTAAATCAGCAGGTCGTAAGTTTCGAGTAAGGAGCGGAATGGTTGAGAATAAGATATGTAGCAGCCGGAGCACAGCAGACCACAGGCCAAAGACAAGCAGTGAGAGCAGCAGCACCAGCGGCAGCGCCCAAAAGTCGCCTCCGCTCCTCAAGCGCTTCGGCATCGCAGCGTGACAGCCTTTCCCTGTGACCATCGTGATGGTCGCGATCACGTGCTGCATTCAACGCCGCGGAGCGGAACGTCGCAACGTCCGGACGCACTGGCAGCAGCGGCCTGGGAGACGAAACCTTGATTACTTTACCGTCTCCTACCGTTCAACCAATTCTCAGGCCGCTGACTCTCTTTTATTCGGCATTGTGAGCGTGTCTGTATGGACACCTTGGATGCAATGGTCGTTCCAGCTTCAACATGTCAATGACGGTCGCTACTGTTCAGCAGCGACCATCACTGTGTCACCGAACTGCAGCAAACCCTGCACGGACGAGGTCTCACCTCCATTTAGGTTATCTACGGCAGAGCAGGAGTTGCATACTGTCGCCGACTGCGTAATGTGTATGCGGACAATGGTATGTTTGGTGTAATATCCATGGCACAATGGCTGATCCAACCGTGTAAAGGGCCCCAATGACACCCCCCCTGGGTTGCTCGACTCGTGTATCCACACCTCGTACATGCTAGCAAAGCCCAACATGGCATGACATTCAGCAGCGGACACTATCAATGGGACAAACGAAAAGCCCCTACGGGGAATCATTCACTGATAGGTATCGTTCGTATTATTATGTCTCAATACCCACTTCAACGCTGTCCGTGTGCAAATATCATGACCATTACTTATCCCATTTGAGTCAAGGTGCTCACGGTTAAGAGGCTGACTGAGGCTGACAGCGATCAGCCACTATCGGTCTGGGAACATGGCTACAGAGGATGCAGTCGTGTCAGCCGCATTGCCAGCCTCCAACAGAAGACCGCCCGTGCAAAGGCACGACGTCCCCTCGCATCCTCTCCTTCACGGCCATCATCAAGACCATCCGTAGTATGGCGTCTCCAATCACGCTCAAGCCGACCGTGGTCGCTCTGCTGACGTTCTGCCTCACTCGCGCAGCCCACGGCAAGCGACACCCCACGCGTTCTCTGCACTCCCTCTTCAAGCCCCGGGCAGACGGCGTGAAGCTCGACCCGTACTCAATCACGGGCAACGCCGCCGTCGAAGAGGACGCGGCTGACGTGCCCATGGACCACTCGACCGCGGTCACATACGTCCTCTCCTTCTGCATCATCGCCGCCATCGTCTGCGGCATCTTCTCCGCCGCGCTCATCATCAAGTACCGCCGGCGCCGCCGTGCAGAGGGGCGCGAGAAGGCTGAAGGGACAGCAAACTTAGAGAAGATCGGTACCCGGGACGTCAGTGTCAACGCAAGGGACCGCTTCAAGCGCATGGGCATCTTCCATCCGTCGACGGCATGTCTCCGAGAGCTCGACTACCGCCTTCCGTGTCGTTGCCCGCTTTGTGCTGTGATTGACGAATCTCGTGCTGGAGCTCCTCCGAACTTGGATCCTGGGGCGACTGCTCGGCCACTGGCTACTGTCACGCGACCCACTGGCTCTAGCAACGCTGGCTCTCGACGATCTCGCATCTTCCCTCGTCGCTCGCCCAATAACGAGAACGCCTTCGCCGGGCTCATCCGCACCCGCCCAGCTCAGCCAGTCCCCCCGCACGAACATGAGTGGACGCTCTTTCATGGCTCATCACCTGTCCTCGTTGGTTCTGCGACTATGCCCACTCGCGTGGGTCAGGAGCCAGCGCGGATCGAACCCGCGCGCCTGTCGCAGATGTCCCCGCTGTCTAGTCTGAGGTCCTCTCTTGTCCGCGAGCTCGAGCGACCGCCGTTGTTTTCGGACGACTCAGGCTTGTCTACCATCAAGGTCATCACTACGCCCAAGGGTGCCGAGGACGTTACTGTCAAGGAGAGTGCAGTGCCGGAGGAGGCTTCCGTGACTTTGGAGACGTTCAGTGCCCTCAAGGTAAGATGTTCAGCCCTCGAAATATATCGGATGCTCATAATGGTCGATAGATCGTCCCCGAGTCCGACGTCTTGCCAAAGACTGCCTGGATCTCGGATGCTGACTGGATCCTGGAGAATGACCCGCCTATTTCACTCATGGAGGACGTTAGTCAAGAAGCTCAATGTATATCTGCTCCAGCGAAAGTGACGCCTCGCCCTCCACTGGCCATGGTCGGCGACGGTAACAGCGTGTGACGGTTTGAAGGAGATTGCAGTGCTCGATGAAGTGGACGTGTAATCTATGCACTTATATGTATCGGCAAACAGACCTGTATCAATAATTGACCTCGTAATGGCGTGGCAGGTTGCTCAATCTGTCGTCCTGGCGGGTCAGAGGAAGAAGGCTTCTTGCACGAGAAACATCGGACTGAGTAGATTTTCCATTTGGTCAACTTGATGCCGTCGCGGCTTCGCGGCTTGAGTCTTCTGAGAAAACGACGTCAGACGTATAGTATTCATGCTCGTCTGGAAGACGGGTCCATATCAGTGCTTCATCCTGCAGGAAGGTCCAGACAGGTCTGGGGCGTTGGAGCAGGCGAAGGATATGTGGCAAGGAAACGGCGGGAAAGCTAACGATCGCATTGATGTCGTAGTAAGCGACGCCTGAGACTCGGTCCCCGAGAGATGTGACGTTGGATACACCGTACGTTTGCTTCGACCCTCGTCAACCCGTCGCCTGAACTGATGACCATTCTCAAACAGCTGAGGAAGATCGTGAACACACAATATGCGTCATTGGGCGGCGACAGTCTAGATCTGACCCGTGAGTTTGGCTGGCCAGATACGATGAATGTGCAAGTGAATCATTGCCAACGAAACCGGGCATGCGGATCTTCAGGCTTCTGCAGGCTCGCGCGTCCAGTTCGTCCCTTCATCCCGATCTCACCAACACGGTGCCCAACATGAGGCTGAGGCAACATCTGGTCATCATGCGGATTCCACCCATAGGTTGCGGACAACCGTCACTGCCTCGGAAGATAAATGCGGCGTCTAACCGTACTGCGTTAATGTAAGTGTCTGGTGTCTGTGCGCGCAAGCTAGAGAGCTCTGTAGGTGGTGCCCGATGGAGGAAGAGAGGGGTTCACCACCCGTGACAATGATCAATAGCGAGGAGCGCATGCTATCCGATTGGTTCAAACCAGTTCCAAGTGTACGTACCCCTATGAATCTTCCCTGCGACTAGTGACACATGAAATTCTGTCCAGGCAGGCCCTTGCGGCGGATCTTCGATCACACTAGGCCCTCACAGCTCCGTTGACCGTGGTTACTACAGGTGAGCCGAGAGGTCGTTTCAGACCGAACAGACGTGTTCTACAGCAAACGAAGTTCTAGTTGACGTCCAAACTCACTATGAACTCCATCATTTACGCTTTGCCAGACCCGCGAGTACTTCCTCCGTGCTTGCCACCACGCCGAAGATCCCTCCTTCGATCTGCACCATGTCTACCGCGGCGCGGCGCAGTCCCTCATCCACCGAGCCCGTCGCATCTTCGACCAACAGACACTCGTACCCGCGGTCGTTCCCCTCCCGCATGGTCGAGTGGACGCACACGTCCGTCGTCACCCCGCAGACGACGAGCTTCGCGACGCCCCTCACCTTGAGCAGGAGCTCAAAGTCCGTATACGCGAACGCGGACCGGCCCGGCTTGTCGATGACGGGCTCGGAGGGACGAGGGCAGAGCTCCGGGACGATGTCGTGCCCGCGCTCGCCCAGGATGAGCAGCCGGCCGAGCGGGCCTGGGTCGCCGATCCCGAGGCCCGTCGCGTTATGGCGCGAGCGGTACAGTTCGCGCGACGTGAGCGTGGACAGTTCCGGGCGGTGGCCTTCGCGGGTGTGGTACACGGGATAGTCGTGTGCGCGGAAGGCCGCCAGGAGGCGTGCGATGTTGGGTATGGCAGTGCGGGTGCCCTCGACGCTGTACCCCAGGTGCGCAATGTATCCTTCCGTTGAGCAGACTAAAACGGAGTGTGAGGCTTCAGTGCGCGCGTGAGGAGATCGACTTGCAGTCGTTCTGCATGTCTATGATGACCAAGGCCGTATTCGCCGGTGATAAGGCTCCGTCGTGAGGCCAGTCATACGGCCGGGCCTGGATTCGGACGCGCTCTTCGTCGCCAGAGTGGTCTGTCATCTCGCCGCGATGTAGCTGTTGAGATCCAGGGCTAAGAGATATACTTAGCAGGCTGGACCCGAAAGGTCGCGGGGCCTTTGCTCGGCACATTTTCCCTCTAGGATTACGCATGATAGCTGACACACGGCCCTGCGGCCTCCCGCACAGCTTCACAGACCGAACGCGCAGACTGTCAGCTTGAGACTGGAAGAGTCCGAGTACTGCGTCCTGCCGCGTATGACGAGAAGCAGATGAGCTTGTGTGAGTCGGGTTTACCGTTTTTCGAGTCAAAGGCTGTTGACGGCCCTCAGAGGAACTTACCGATGTCTGACAAGGTTTAATATTCGCAACGTCGATGTCAGTAGCAGTCTTCTATGCAAGGCGGTTTGACAGTGTAGCTGGATCCGTGCGCCGCTGTAGGGTTCCGTCGGTGAGTACTGATCACGTCGTGCACTCACCTGAGGGCCTCCCGCATGCACGAAAGCCACTCGCCGCGATCGAGCTACTTCGACCGCGTTTCCTCCTCCGACCCAGTCAAACGCACCCTCCTTCCTCACTTCCAGTTCCACGGCTCCCGGGCTGCTCGAGCACTCCGTTCCGCTCCGTCCACACGCAGATAACTCAAGTTCCTGCCAATGGCATGACTCAGAGGACCTGACGAACGCCCAGAGATCGGAGTCTGGCGAAGGTCAGAGTCAGCCACAGCGTCTAAGCATCGGGGTTCCTGCGAGCGTTCGAAGTGGCCGGGCCTGCGCCGCCCTGTCGGGGCCCACCCAGACTCGTCGTCCACTGCGAAGAACAGGCCCGCGCCCGCTGTACGGAGATTGCAAGCTCGCAAGCAGCGAAGCGAGCCGCGATAGCTCCCAACTCCCAGGAACCTCCTACCGGGCGATGCGAGTAGGAAAATTCGCGGTGCTCACCTCTTCCTCGCAAGTTAGAGTTCGAGCCAGCGCCGCGCCCGCCCTGCAGCTGGCTCCCGCCGACCAATTGGAGATGAGCGAGCCGAGCGTCGCGGACCTCAATCCGTGCGGCGATTGCGAATTCGTATCATATTACTTTACTAGCTGATGATGGATATCGATACAGTAGTGTGCGTGCGTGCGGTCTAGGACGACTAGGGGCGGTGCGGTGCGTATGCTAGTGCGGTGCGTGGTGAATGCGGTGCCGGTCGACGCGGTCTATGCAGAGTTCCGAGTCCAGCTCGCGCTGGCTCTAGTAATGTACAGGGACGAGATGCGAATGGTATGTGCGCGCGGTGCGGGCGAGAGCGACGAGCTATAGCGGAAGTCAGTGATGCTGTGCGCCCGGGGGGGTTTAGATATTCGCCACATAAGACCCGAAAGCAATGGAGAAATAAGAATAACGTAGATGCAACACGAGCCCAAGAAAAAGAAAACAGTTGGCATGTATGCGTGGTTGAGGCCAGGTTTGAATTGGTGGACGTCGGACGTCTTTCACGAGACGTCCATGGCGTCGGGGTCCGCGTCGAGATCGCCGTCGTCGAGCATGAAATCCTCGCCTGCTTCCGCCTGCGCCCTCGAGTACAGCTCCTCGCGCTTGTTCTCGTCCTGCGTCAGATTCGCCAACGAAAACAGCGCCTCCGCGAGCAGCGGCTTGACGTCCTCCTTGTCTTCCTCGCTTCCCTCCCCCTGCACGCCTTTCGCGCGCTCAAAGAAGCTGACGGCCTTTGCGAGGCCCTCGCGCGCCTCCTGCGCCTCTGGGCTCTCGAGCACGTCCTGGCCCGCCTCGAGCGCGGCTTCGAGCTCCTCCGCGTGTGCGCTGCCGAGCACGAGCCAACACCGGCCCCGCGCGGCGGTGAGCGGGACGCGCCACGCCTCGTGCCCGTGCGCGGCCTCCATCCGCATCTGCGTGAACACGCTCTCCGCCCAGCCGGCCCAGTACGCGCGTTGCGACGCGTCCGGCAACCGCTCCGCCACGCCGAGCACCTCGCTGGCGATCGTGAACAACTCGCGCGAGCGCGAGAACTCGAGCGCCGCGGCGGCGGCGGGCTGCGGCGGCGAGGGCCCGCGCGTGAGGATGGGGGAGGCGGGGAGCGCGACGTGGGAGGCGGGGTTGTGCGAGGCGGGGTAGGTGACGTGGGGCATGTGGAAGATGCCGCGGCTGAACTGGTCCATGGCGAGGACCATCACGTCGTGCGCGGTGGCGCTGTAGAGCGTCGTCCGCCGCGACACGGGGGGCCGGCTGGCGGCGATGGCGGCAAAGGTCGAGTTTTTAAGCCAGCGTGGCTCGACGAGGTCAAAGGGCGATGCAGAGGGGAGGGCGCAAAAGTCGCCGGTTGCACGCTCCTTGGCGAGCCGGAGCGAGTGCGTGAGCTTCTCGTCGGCGAGACAGACGAGGGCGCGCCCCCAGATGACGGCCATGCGCCAGTCCTCGGTGAGGTCGGCGAAGCCAGATGTGGGAACGCTGCCGCCGCCAATGAGGGCGGGGAGGTTTTCGCCGGTCTGGAAGACGTCGAGGGCGGCGAGCCAGTAGTCGGAGGGGGCTTTTGGTTCGTCGGGGAGAGGGATGGAGGGATCCTGGGCGATAAGGGTGCCGAGGTAGAAGAGGGTGCTGCCGAAGAGGGCATGAAAGGCGGCGGGGCGTTCTGTCGGTCTGCGATAACGGTGAGTGGGCACATTTGTTTCGGAGAGGAAAAAAACGCACCTGGAGGGAGTGCCCTCTGGATTGAGGGCGATAGAGACATCCTGGGCCCAGGCGTCGGTGGGGGTGAGGGCGGTGGGAGAGGAGCGGGACGGTGGTGGGGGTTCTGTGTAGACGACGGAGGGATCGGGGTGGACGGTGAGGAAGCGGTGGCATTCGCGGATGACGGCGCGGAGGAGAGGGAGGGCCTGACGGATGTCATCGGCTGAAAGAGGGAAGGGTGAGCACCAGGCGATCGGAGAGATATGGCAAGGACACATACCGTCATAGCGGTCGACTGCGCGGCGAAAGAGCAGCTTGAGATTCTCCCAGTCCTCGTAGTCGGCGGTAGAGGACAGCTTGCCCTTGTGGCGTGCGGTAGAAGATTCGCGCATGAGGTGTTGGTGCGGGAGGGCTAGGCGGGAGAGAGGGAGGCGGGGAGGATGGGTGGCATGATACGGGAGGTCGGATAATAGGGGGGCTACGGAAGCCGGGCGTTGACGGGGCGAGGGGGGCCTCGAGTCAGCGGCGGAGTCGAAAGCACCGGAGCAGCGGCGGCGCTTTGAGGAGGCGGAGGAGGAGGAGTGGCGGTCGTCGTCGTCGTAGGAGGTGTCGTCGTCGTCTGCGAGGGTGGTGGAGGATGAGGAAGGGCGGGGAGATGATTGGACGGAGAGGGGTGCGTGGGAGGTTGCGGCGATATCGGGGGAGTCGCGGCGGCGCTTCCAGAGGCCTCGGGGGCGCTTGTGGGACGGGGCGAACGTTGTCGGGTGAGGCGGGGCGAGGAGGGGCGACATGGGGGACGTGGGGGGCATGCAGGCGAGCATGGCGGGGAGGGCGACGGCAGCAAGAGGAGTGTCGAGGAGGGACGCTTGTCTTTTGAGAGGCTGTTGGGTGGATGTGCCTAGACGGCCAATCGCGCGCCTGGCCATCGACTCAGTCCCTTCCCCTTCCCCTTCCAGGCCAACCCATCTCCCACCGTCCCCCCAGCCCCCGCCGCGGGCCATATCCGCGCGCGGCCGGGTCTCGCCAGGTGGCCAGACCAACGGTGCCAGAGGTCCCCTCCGCCGCCGCCGCCGCATCCCCGCCGCCCTCGCCCGACGCGCCCCCCCGAAGGCGCCTACTCCGGGGCCCAGACACGCGTTCATGGCGTGCGCACTCACGTCGCCACCCGCCCTGCGCTCGCAACCACCAATCTGTCCTCGCCGCCACCGCTCAGCTGCCGCGATACTGCGCCTCATTTGCAAATCTCCATTCGTGCCCCCTCCCCCGCCGCGGACCTACTTCATCACCGGCGCGCGTAACCCCCGAAGTACGTCGCCCACGAAGCCTTCGATTCATAGCGCACGGTCTACCCAGCGCGTTTACACTCTTCCTCTCCAGACCTTTAGCGAGTCCGAGGCGAAGTAGAGATCGGCGCGTCAACAGACACGGTCTCGGCAATGAGCTCGCGATCCAGTTGAGTGCGACACCCTCGGAGTCGTGTGTGGTATGTAACGCGTGGGTGGCTGTCGCGCCCTGGTCGAGACCGAGATCGCGGTCATGACCTCTCAGTGGGACGTCTGCGGGGGGAGACTCGGCCGCGTGTGCTTTGATGTTCCCGTCTTTGACAGGCATCCGCACGCTGCGGTCAGTCAAAACAGGGAATATACCTCTCCAGGTCGACCACAGACGGTCTACGCACCGGTCGCCTGCTCCGACAATCAAACAGCTATCTAGTACCTGCGAATGCGACGAGGGCCCCGTACAACGACGTTTCCTCCTCGACGCAGGCCCCTTCACAGACAAGCGCCCACGTCTCACGCCCATCTCAAACTTGGTGCAGCGGATCACGGTCGTCGACCGCCGCCGGTCGGTCGCATGCGACTCCGTCCCATCTTGCAGTGCACTCGCCGCCGCAGCCGAGCATGCGAGTGGCATGTCTCGTGCTATACCGTTGTCGTTGCGTAGCAATGTATCTGTGCCATCCTCCTGAATTATCATTGCATGTCCAACGGATGGAACAGTGGACACGTCGCCATCAGTGGCTCGCTGCCTGCCAGCTCGCCCTGCAGCACTATCCACTGCGTTTGCGATCGCTGGTGCGACGTGACTTCCGGGCAGGATGACTAGTGGCGGGAACTAGGTAGGATCTTCGGTGAACGCAGCGATGTTCGATTGAGTACGCACATAGCGGCCTCACGCGTCCATCATTGAACGAATATATTCCGAGCTGTAGCACATTACGCCTACCACCTGGGTCTATATTGCGCTTACCACCCGTCTACGCGTGTCAATGCAGCTGGTACATTTCTCCGTTACGCTGTCTCGCCAGTCCGTACCAACCCGCTGTGCCTCAATCGCAGCTACGTCCTGAAACATGGTGTCTTTCCTGGTGTTGAGAGACGCCCCTCCACTCTCTTAGATATGAACACCCGTAGACTTGTACAACCAGCGGCGATATGTGATGTTCGCGTTCGAGCTCGCCTGTACGCGAATTGCCGTGCAGTATGGTGTGCGTACGGTCTTGTCTTATTCTCCCTGCAGGAAACTAGGGTGTGCTGGATCCGACGTGGCGCAAGCAGCCTTTGGATGTATACGTCGAGTCCGTGCATTGATTTTTGTGCGATACTCCACGCGCGTAGGCGTAACGGAGGCAACCGCGACGTTCCTCGCACAAATTGACAATAGTCGTAGCTAGTCTCACTTGCACGACTGCAGGTAACGATGTTTCCCGTCAGTAAAACCAGAGCAGCGAAAACGCCATGTACCATCCATAGGTCAATGCTCGACATCCTACTACACCCTACCGGATCTCACAGCCTCCAACAATTCCACGGGGTCTGCGTGGAGCATGCGAAGGCTTCAGTGAAACGGCATGGTCACTCGACATTATCGCACATCCGAGAATATGGAACATATCAGCGATCTCGGGTGGGTAGGCCGACAGTATCTTACCAAGGTACATCTTGAACGCACAGGTCAGAGGTCATGTAATAGACGACGGTGTAAGAGGCCACAGCTCACCCTTTGGTACCACCGCCGGCGGTGGCTGTGGGAGTACGGATGGCAGCGCGGAGAAGGAGATATGCGCAGGGTTGGCTCGATTGCCATGTTCAAAGCGGCAAGACGGTGACAGAGATATCGAGTCAAGATCCTGGATGGAGTCGCTCGCAGAGTCAGGTCTTATTATAGTTTACGACGTGAATTACCTCAGATATCCTCACCACACCTTCTGCGATGCGCGAGCCATCCTCGAGACTTGGATCCCCTGCGTCAGGACACCGTAATTCGCCTCCGTCGGTGGGTCTGGCTCGGGCGATGTTTTTACACGTACAAATGCAACACGTCAGTTGACTGACAACGGCTTCGTTGGCCGATCCACTCACCGGTAGGATCGACCAGAGTTGACTCAGGGGCATGCAACAACTTGAGCTCCTAGATAACGCAATACATGCCGGCGCGCTGATGCCCGCGCTTTGCATACTTGGCATGGTGCCCATCGAACCACTGCGGAAGCCCGAATTACATGTAAACGCGAAAGCCAACAATCTCTGTAGACTTTGGGTCAGCGGCTGCAAACCATACGGAGAGAGCTCATCTTGCTGCTCCTACAGAAGCAAAGCGAATGGAGGGCATTAATTCATTGGCGCGATCTGCGTCTGTTGTTGCTGGCTGCGCCAACCACGTTTTGCAGGCGCATTGCGGTTTACGGCGACTAAAAAGGGTCGCCTTTTTCAGTCCTAGAAGCGACGTCAGAACATGCTTAGAGCTCGCAGACAGCGACGCACCGCCTTCTTCATGTCCCAAGGAGACACTGCACTTACCTAACTCACAAAGAGATTGATGTAATAAAGCTACTGTATGGGAACATGTCAATGGCACATGTGCCTTACTGTTCGTAGATATGTCTTCCCTTCTTGACCACAACAGTCACTATCCGGACAAACATGTGTACGGACCGTGCGCTGCGTCAACTTCATCGGTAATCGTTGTCTTGATACAGAACGGCCTCTCGAGATTCCCATTTGCGCGAAAAAACGAGGCAATGAGTTGACCCAGTCGAGAGCGCACTTCAACTTGATATGTCAGATTACGACTCACCTACAGTACTTGTAGTGATCGGAGGATTTATCAGTATTCCTCGGAGGATCGCCTGTCCCACAGGGTGGTACTGCTTCATGGAAGAGGAATCACTATCTATAGTTCACCGTGACCCAAATGCACATTGCCTGGCTATTCTTGCCGAAGGTTTTGTAGTATGGCACCACAGGCAGTAGACGGCCGCGTTTCTACAGCGAGACGCACGTTTCAGGAACGAAGTCAACAATCCCAATGTGAAATAATACTCCTCATTTCAGTCACTAGGTAGATCTAGACGGCGTAAGTGCGTCCGCTTGGTGTACATGACGAACCCCGCGCCCGTCAGTGAATGAACAGCAGAGACGGCAGAAAAGGTTATGGGATTATTTTGTTATAGCGTACCCGCTATGTCGATCGGACGACGTTGCAGGCGTATCAATGAACCACGGCACAGGCTCGCGTTTTCCATGAATTGCTTCTCGTCACGGTGAATGTCATGGGAGGAGCTCGGCCTACCTACCGTGAGGGCGCCATGCGGGATGTGCCGTTCAAACTTGTAGTGAACGTCCCAGATACAGCGCCTCGTAAGTTGGTTATACGTACGACTATTGGTTGCAGCGCGGTGGTGCACGCGTAAATAGCATGGCTGCTGTCGCGTGTATCAGCAATGAGGAAGTGGGTGGACACATTCGAAGAGGGCGTACTTTCCGTTCCCGAGTCCATCTTGTCATCGTTCGCATTGCACTCTTCGCGCTGTCTCTCCTGCAACCCCGTGTCTCGTAGTACTCGTAGCGTGAGCGTTCTTGTCATTCAAAGCAGTTACTCGCCGATCGTTCCTACGTATAGACCCATCGGGTTTACGGGGGCCGGCGCGGTACGGCGGGAAACCTTAGGCTCGTTGGATGGGGGAACACGAAAAGTGAGGGACGAGAATCCTTGGACATTGTTATTGAGATCTAATCGTGAACGTGCAATGATTTTCCTACCCGCGCTCAATGACTCTTGATCAAAGATGCATTCTTGCATGGAACAATAGTATTGCGAACGTTGGACGAAGGCTCCTAGGTGCAGCTCTGAACATCCCGGCAGGCGCATGTAGGGACGTCAATCCCGTGGTTTATGTACGCCGCGCATCCTTGGACCACACGGTGCTACTCTGGCTGCCTTCCCTAAATATTTGCCCAATCAATGAACAGAAGTGACAATGGCGTGTATCCTTACTGAGAGCTATCTCGAATTCCGCTGTCTAAAGCCTGCGGATGCCAAGTAGCAGACTCACCAGCTCGTATGTACTTCCTTGTTCTTAGGCATGTTGAACATACCGTTAATGTAGGACGCGGGCAAGCACCGAGGGTCTATTATGTGGGTTTTCCCCTTGGAGACGAAACATGAAGAAGACCACTGGTGCAGGATGAGATAATATGTACTCACCTCCTGAAGGTGAACCGATTCGCCAGCATGGATACTTACAACACGAAAAAAACACAGTAAAGCGCAGGATGTTGTTAACTTCGTTCTGTACGGGCGCACGGCGCCGTGGGCTTCGGCGTGAAGCCCGACTCTTCGCGCACACCATAAGCCCCGTAGCTTGAACATTCCCGTTTCGTGGCATTAAGGGAGGCGCTGACATGGCCATTATGATCGTCGACTCAATGTTCCAACGGCGACGATTCGGTCATGGCGCGTTTGGGTGGAGAACGGTTCGCGTTGAAGGAGCCAACGCGACGCGGCACGCGCTTAGTCATGGCGCGTCTGTGGCGAGGATGAGTTTTAGCGCCGCCACATTGCTCTCCGCCATCCATCCGCGCGTCCTCCGACCCTCCTTGGACCCCTCGCACTCGTCTGCTACTCACGGGTAACGGTATCTTACCCCTTCCATCCTAGAACGCAGGGTCTGCTGCGATGACGAACAAGAAGAACAAGCAGAAGAAGAAGCAACAGCAGGCCAAGGCCGCTGCCGCCTCCAATGGCACTATTCCCAGCGAAAGGTTCGGCGATTAGCTTCTATAACCATGTGAACCGCCGATAAGTTAAAATGCGGGTCCTTTCTAGGTCAGAAAGTCCTGCGAGCATGATTGATGTGGACGAGACTGCCTCGCCCCAAGCTGAGAGTCCTCCCGCCCCTCCGCTGGTGGTCGATCCTATCAAGCTCGCGGAGAAGGTCAAGGAGGAGGGGAATACGGCGTTCAAGGCACAGAAATTTAACGATGCCATTGAGTCATACACCCGGGCCATCGGTGAGTGCTTCGCATTCCCTCCGGACCTGGCGAGCGTCGCAACGGCGGAGAACCTGGCGACGTCGGGACTGTGAGCATGAGGACGGCCCAGGGACAGCATGCTCTGCTGTTGTGTTATTGATAATTCTGCCTGCGTACTTGATGGTGCAGCATAGCTTCTCTACGAGTGGGACGACATAACCTGGACACCCATAGCCACAAATTCTCATCTAGTCCAGCCCGTCAGGACTAACGTACACTCTGTTCCGAGACCGATCTCAACAGCTTGTCAATCTGCATCGAGTGAATAACAATATATGCTGAAGTGACTTGCTGCCGAGTACTCCGGACACTGCTGTCCCATGCTTCTCAGAAGCGGCTCGTGTAGCATACTGCGATATTTTTTGTTGATATTTTTTGATGTCTTACAGAATTGAATTCATCCGAGCCGACATATCTCACCAACCGCGCTGCCGCATATATGGCACTCAAACGCTTCAAGCCGGCCCTTGCCGACTGCCAACAAGCCGCCGCCCTCCAATCCGACTCACCCTCCCCGAAAACACTCATCCGCCTGGCCCGCTGTCAACTTTCGACCGGCTCGACCGCCCCCGCACTCTCCACGCTCCGCACCGTCCTCGCGATCGATGCGGCTAACTCATCCGCGCTTCAGCTGCAAAAGAAAGTACTCGAACTGGAGGCGCATTTGCGCAACTTCGAGGGCGCGAAGCATAGGAAGGACTGGGCGATGGCGAGGCTAGCGCTGGATAAATGCGTGCAGACGATCGAGACGGAGGGTGGGGATATTCCGGTCCAGTGGCGGCTTTCGAGGATTGAACTGGAACTTGCAAGGGGCAACTGGGACGCAGCGGGCATTGCGGCTAGGTGCGTAGTCTGTTGTTCTGCATTCTTCGTGAGCCGGTACGAGCGACATTGTCCATGCAGCGAGGCTCTCCGGTTAGAACCAAACTCACCGGATGCACTGGCGTGGCGAGGACTCGTGCTGTTCTTGTCTGCGAAAACTGCGCAAGCCCTTCAACACGTACAGTCGGCTCTGCGCTTGGACCCAGGCCACGAAAGTGCGCAGCGGTTGCGGAAACGTATCAAAGACGTTGAGCGGCTGAAGGAAGAAGGCAATGCTGCGTTCAAGGCAGGCCGTTTTCAGGAAGCAGCAGAGAAATACGGAGAGGCGTTAGAAGTACGTTCTACCCGCTATTGATTGGCGACGATTTGCACTGATTGAAATACCCAGCGCATTGGGGATAGTTCCGAGCAAGGGAAGGGCGGCCAAATCCGGGCGATCCTCCTCTCTAATCGGGCTACAGCGCTCGTCAAGGTCCGTCTTGTTACTATGATATTCCTTTCATTCATTTGCTGAATCATATCTAGCTCGAGCGACATGAAGATGCCCTCGAGGATACCGAAGAATCACTTCGGCTATATCCTGCATCATTCAAGGCCCTCCGGACACGCGCGCGCATATTTTTGCATCTCGAGAAGTATGAAGCATCGATCGCAGACTTTAAGTCCGCCATTGAGCAGGCGGAGTACGACGGGAATGGCGCGGATGTTAAAGCGTTGAAGGGCGAGCTGAAGAAGGCTGAGATAGCCATGAAGCGTAGCAAGACCAAGGATTACTATAAGATCTTGGGTGAGTGCACGCCTCTGCTTTCTGCCTGGCACATCGATATCGATTGGTTGGATAGGCGTTCCCAAAGAGTGCAGCGAAATAGAGATTAAGAAGGCATACCGGCGAGAATCGCTGAAGCATCATCCTGACAAGGTCCGTCAGGGTGTCGGTCGTTCTGATATTCCTTACTAACAACTAGCGCACCGCAGGGAGGTGACGAAGAGAAATTCAAGCTCGTCGTAGAGGCCCATTCGATCCTGTCCGATCCTACGAAGCGACGACGATACGACATGGGCGAGGACGATGAGGACGTGATGGGCATGGGTGGTATGGGCGGCATGGATTTCAACGACGTCTTCGCACATCTCAACCGAAGTGGAGGGTTTGGGGGCAGTGGATTCGGGGGCGGCGGATTTGGCGCAGGCGGGTTCGGGGGCGGTGGGTTCGGAGGTGGCGGATTTAGCGGGCAAAGCTTTGGAGGCAGCGGCTTCCCGGGCGGTAGCTTCTCGTACGGGTCCAGCGGACGAGATTTCGATGATTTCTGACCGATTGCGAGCTCTCTTGTCATCATACATATTGCATGTCTGTTGCGCCCTTGCTTCCTGCATATACTTAATTTACACTGTTTGTGCTCACTCGCAATCATGTCCGACCAAGAGCCATGCATAAACGAGTTGATTCCTTAGCAGATTTCACCGCGTCAATCTCATAGTAAGATGAGTAGCGGCGAGAAGGAGTGAGAAAGTCGCCAGAAACGTGCGACTGAACGCGGCGTCTATTGCGGAGCGCGAAAGCACAAGGAGTACAGCGACCTCACCGGCGACCGCCCTCATCCTCACTCCCGTCCTCGGCGTCCATCGTCTCCTCTCCTGCCTGCGTAACGGCGATGTACGCGCAGGCGTCGCCCCCGGTCTCTTCGCCGTACCTTCCGCAGCCGGTACCTCAGCGGCCGTACTCCAACTTTGACGGCATCTCACGTCCGTCCTCCCGTCCATCCGGCTCTCCCTCTCGCCCACCGCGCGGCTCGCCACGGCCTCCAGGAGCCTCAGAACAGCCTTACGACGATTTTGGATACGAAAATGGGTCACCGACACCCCCAGACCAGGACGGTGATGATTTCTATGCATCCCAAGCCGACTTTCATGACCGACAGACTTACGCTGCACCGTCTAACGCCACCCAGTCCGTCCGAGCACCTTCGCCGCCGCCCGGTCCCATACTAGATCATTCTCATCTCCGGCCAGGAAACCAAGCTGCACTTCTTTCTCATGAACGCACGCTCGAGCTCTACCGCGCGAACGCGAAGAAGACGCAGGACCCTGATCTACAGTTCGAGTTCGCTGTCTTCATGATCGATGCTTCCAAGACCATGCCTATGCCTGTCCCTACTCCTGGTAACGTGATGGAAGTCGAAAAGGCTGAGCAGAAGCGGGAGGACCTCATCCGTGAGGCGATGGGCTTGCTGAAGCGACTCGCCGACCGCGGGCACATGCCATCCCAGTACTTCCTCGCCGACTGCTACGCCAACGGGATCGGCACACATAAGAATCGACAAGATTTCGACCGCGCTTTTCCCCTCTTCGTCCTTGCCGCGAAGCACGGACATCCCGACGCCGCCTACCGCGCAGGGACATGCTGCGAGAACGGTTGGGGCTGCCGACGCGAGTCTGCTAAGGCCATCCAGTTCTACAAGAAGAGTGCCGCGGCTGGTCACCCGGGTGCGCTCTACCGGCTAGGTATTGCCTACCTTAATGGCGAACTAGGGCTTTCGAAGAGCGCGCGCGAGGGTGTCTCGTTGCTCAAGCGGTCAGCAGAGCACGCGACGGCGGAGTTCCCTCATGCACTGCACGAGCTGGCGTTGTTGCACGAGCGTGGCATCGACAACGTGCTGTTCGTCGACTACGAGTACTCGGCCGAACTGCTTGCTCAGGCGGCGGAGCTGGGCTACGCGCCGAGCGCGTATCGACTGGGTGAGTGTTACGAGTACGGCAAGATGGGCTGTCCTCAGGATCCAGCGTTGTCGATACACTATTATGTGAGTTCTTTCGATCCCCCCTTATCTCTGATCTCATTCTGTTCATACCTAGAACATCGCCGCGCAGCAGAATCATCGCGACGCCTGCTTCGCACTAACGGCGTGGTATCTTGTCGGCTCGCCCGGTGTACTTCCACAATCAGATACGGAGGCGTTTCTGTGGGCGAAGAAGGCGGCTGAGGCGGGGCTTGTGAAGGCGATGTATGCAGTAGGGTATTTCCTTGAAGTCGGTATAGGTACGGAGCCGAATATAGCCGAGTATGCCTGTGCTTTCCTCGTTCCTCGGCACTCGCTGACCTTTCTGACAGAGCAACGACGTGGTACAAGAAGGCCGCCGAGCAGGGCGACAAGCGTGCAATAGCTCGTCTGAAGGGTCACGGTCCAATATCCGCCCCCGGTGGCGCAGGCTCCGTCCTGCACCGCAACTCCGGCGATGATTTCTCGTCAGCGTCAGGGAAGGGTGGGAAGGATAAAGACTGCATAATTATGTAGACAGCGGCGCTGCGCCGAGTATCGAGGACGACGTTCGCTCATATGGATGATATATTATTGTGGACTTCAGTTCGGACTGCTACTGTACCACCAATTGCTTTCTACGTTTAACTTGACTGAGCTCGAGATACTGAGTCGATCATTATTCGAGGGCGTGACGACGCACGCGCGTCACTTGTTCGAGTGCGAGTGACATCACCAGCAGTGTCCAGGCGGCGCCAGCTGTGGTCGACGACTGTCTGTTCGCGTTCTCGCCGTAGTGCACAGTACTTGTCCTCGACATATATAAGTATATCATAACATGTCTTCTAATCCACGCCATGCGACTCCTCAACAAAGCTATCATCATCCTTGCTGCCCTTCATAACCCACCGCTTCAGCCTTCCTCTCTACCATCGCCATCTCGCTTTCTCTCTACTACGCCCTACACAGCCATGTCCAGCTTGCAGCCCACGACTGCCGTCTCCTCCGAGTGGCTGCAGGAGAAACTCCGGCTGCTCATGAACTCGCCTTACATCCACTTCAACCACCCCAAGCTCCCCGGCATCCGCATGGGCCCCGGCCCCGTCGACCTCTTCAGCACCCGCTTCAACAACATGTTCACGAGTGACGTGACCGGCGTCGTCGCAGGAAACGAGGTTGACAAAGAAGGACTGAAGCAGGCGCTGCTCGCGCTGCAGAGGAAGTGGAACAACGACAGTGTCCGGTTTTCTCCCTCCGCTGGTGTGCAAGAGAGCTCGGTGCGTCATGTCGTTTACTCGCGACTTCCCTCTCACGTCATTCTTCAGCTCGTTACGAGCTTCCAGTTCACGCCTACGGGCGCGTCGCAGCCCGCGGACGTTACGGCTACAGCATCGTGAGTACTCTGCTTACAGTCGCTTCTGTGGTGAACTCATCGATTTCTGTCCATCCAGCATTCGTCAGGACAGAGGCACGGAGCGCATGGACAAGCTCAACCTCGATGGCGACACCAGCCTATTCGTGCAGAGCCAGTGATCTAACCCAGCGTCTTCATCTCCGTGCCCCCCCTGACTTGCATGTACGTGTACAACATCTGTTCTCGCGCCGTCACACTGCTCTACTACAAAGTGTTTAGATGTAGTATTCTAGCTTGACCACTGTGTTGATAATTCTTTTCCACGTTGATGCCTCTGGGCCATGTTGTTCTCCACGAAGAGCTCGTGAACCGCGCCGCATCCAGCCATCTTGATGATGTACTAGACAAGTCTGTGATCGTCCTAAGTGGTTTGGCAAACGAAGCGTATGCGATTCGTGTCGCCGCCACTCTCTCGCACGAGCCGGGTGGTTCGGGGAGTGCGTTGCGCGTGGTTGTGCGTGCCCCGGGTGCTGCCCGACGGGGGTGACGCAGACCGACGCGCGACGCGAGCTCCGGGGACCGATGACCGGGCCGAGCTCAAGCCAAGTGAGGAGCGAAGGGGAGGGCCGGAGGCTCGAAAGGCTGAGCGTGAGGATCGGCCAAATGGAGGCGAGAGGAAAGATGAAGGACTCGATCACGGGGCATGTCGATGTAGAGCCGGTATGCGTCGCTGCGCCAGCGTCCAAGTTGCTGGATCTCGAAGTCAGAGTAGCCGGCGGCGGCGGCAGAGGATGCGGCCCCACGGCGAAAGCTGTGACCTGAGTATCCAGCGGGGTCAAGTCCGGCTGCAGGCAGGAGCAGCTTGAGGAGAGCAATGAAGTCGGCACGGGTCAGGGGAGAGCCGTCGTCGGCCGCGAAGAGCGGGTCCGTGGGTGGGTGAGGGTCCACCGTGAACAGACGCTGCAGGGCAGCCACGGCGCACGTCGATGCGCCCGGCGCGGCAGCTATGAGGACTGAGACACCCCGCCGAAATGGGTCAGTCTTAGAGGTGGGAAGGGAGAGCAGAACGTGGGCCGGGGCATCGAAGGAGGGAAAGAACTGCACTGAGCTGCGGGTGAGCAATGTAGCCGGGCTGAATGATGACGGGCGATCGACCGTGAACTCGCCACAGCGCAGAAAGCCTGCGAAGGCAGTCTTTATAGCAGCGGCGAACAAGGCGTCACCCGCGGACTGCACAGATGGGAGGGCCTCGGACATGCGCCGGAGCACGGCAAGGGTGATAGGCAGCTTTGGGTTGCACTCTCTGTTGAACTTCGACTATTTCGGGTGTTACATGACAGGATAGGACTTATCCTTACCTGT
>KV429063.1:183717-301820 GCA_001632345.1 Daedalea quercina L-15889 | reverse complement strand
AAGACTTACAGAGCTCGACTTAGGTGTGTAGCATATTTTGTTCTCAATGAAAAGACTTACAGAGCTCGACTTAGGCCTTTGGAATTGCTCTGAGGTGCACTGCAGCCAACAGGATGACCTGCAGAACGGCAGAGAACGATCATTCAATGTCACCAGATTGACTCCTCACACATCCTATTGTCAAGGCAAGTGGGAGGAAATGATGAAGAAATGGTTCTGAGGGTTCGGCGCAGTCCAATTCAAAATGGAACACGAGGCTGTCCTTGATTGGGTCAACAACTCATTTGACAGATCCGAGCACTTCGTGCAACAACTATATCCATCCTGGATGAGCAACCCTGACCATGCAGGTCAGGTGAATGCTGTGACACTCGAAGAGTGGAAAGCCAGGCAGAACGAGCTGTCCAATGATGACGACTTAGACGACGAGACTGTTATGTGGAGTGTAACACCCTGCGCTAGCGCAAACCCTAACCCAAAGGTATAGGCTATAGGGCAAGGGGACGAGATAGAGTACGAGGATGATCTAGGATGCTTGCCCTCAAGCACGTCTGAGGCAAGGTCAAGTTTGTTGAGAGGAGAGGCTTCAAGCACGTCTAAAGTGTCCTCAAGAGGAGTGTCAATGAGTCCTTGCTAGAGCAGGTGAACACTGTAGATTGAACCAGGTCAAACTGAGGGTTCGACCTTCAGCTACCTGCACTATATATACATGAGGACTCATGGTTGAGTCAGAGTGAGTCATATCTATCTAGCCAATCGGAAGAGGGAGAGGATATGACTCAACAGAGTGCCCGAGCATGAGTCAGTCCGAGTCAGGTATGAGTCACAATGAGTCAGGACAGATAAGAGCACATGGTCAGGGTCGAGTGTGAGAAGAAGTGCCGTGGGTTGAGCCACGGGTACGGTAAGGTCACGAGGGGATAAGCCCCGAGTGGTATCATAAGTGTGCAGAGAGTGAAAATAAAGAGAAAATGAATATGGCGTACGTAACAGGAACAACATTTGTCAATGGTAGCATGTTGGGGAGCGAAGAAGCCACCACGCCACCGCTGCAGCTTATTGCGCTTCTAGACCTGGCTGTCGCCGATGTGGTGGACCAGAGTCAGTTGTTAGATGCGGAACTCAAAGAGGCGCTTGACAGGGATTGCGACCTGTACTTGCCCGCCAATGATGCTCTGGCCCTGGGGGGGTACACCCCCTCCAGGAGGATGAGCACGCTCAATAATATTATTAGCCCACATTAGTTTAAGTAGCTAGGGCTCTAAACATGTAGAATATAAATAAGTAATATAATATAAAAAGACAGTAGCGTCTGCTGCTCGCATTGCTATCTCCATCACATGATAGGCTAATTTCTACGGCGCTCGTGAAGTTGCTCACACTGTCCAGTCTGAGCGTCGTTTCCGGTCCCGCACTTGTGGCTAACAGTATGTTGGACACGGATGTGAGTCCCATTACTTCTATCTAACCCGATAATACTTCATAAATATGGTAGCTCTTTTTTGTAGACGATGCCATGGGTCAGCGGCGAGACTTTAACGTCCAGTCGGAACCGGATGTGGGTGAGTCGGACGGTGAAGACGATATCCAGTCTCGCATGGGCGATGAGGACGAAACACAGGAAGACGAAGAAGAAGAAGAAGAGGGAGGGAGTGACGACGAAGAAAGTGAGGCGCAGATACCGACAGCGTCGAAACAGAAGGGTCCGACGTGGACAGATCCAGACGACCCTGCATTGCAAGTCTCTTTGGCCGGAGACAAACGAGGACGGAAGCTACGCGAGGCTGTCTCGGAGGACGTGATCGGGGGGCGAGACTACGAGCGGCGACTACGACGGCAATTCGAGAAGATTAATCCTACACCGGACTGGGCCGCCACTGCCAGGAAAAAGCTGCATCCTGCAAAGGCGAAGCGGAGAAGACCCTCCACGTCTTCTGCGTCGGAGTCGGACGAGGACAATGAGCTCCCCGATGTACTGGCAGATGCGAGGGGTATCTTGCAGCAAGGGCGAAAGGCCAACACAATACCTCAAGGCATACTCTCTATCGAACGCTTGCGCGATGCCAACTTAGCCGCCAGGTCTGAGGGTGAGGTTAAGGCGGTTCACTTTCATCCGTCTCCTGAGGTGCCTGTCCTTATGGTTGCAAGTACCGATCGACGACTCAGACTCTTCAACGTATGTCTCTCCTACATTCCTCTGTTCACTTCTTCACATGAACCATGCAGATCAACGGTCATACAAACCCGCATCTCCAGACCGTTCATATACCAGAACTTCCTGTAACGACTGCTATGTTCCATCCCGGAGGCGCCTCTATTCTTCTGACCGGTCCCCGTCCGTTCTACTACACCTATGACCTCATGTCCGGTACAGCACTGCGTTCGCCTCGTGGCCTGTGGGGCACGACGTTCACCAAGACCGGTGTTGCACAGGACTCGAGCATGGAAATCTGCGCATTCGACCCATCGGGGGAGGTATTAGCTGTGGCGGGTCGCAGTGGTCAGATACATTTGGTCGACTGGCGTGCAGGTCAGGGCCAAGTTGTCGGAAGCGTGAAGATGAATGCCGCCGTGAAGAGTCTTGCCTGGAGTCACGACGGTAGCGGTCAGTTGATGAGCTTGGGGGAGAACTCAGAGGTCTATGTCTGGGATATCGGCGAGCGGAGATGTGTTAACCGTTGGAAAGACGACGGCGGCTTTGGCAGTCGCCTTATGGCAGGTGATAGAGTGGGGAAGTACCTTTCCATTGGGTACGTGGGTGCAGATTCGCGCAGACCACCGGGCGCTAATATTCTGTTTCCTAGCTCGCGGACAGGCTTGGTCAACGTGTACGGTTCCGAAGGAGTCTCCTCCTTAGCTTCAAATAGCCCGAAGCCCTTGAAGACACTTGGTAACATCACCACGGCGATCACGTCCCTGCGCTTTAATCACGACTCTTCGCTGGTGGCAATCGCGAGTAATGTCAAGAAGGACCAGATGCGCATGGTATGCCCAGAGTTATACCCTACTGATATTCTTTGTCGCTCAACTCTTCGCTGCCCGCAGATCCACCTGCCAACTCTCACAGCGTTCTCGAACTGGCCGACCTCGAGCACCCCGCTTGGGCACGTTACTAGTGTGGATTTCTCGGCGCGGAGCGAGTATATTGCCATTGGGAACAGTCGCGGTCGAGTTCTCTTGTACCAGCTTAAAGACTTCAGCACGCAATAGCGCTGCCTGCAGACTGCTGGGGGGGCATGGTCTTGTGTAATGATGATAGTCAAGGTGTCCGATTGTTGCATCATGGTCCCTTGGGCAGTCGCAGTTGGAATGAGCCTGTCAAGGTTGCAATGAACGAGTGCCTTCTGGCATAATGAGCCATGACTTACATTGTGGTAAGTTGAGAATCTCAGGAACCACAGCAGCCTGGTATCCTAGCCTGACCAGAGCACCTCGAAGGATGCCCGCGGGCATTGCGACGTACTACGCTCACGTTAGTTTGTTGGCACATCCTCCATAGTTGCCCCCCATACCAATCTTGCTTTTCTTATGGCATCTGCACGCCCTCGCCAGCTGGACAGCCGTGTAATGGGCCGGAAAGCGTTGTCTTGCAATACGTAGACACCCTGGAGAGCATTTGAGATGATGCGGGTGGCTGACCATACAGCATGCCTACGCGATGGTTCGTACGCAAGTTATCCACTTGCTTGTCCCAGCATGCCACCCATAGGTCTTTGCACACGAACTTGACCGCATCGAGAGTGTCCGCAAACATCCCTCGGTCATGACACAGCCTGGAAGTACTCCTTAGACATAATCTACGTAGCAGTTTAGAACGTACCTCTCTGCGACATTTGCACCTACATGCATGCCAATGGCCTCCAGACGCGACCTGACTCCCTCTTCTTCCTCATCCAACGCAGGCTTTCCGCCAGAAGCCTTGGAGGCGATGCTAGCCACCGAGTCTCTCTGAGTATCTTTGAGCGTAGGCGGGACGTGTGTAGGCGGAGGCATGATGCCAGCCTCTATCATGTCTTGCTCGAGCTTCTTCGCTCGCGCCGCAGCAACTGCAGAGGATGTGCGTAGTGTGCTGACCATCTCGATCAGGAAATAGTCCATGGCTGCAGCATCTACTTGGCGGGTCGGAGGATCCGCGAGATTCACAAGACCAGGGATAGAGGAACTAGATGCTATTGTTGCCTGTGGGTTCTGGATCGATGTCCTGGACGACATGGCTGTTGATGTAGGTAGGAGTGGTAGCGACGCCGTGGTTGACGTGCCCAGCTGTGGCGATGGTGGTGCAGCCACTGCAGCGGCGCTCCGCTTGGTCTCTCCCCGACCTCGACGTCTGACGACCCCAACCTGCATCCGTCTTAATCTCGGGGCCTCATACTCGAGGCGAATGAAGATCATATCCCTACTGCTTGCGGATCGCCGAAAATGTCCGGCTTATCTTCCTTGTTCCCGTCCAGATTGCTAGGCTCTATGCATACACATCCTCGCGACAGGACGTCTGACCCACTGGCTCGTCTCCGCTTCGCTCTCGAGACTATGCCTGGTTCGCGGAAATATGTCTTCACGCCTGCGACACGTGCGGAGACTCTATCTGAGTTATACGACGCGTTCTGGGGCCCCCACGCTCATCTCTTCCTACCGAGTTCGCTCTCGAGCCTTCCGCCGCACTCCACTCTGAGCGAGGTGCAGACTGCTGCTGGCCTGAACAAGGAGCAGCCAATCATTGCGGGACGACCCTGTGGTAATATCTTCAAGAAAGGAGAGGCATGCTTCCGGTGCAAGTGAGCGCGCATATTGTCTGAATAAACTAAGCATCCGTTTAATGGTTGCTAATGCGCTGTAGGGACTGTGCACTCGATGACAGTTGTGTCCTCTGTGCACGATGCTTCGAGGCGACGGATCATACAGACCATAACGTCAGCTTCTTCATCGCTCAACAGTCCGGTGGATGCTGCGATTGCGGTGACGTCGAAGCTTGGCGGACGCCAATCAATTGTCCATACCATCCGCCGAAAGACGAAACGACCGAGTACCTCAGCGCCTTCGCTCTGAGGACACTACAAGCTACACCTCGAGCGACCGCGAGGGTCATGATAGGTCACGACGTTCCGCCCGTCCGTGACTTTCCCTACCGAGTTCCCATTCCTCCGGAGTTGAGGGATACCATGGCGAGAACCGTCTCGTACGCCCTGGACTTTATTATCGATACCTTGGATTACTCTCCGGACGAGATTGGCCCGCCCACCCACGAAGACGACCTTCGAGCGCAGCCGACGGGCGACCCTATGCTCAGAGATCAGTACAGCGTAGTGATTTGGAACGACGATAAGCATTCTTTCGAGGAAGTCATCCAACTGCTATGCGACATGACGAATCGTACAAGGGAGGAGGCGAAAGGGATCGCGGATCGGATTGATGACCAGGGACGCGAAGTGGTAGAGATGCATACGAACCCCATGCGCCTGTTGGAGATGGCGCAGA
Source organism: Daedalea quercina L-15889 (assembly GCA_001632345.1). Taxonomy (NCBI): domain Eukaryota; kingdom Fungi; phylum Basidiomycota; class Agaricomycetes; order Polyporales; family Fomitopsidaceae; genus Fomitopsis; species Fomitopsis quercina. Next base: position 296,345 of record KV429063.1, on the reverse strand, counting down.
CAATCTCCCATATCGACCTGGGCGTCACCGTTCGTCGGGCGTACGACACATTCCGAGAACAGATAGCGGGGGTTATCATCGAATGGCTCCTCGACCTCACTCGCAGTCGACTCGGCACAGATACGCTCATCCTGAGGGAGGTGATCGCTGCGGAACTGCTGTCGCCGAGGAAGAACTACTCCTTGACTTCCACCCATGACGCCTCGAAGTCTCTCGCGGAGATCTATAATCCTTGCCGCATTGATTGGTTGTTCTTGTATCATACTAAACTCTGGAAGAAGCCCCGCCTCGTTCTTAAGGAGGTCTATGCGTCTTTACTCAGCTTAAGCCATGAACACAAGCTAGCGGTCGGTAGGTCGCGCGAGTTCACTCCTTGTTTCTCGCCTAAGCCAATCTTCGTTATAGCTTCTCATTTCGCTAGTGTATATCACCGCATCATCGATGCCTACCTGCTCATCGACCGCGAAGCGGAGACGTCTATCAAGTACTTCGCTTTGCAGCTCTTCACGGTGCCTTCCGTCGCGCTGTATATCGTACGGCAGCATAATATCATCTCCCGTCTTCTATCCATCATCACTTCCTTCTTCACCAATCAGATACAACACAAGCGCATCGTACACCCCTCCGACCCCAACGCTGAAATTGACGTCGACACATTTCCTTTCAAATCCAAACGTTTCATGCCTGTGTTCAGCGACTTGCGGTACTTATGCCACAACGAGCCTGTGCAACAGCTGATTGCCCACAATCGGGAGTACATCGCGCACTTCTCGAAGACTTGCCAGATCTTCATGTGCGTGAACCCTAACAAACGGGCGTCGTCAAACCATGTCGAGTACGAGGCGGATGCGTGGATCAGCGTCTTCAATGTCACTTTGTCGCTATCCAGGGTCATCAAAGTCTATGGCGAGGCCTTCTCTCGGTCGACTGTCCCGGAACTCGTCGCTGCAATAACGACGGTCATGCATCACATCCTCGTTACCACAACCGTGGCGGACGGAAACCGCGACATCACTAGATTCCCTCCGGTGCTCTTTCATGACGTGTCATTCGCGGACACCACGCACAGAGTAGTTAACTTCGATGTCATGGAGGGCTGGGTGAGCTTCCACCATTCGTTGCAGTGGTTGCTCGCCGAACTCTTCAAGCACGTCGATATCCTCGGCGCGGATTCTCTGCGAGAAATTGGTCTGAAGAGCGTGCGAGAAGTATGTCTTCGCAGCGCCAGCGAGCAAGCGATACTCACGATCATAGACTACCCCCTCCGAGGTAAATAACTCATTAAGTAGCTGAAATGCAGACATTCTGACTAATGTCTGTTCGCAGTACTGGCCATGATCGCGCAGATTCGTACGGGTCTATGGGTTCGTAATGGCTTTGCCATCCGAGGGCAGCTCTTGCATTACCGCGACTTCATGTTGCGGGAACTATGTTATGACCAGGATCTTTTCATCCTGCAGACAGCGTTAATCATTCTTGACCCAAACCTGGTACTCGTCAGCATGCTCGACCGGTTCCAGCTGACGGGCTACTTCTCGGGAGCTACATTGCATCCTGTCTACGAGAACTCCCATCTCCCAGGAATGGTCGAGGAACTCCTGTACATCATCATCACGATTCTTACGGAAAACGCAAATGCGACAAAGATGCCCATATCGATGGCTATCCGGCGCGAGATCGTCCACGCACTTGCGGTCGGGCCCTGCACCTTCACAGACTTGGTCAAACGCATGGCCGAGCGCATGGTAGATGATGTATCCTTCGAGCAGATTCTTCGGGAGGTCGCGCATTTCAAGCCTCCTGAATCGACTTCGGACTCGGGCTCGTACGAACTGAAGGACGACGTATTTGATGAAGTCAATCCATTCTTCTACCACTACACTCGGAACAAGCGCGAGAACGTGGAAACCGTTTTGCGTAATCGATTAAAGAAGAAAACGGGTGCCGATGACCCAGTGCTCATCCCCAGACCTCTCAGCTTCGGCACCGGGCCATTCTCAGTCATTCCGTCAATTCTTGAGTCTGAAGTCCTGCTGCAGATCATCTTCTACGGCATCTTCAACATCATCCTCATCACGGATGCGGAAGGGTCAACACCACCTTCTTCCGAAGCTATTTTGGATCAACTCGTCCATTTGATCATGGTGGGGATAAGCGAGAGACCCAAGGTCTTCTGTCAGGCCGCCGTACGGAAAGGATTCGAGGAAGGCCAAACATTGCTCGATGTCTTATGCACCTTCGAACACCATGACAAATTCAAGCCATATCAATCCCGTGCACGTTGGATCCTCGAGAGCTTGGAGACGAACGAGCGGGAAACGGTGCGCCTACATAGGCGCCTGGTGGAGGATCACCCAGACGAGACGGCCGATCCGGTGAACGCCAAAAAACGAGCTGCAAAGGCTAGGCAAGAGGCTATCATGGCACAGATGAAGGCTCAGCAAGCAAGCTTCGTGAGCAACTTTGAAGACGTTGAAGGAGATGAAGACGATGACATGGGTGAGACGCCCGAAGTACCAGTTTCATATGGGACATGCATCGTCTGCCAAGAGGAGCTCAACACCTCGAAAGCATTCGGTTCTCTCGCATTCTTGCAGCCGAGTCGCCTGTTACGACGGCATCCAGACGGGCAGCATGCCTATACAAACGAGGCCATACTTTCACCGGATTCTCTCGATCGCGTTTCCCCCAGTGACGCGCATAACGTATTCCCGCCATCTATCGAGGACATGAAGACTTTGAAGAGTCGCACCCACAGCTTCGACGGTTTCCCTTCTCAGTACACTCGCTTTGGCCTATACTCGTCGGTATGCACCCATATGATGCATCTGGAGTGCTTCACTGTCTACAGTGGTTCAATTAGACAACGACACAGAGCGCAGGCCACGAGGAATCACCCAGAGAGTATACCGAGGAAGGAGTATATTTGCCCCTTGTGCAAGAGTCTAGGAAATGTCATTTTACCCGTCGCGACGACGCCGATTACCACCGAGCTCAACAGTCTGCCCTTCCCAGAATGGACCAGAGCAGCGGGAATCAGCATCCTAAAGTCGAAGGCAGATCCGACACTAGAGCAGCTGCAGTTCCGCAACGGCTCCGGGGAGTTTGTCTTCTGGGCAGCGCAAGACCCTGCCTATCAGCCCTTCCAACGAGCTCCCGACCAAAGGGATAGCATGGAGGTACACAAGATGGTCGATACGATTATGGTCGTGGCGAGAAACATCTCACAGCAGACTCGGCATTTACGGGATCGTCCTGAACCAGACCCTGGGGACCGTGGAACAGGGCTGTACCTTCCTGAGGAGCTAGTCGGATACAGCATAGCGTCCATGGAGGTCGCTCAACGAGGTTCGGGCACGCCAGGTTGCATGGTACCGGATAGCATCGCGGAGTCCCAGTTACGCATGATACGCGGCCTCGTAACATGTCTCACCAAGCTCGTCGCCTTGAGTTTCAGGAACAGACCCGACGAAGGCCGAGATGCAATGCGACATGCCATTATGAAGCGGCTACTCCCAGAATGGAGTCGTGGATCTTTGACGTCGTTCACATATCCCCTGCTCCTCCGCGACCCCTTCACGATCCTAGTGGAGACTGCTGCCGTCGCTCCAGATATGCTCCGACAAGTCCTCATTCTCACGTACTATGCCTGTCTTGCGCGTACCGTCATTGGCTTGGTCTATATCCTTAACAAAACGCGCAGCTACCATGTTACCGCGGTTCAGCAGCGTCGTCACGCGGATCTCTTCGGCGACGTTCGTATATTCTTTATGTCGGTGGTGAGACATTCACCAGTATTCGAACAAGCCGGCGACCTGGTGTGCCAGTCCTTCGGCGAAGCTCGCATAGAGAAGTTGCTCTATATGTTTACTCTCCCATTCTTGCGCCGAGCAGCAATCCTTTGTCGTGCGATGCTCCCGTCAGCTTTCCCAACGCCTTCGGCTTCGGAGGACGTGTGCGAGTACAGACGGCTGCTGACGATGCTGGGGATCCCTCCGCTGTCTGACCTGCCCAACCAAGATACGCTTCAAACGGCGTTGTCGGTGTGGTGCCAGCACTATGGAACATCGCATGCTGCCTCGCAATTGAACTGCGGTGTCGTCCTTGATTACCCTGCTGTCTATCGTCTCGCGAGGCTTCCAATGGTACTCGACCACCTTTACCTCGATCAGGACAAGATCATGACGTGTCAGCGCTGTAAAACGGTGCCGTTGGACGCGGCGATATGCCTCATATGCGGCGCGACGTGCTGTCTACAGAGCCACTGCTGCTTTGACAGCGAGAATGGGGCCCGAGGTGAATGTAACATGCATACGCGAGAGTAAGGTATTTGTTCACAGGGAAGGATCGTTACTGACGTCCAAAAAGATGCGCAGGGCCCATTGGAATCTACTTCCTTGTCAAACGGTGCTCGTTGTTGTATCTCTACGCGAACAACGGGACATTCTTACAGTCACCGTATCTCGACATCCACGGCGAGGTAGACGTCTCTATGAGGTTCGTCCAACACTCCCATCGATGAAGATCGAGTCTGACATTGGTGTAGGCGAGGACGAAGGCAATATCTCCATCACGCAAGATGGGAGGAAGTACGGAAGGTATGGTTGAACAATGGGGTACCTACCCTGATTGCTAGACGTCTGGAGAGCACTGTGGACAGCGGAGGTTGGGAAACATTGTAAAAGTATAGCACTGCTATACGATCGCATTCATGGACTGGTCCTTGCAAGGGAAGCACGGCATTTGTATTCAGTAGCATGTATCATACCCCAAATAATGTAGCTCATCTTCTCCCTTCATGCCATGAGAGTCGTGCGTGCCTTGTGCAGTCGTTCGAGAACCCTCTCGCGACCCAGCAGATGGATAATAGCCGTGACACCTGGGCCCGCCTAGAGAATGCATTCGTCATTGTATATGCCCGACGGGAAATTTCACTCGCGTACCTCCGACGCAGTCACTGCGTGGCGAAGCATGGTCATGTATTGCTTTGGCTTGAGTCCAGATTCTCGCATCTTGTCATAGACGATAGCAGACACGGTCGATTCACTCCAAGGAGTATCCGCATCAGCTAAATGCTCGCTGAGGGTAAGCAGGACCTTGTCGTATGTTTCATGCGAGAACGCCTTGCTCATGCGGCAAGCTTCGTCTGTCAAGTAGTCCGGGTCGACGAATAGGTACGACCCCTGCACAGGAAGGTCTGTCAAGCAAATCAGACGACTCTGTATCGATAAGGGGAGCTGTGAGCGTGCCGCGTCATCAGTATAAAAACAGGACACAAGCCGTACTTGCATGACCCCAATGGCGTCCTTAATGTAATCAACCGAAGTATGCGAGCTGTCGCAGCAGCGCGATGAGCCAACAGCTTGGTGACAAACAGGGCGGACATACCTATGCGGGAAGGCATCCTTAACATGCGTATGAATGCGCTCAGCAAGCTCAGTGAGGCCATCCGAACTCGCTATTTTCTGCATGAGATGGTGCTTATTGAGATACTCGAGCTTGAGCGGGTCGAGTACTGAACGTCGATGTGTGAGCAGTGTGAGGTCGAACTGCACATGCAACGTAAATAACCTCTACGCAGCGCAAAGAGACCACTATACAGACCTCACGGATCATCTCTTGTAGGCTCATCACGGTAGTGCTATCCGGTGCGTGGTTCTTGGCCGAAGAACTAGCATCAGAAGGGCTAGCATCATGTGTGACACCCCACCCTGCTAGGGCGAGCCAATTGAGGATGGCAGCAGGTTCCCATCCACGATGCTTGGAGCGTACTCAAATGTCAATCAAGCACGAGTCTAGCACGGTAGAATCGCTGACCTTGTAGTCCATGACTTGAACATCGCCTTTCCGTTTTGACATTTTGGAACCATCCAGGTTAAGCAACAATGGTAGGTGGGCGAATTGTGGCGGCTCGAGTCCGAGACACGCATACAAGTCTAGATGTAGTGGTAACGACGGCAGCCATTCCTTGACAGCCTATCAGCTTCGACGATAACGAAGGAATATTCCTTTGACCAACCTCTCCACGCAGAACATGCGTAATGCCCATGCGGTGATCGTCCACAACTGATGCAAGATGATACGTTGGGAACAGATCCGACTTGAGTAATACAGGATCGGTGGGTAATGAGGCATGTGCGTCTCGTAGGTGCTTGAAGATCAAGTCCGATGGAGTGGGACGAGTTGGCAGTCGGCTATCCTGCATTTCTTTTTCAGCAATACTCAGTGACATGTGCAACAGTAAAGCGTACGTTTAGGCGTATGATAGATGTCTCTCCCGCACGAGTCCGTCTGGCCACCTCTTCTTCTGTTAGGTTGAGACAGGTTTTGTCGTAGGTAAAACTTGACCCGGAGCGTGCAAGCTTCTCCCGTTTCGCTGCCAGGGTGTCTGGAGAGCAGAAGCAACGGTACGCATGCCCAGACTTTGCACAGTAAACCGTTGGCGCGGAGCCGGGAATTTAAGCGAATCAGGGCGTACCTCAAGTAGTTTGCCTGCGTAGTGATGGTAGAGGTCCAGGCGTTCAGACTGCGAGGATCAATCAGGCTGTCGTTCTCTCTGTATCCGGTCAAGTTCTGACCTGGAAGTACGGAGCATGGGGACCCTGCTTTCCAGGTCCTGTATCCCGTGTTCACAGATTGCAGCAACACTCCAATTCGGACGCTCACCATAGTCATAATCTAATCCCGCCCATTCCAGTGCCTCACGAATCCCATCTACCGCGCCTGGGACCGTACGTGTCTATAGAAATACACAGTTATGTAGGCAAGGTATGAGCAGAAGCTCGACGGCACGCGTTTGACGCGTCAGACCGATCTACTGACCGCGTCTGTGTCTTCGATTCTGAGTATCCATCGCCCACCAAGCTTCCGAGCATAGAGATAATTGTATAAAGCAGTTCTTAACCCGCCGAGATGCAGCGCGCCGGTAGGTGAGGGGGCGAAGCGCAGAAGAACCATATATACGCAGGACGACTACTTCGGAGCACAGAATGTGTGAGGCGCATCTCCTGATTCTCTCAACCCTTCCCGCGCTTGCAACCTTCCAGCTTCAAGCCACAGCGTAGCGCCCAATACATATCAATCCTCATGCATTATACGTCATGGTGGCAGCGCAGATTCCTGTAGGGACCACGTCTTCGACTAGCGTGTCATATCCATAGTATCTCAGAGAGAGAATTGAAGATACACAAATAATATACGGTAATGTACAAGTCCTAATGAGAGCACCGTATCAAGCATACTGCAAACAAGCACATCAGCGTATATCCACGTAGTAACAAAGCATACGGAAGACACACCCTAGTGAATGTACCCATAGTCATAAATGTTTCCTTCTTGCTCGCGTTCTTGGGTTCATAGAGCGACTTGACGGCTTGACTCATAGTCGCCTTCCGCTTGGCCTCCTCCTCCGCCAGACTCTGCACCACTGCCCTGCTCGCTGCCGCTATGTTCGGGTTCGTGCTGGGTATAGGCGAAGCCTGCTTCCTCTTCTTCTCCTGCGGCTTGTCGTTGCCGCTCTCAGGAGCGTCACGCTTCGCCTTCCGTTTCTTCCCCTTTGTTTTCGTTGGCTCCGCCGCTCGCCGCCGCTCAAGGGCCTCACGCGTCTTGGCTTCCTCCTCTGGAGAAGGGTTGAGAGTGATGATGTCCGTAGTGTGGTCGTACTTCGCCCCGCACTGTGGGCACATGTCGAGCTGCTTGCCCCCGTCCCGCCCCTCCTTGCCCTTGACCTCGGAATCCAGCTGGCCGTCGGAATTGCCAGGAGATGCCGCGCCTGTGACCGCCTTCAGGCCAGAAAGCGAGAAGACGCAACCACACGTCGAGAGGTAGACGAAAGGCTGCGAGCCGTTCATCTCCTTGAAGTTCAGAGGGCACATGAACGAGGCTCGGTCTGCGTTGTCCGCGCTGGCTGTGATGTTATCAGCAGGAGACTTGCTTGTGTTCCGAGTGAGTTTCAGCGTTGTAAGGTCCTGCCATAGGGGTCAGACGAGCATACCTCTGTGAAAGACAGTGTCACACACCTTCATTGACCTGAGGTGCCCGCATATCTCTTCGCCATCGCCATATCTATTCCTGTCTAATAGATACTCTATAACAGCATCTTTATTGTAGAGCTTGCCTAGTGGGCACGAGGCGACGGGTTCTTGCAAAGGGGCCTGTATTCTCCGTTAGCTTCATTGTGTAAGACACCCGACGAATGTGCAAGCGTACCTTGGACAAGGCGCAGAAGAGCCATTTCGCGCGTGTCTGATTCGCTTTGTCGGGTTGCTCAGCCTATATCGTGGAAGTCAGTAACACTACTGGAAAGCAGGGACGTAGACTCCAGTACCTTGGCCTTGCTCTTGACGAGGTCTCGACGGTCCGGGATACTTCCCCCATCATTACCCATGGCGAATTAGCAATGAGGGTATATGCTGGGTGAAGCTCAAGGGTGGGTTAAAAGCAAACAAAGCCGAGCGAGCCCTGTTTACGGGGGGCTGGTTTATGAAGACGACGGAGCAGAGACAAGGTGGGTGCTGAGGTGATCGACACCGGCGTTCAGTACAGTCCCGGCATCTACCGGCTCTCTGGTCGTGCACGTGCCGCATTGCCCGGCCTCATGGTCGTTCAGCCACAGACGCGATGTTCAGCTCTTCTGTCTCTTTCTCCTTCCATCCGCCAACGCAGCGTCATGCTGCAGGAACTCACTCATATGGACCGTATTACACAACTGCAAGATGAGATTCAGCAGGTGCGGCTGCTCCTCTGCTCTTAGTGCCACTCTTGTGGTGGAAGACCCTGACGGATTGTCCTTTCGTATCCGGCAGCTCCTTACGATCATGTCGAACAGCATTGCATACTTGACGTCGCGTGCCAACTTTGCGCAAGTTAGCCAGGATGTGCCAGTCACAAAGCAGCGGAAGGTAGACAAGTTTGACCCGCCGGAGGTCCTTGAAGGTCAGCCCATTCGCTACTGACGTATTTTTCTCTCAACTCACACTGACGGAACTCAGCAAACAAACGAGAGCTTGTGAATGACCTGGTCGTGAAAGCCAAGCAGGTCGACTATCTAATAGGATCGTTACCAGAACCTGAAGCCGAGGAGGTGCAGGTGAGTGATCGGCTCCCAGTGATACACTGTGCGTCTGACATTTTGCTTGTCCTAGGCAAATCGTCTACAAGAGCTTGAGAACGAGATGGCAGAGGCGAATGCAGAGTATGCCAGAGCCGTGGCACGTGCAAGTGCGTCCTCTAGACTGAATGTATCGCGCGTCCACTCAAATACAATTCGTATGTACTTAGAGAGTCTGCATGAACAAGTTTCGGCGGTTCTTCGAACGATGCTGGACGACGTAGACTTACCTGACGACTTGGACATCCCCGGTTGAGTCCAAGGCGCTAGTCCCATAGCACGGTTTCCATCCACCACCTGCAATAACGAAGATAGTATCGTTCTCCCTAATGGGAACCATGGATCTGTGCCCCCGACGACATTGCCACCCATACTCGCCATAGTGCTGAGGGAAGATCCGCACTTCAGGAGCCCAGCCACGACTCACGCGGCAAGATCGCTTGCCTAGGCTTATGCGTATCGTGCAATGGCGCGCTACATGCTGATGGATATGGCTATCATGTAGAGCGGTGGGCGGTCGCATGCTTGGCGTATATGGCTAGGATGCGTCTTTGGCAGCTGATTCTGCGTGCTCTGGATCTTGGTACCTAAGTCCCTGATATTTGAACCAGAACCACACGGAAGGAGTCGCCACGCATAGCAAGTATGTATGTAGAGATGAGCGAGTCAAATAGTGCATTTTGGGCCTTTGGCTTGGCTGGGGTCCGCACCTGGGCGTCTGGGGGGGTGGAATTCGAGCTCATAGACGTCATCAGGACGCGGCAGAAATGCCAACGAGACGAATGGAACGAGTGCAGACGGTATGAGCGTAGTAGCATTGCCCATAATTTCCCTCATGCTACATATTCATGATGCGGTACGGTCTTGCCCTGCACTATTCGGCGAATTCTTGCGAGAAGGCAGAGTCGGACGATATGTATATGGTCAACTGGCGTCCTAGAAAGGTCCGCGCGCTCGCACATGATTTCCCATCCCGTACATGACGGGGCAGCTGAGGTCGCCCGGCGGTGTGCACGGTTCTCCCATCCTTTCATCCTACTCTCACGATCATCCTCGTCCTCGCCTCAACGATAAACGATGGCTGACCGGCTGAAGCAAGTCTCTGGACACCTTACGAACACGTACGGGCGGGGGCTGCTCGTGGGTGAGGTCGCTATCATAACAGGTGGGTTGCTCAGTCTGGTCCGCCTGCAGCTCTGCTGCGCGTCAGTTTGACCGTAATGGGCGCATCGGAGTCGGAGAAATGGGTAACAACAGTTCCGCTAACAATGGATTGTATACAGGTGCTGCCCAAGTGCGTATCCGATGAGAATGAAGCGCTTGCCGTTGACTCAGCGAGTGTTCGCGCAGGGCATCGGCAGGAGTGCCGCTCTACTGTTTGCAAAAGAAGGCGCGAAGGTTGTCGTAACAGAGTACGTTTTCATCTAGCCTGTCCTCTGTCGATTTCTCACCAGCGTGGTTGAACTACTGCCATGTCGGTGCATATGAATCACGTGACGCCACACTCGCAGTCTGGACGAGAAGAAAGCACAGGCTGTTGTGGACGAGATCAAGGCCGCTGGCGGAGACGCGCTTGCAGTTGGTGGGGACGTCAGCGCCGATGATTTTCCGCAGAAGGTCCTGGATGCGACCATCAAGTGTGTCACAATTCCCATCTGTCCACTGTCCGCCCGTTGAATATTTTCGTCTGTAGGAAGTACGGCAAGCTGAATCACATTGTGAACAATGCCGGCTTTACCTACGATCGCATGCTGCACACAACGCCGGACGACGCGTTCGATGTCATTATCAAGGTGCACGTACGGGCACCGTTCAGGCTCGTGCGTGCCGCAGCTCCGTATATGCGCATTAAGGTCAGTCGCACCGTATTCGATTCCTCAGCCGTTCGCTTTCTCATACTTGTGAATCTACGCTAGGGTAACACTGAGAACCGCTCTATTATCAACGTTTCGTCTGTGTCCGGCCTCCACGGAAGCGTTGGGCAAATCAACTATGCGGCTGCCAAGTCAGGCGTTGTCGGCATGACCAAGACCATCTGCAAGGAATGGGGACTATTCGGCGTCCGCGCCAACACCGTCGCCTTTGGCTACGTTCAGACGCGGTACGTACCTGCTTGTCGCTGACTTTGCGACCCAAAGGTGCGGGAACTAAGCCCGACGCACATGACAGGTTGACCCAGGCGAAGGAGGACGGCGCGAGCATCGAGATTGACGGTAAGAAGGTCGCGCTCGGTATCCCAAAGGCGCAGAACGCGGCTTCGGGCACCTCAGCAATTCCCCTCGGGCGTGCTGCGTCGCCGGATGAGGCTGCAGGGGCAATGCTCTTGTGAGTGTCACGGTCATCTTTTTTTTGCTCATCGGACACTGATGTTGTACATTCAGCCTTGCGTCCCCTCTCGCGTCTTACGTCTCGGGTCACACCCTCGAGGTCACTGGTGGACAGGGTATCTAAAAACTTGCTTCCATTTGTGTGTATTAGCATTCGTGTGTGTGCGACATGCTCGCTTGGATTCACTTCGGATGTACTTACGTCAGCAACATGATAGCAACAATCCACAAGCCTACAGTATCTCAGATCCTCTCGGGAAGCCCGTTGCGCAATTAAACAAATTATTCTGATCGCAAACACAAGAAGTGCAAGACGATCGCAGTTGGCCAAGGACTGGCCAAGGACTCCTCATGCAAACTGCATTGATCGCGCGCTTCCGACGGTTCTTCGCCGGTCCGAGCTTGCGGAACTTGAAGGGAGATCTGGAGGTGACAATTTATCCATCCGATGATTACGCTGCAGCGTTCCACGCCTTCCTGAAGCGTTTTTCGGGGAGAATTGTCGCGTCGCGGTGGGCCGTTCGGGCCAGGAGCGCATGGACGCCTCCAATTGCGGTGGGAGCGAGTGAGACATCGGACCCACACGCGCAGCACAATTGAAGCAGTCTGCGGCGGGATCTCCCAGGTTGGCCCGCGTTCCCGCGGACTCTTGCGTTGCCTCGGACGTGTCAATTTCGCGGATAATCCTTCCTCTCGGCGTTGCTCCCCGGTTCGTCTAGGGATGAATCATTGAGTGGTACTTAATGGACGTACCGGTGCCAATGCAAGACTCCTCCTCCCCTTCACATCCTTATCTCCCCCTTGTTGTGTTGTCACCATGCCCATCGGGCGCGAATGTGTCGTTGTATTGTAGTTCTGAAGGACAGAACTCTATCGCCTCGAAGCTGATGAGTCTATACAATGTCTACACAGGCATACGTTCAGCTGGGCGCGCCGATGGTATTCCGGGTAAGCCCTTCGAGAGCGGCTGCTTACTTGACGGTCTTCTGGTCTTGCAGAACTCCAGCGTTCATCCTTGTCAGACACCTGGCAGCGCCGCCATGTCCGACACGCGATGCTCCGTAGTGCGCAGTCTGTGACTCCGAAAGCCGCTCCAGCTGCACTACCCCCCAGCCTTTGTTTCCCTAACTCGTCGTGGTTCGCGGTCGATAGGCACGACCACGATGGAGCGGAATGCTTGCAAGCGGCACCGAGCTAATTGGCCACTTAATAGCCTCGCACTAAGTTCATCAGCCGATGGCAACGAATTGTCGGAGGTACGTCCCTGCCCAGAATGTCTGAACTTTTGCACCCGCTCACTTGACTTGTAAAAACCGCGTTCGGCACGCTCTCACATGACCCGTGGAAGGCAGAACTAATGGACTAGGCCAACGAAATACCCGTCGATACAACTCAAGCAGACAAGTTATGGCAGACAGCAATGACAAGTATGATTGCACGGTGTATGGTAAGCATAGTTATTTGTATCTGGAAAGCGCCCGGGTCCCTATTATGTCGGATAGGTGTATCATATAAAAGTAATAACGTAGCAAGCGGATAAACGGTAAGTAATAGCCGGCGAGCGCGGGGGGTACGAGAACATGGCGGCGTACAGCCAAAGTCTGTGTCCAGTCCCAGCCATACTGAACGAAACGAACGGCGACAGTCGTACAGCGGCGGCGTCGATCCGTCAAGTCGCACCGCGTGCGGCGTGAGTCGTGTGCCTTGCCTTCATTACGGGCCCGGGCGTGCTAGCATCCGCCACAGAGGTGTAGTCCCGATGTAGTTGCAGATGACTACCGGCGCCGTCAGAGCATGATTTCTCGGATCTATAGAGGGATCGAGGTGCCGTGAGCAAGCATGACAGGGGGGCCCGCGTGTGAACAGAATACGCACATTGTTACTGATGATGGTACTGTTGGCAGGGGCGGGGTGGCAGCAGGGAGCGCAGGGGCGGAAGGAGCGGGCATTGTAGATTGGTGAGAATCGTAGACACGAGGCACCGAGTTGCAGACGAATTGCCCGTTTGGTTTCGTTCGCGTAGTGGGATAGCGCCCCAAAATAGACGCGTGTGATCGAATCAATCCGAGTTTCGATTTTGTTTTGCAATGCATGGATCCAGCAGAAAGAGGAGAAAATGCAATGAGTCGACGATGACCAAAGATAGTTATGGGAGATTACCGGAAAACAGGGAGAGCAAGATATATCCAGTGAACAATGGCAAGAACGGAAAGCAAAATTCCGAGCATCCGATGCGAGGCCAACCAAGAATAGGGCCGCAGACGCGCATTAAAAGAGGATTGTGGGCAGGTGCATACTAGCGACCGAACGAAATGCGTGAAGAGATCCGGAATATATGATGAAAGGGATAAAATATGCCGCGAAAGCGAAGACTAGATTAGAGCCGCCGTTTGCAGACTTTGTCGAAGGATGATGCTGAATGGTGTGGCGGGGCGGAAACAGATTAAGCATTGGTCCAGGTGGGATTCGAGCACGAAAAGGGGATTTCGGGGATGAGAAAAAAACGAAACACTCACTCTGCGAACGGAAGTCAGCACCAATCCACGGAAGGGGGTGATCCCACGCACCTTCTACTGCAGCCATTACTACTCTCAGCATTTCGGTGTCTGTTGCGGTCGTCGTGCTTTCGTACAGTGATCGATCAGCAAACGGCGAGGATACGCCAAGACGGGACGACGTCGAGAAATGAATGACGCACTGGATATATACTTCGCGCTCCTTTTGGTTTGCCTTTTGTGCCAGTCGCGCAAATCGCTTCTTGAAGTATTCCCGCCCTGTTGCTGCGTCAGCAGATGGCCCATCATAGTCCTGTGATATTGGTCAGTGACGCAGAGTGGACACGGTAGCGGGGAATATACCGGGAAGAAGCTCCTGATGTCGGAATGGACAACCTTCTTCTCGAAGAGGTCATTCTTATTCAAGAATAAGATCTGCACGATCGTAAAATCAGGTTATCTGATCTTGAACTCCAGTGCAATATTACTACTCAGACTTACAATAGAAGTGTTCTTAAACCACTGGGAATGGCAAATCGAGTCCCAGATTGTCATCGCATCTTGCATTTGGTTCTTTTCTCTACAATCAGCCCAAGCACCGGCTGTATGCGTGAGAGCAGCGACTCACCGCATCCCTGTCTTCCACGAGACATTGGTCGTATCCACTAAGACTGACCAGGAACAAGATGCTAGTCACGTCCTGGAAGCAGTGGATCCACTTCCGTCTCTCGCTCTTCTGTCCACCGACGTCTACCATGAGCATTTCGTGATCCTTGAGCTGAAACATTGTCTCCGTGATGCCAATCGTCCTTGCACGAGCCTGAACAATATCCTGCTCGTTCGGCTCATACGAGGGGTCGAATAGCCGATCGAGGTCGGAGAAATAGTACACCAAGCTGCACGAGGACAACATATTCGTGAGCGAGCCCGCGTGAAGAGATAAGAGGGACGCAACTTGTCCGGCAACGCAGCCTCGTTCCCGCGCTCCCAGGCCTTCTGTACATTGGGATCCTCCCACAGCTTCTTCAGAGGCTCGTAATACTCCATCGGGAAGGGCTCGCCATCCTTGAGATCTGGCGCATCAACGACCAGCTGCACATGGTCTTCGTTCTCGGGGAGAACCGTAAGATCCATCTCCTCCATGGCGTCGGTGACATACTTCATGCCATGGGTGAGGTTGTTGAAGACGAGCTGGCGGTACGACTCGACCTCATGGGGCGAGAAGGGCACTTTGTGGATGAGGCGCATCTGCTTCAGAATAGTCGACTTGCCCGAGTCTCCGGAGCCGAGCAGGAGCACCTGTGTTCGCGCGCATCAGCAACGATGACATGGACGCGAGGGCTATGACGGGCTCACCTTGACCTGCTTGGATAGCCGTGCCTTCGCCTGAATGCATGTAAACCGGGTCAGGGTCACGACGTCACAACGAATGCGGGTGATGGGGTACGCGCCTCCTTGAGACTCTTCTCAGCCTCTCTGTGCCGCCTCTTGTCCTCTTCGGAGACATCTACGGGACCGCTCGACATGCAGGCACCCATGGCTGCGCGTATAGGATGAAGAAAACGAAGCTAAACGAAGGGGCTCGCTGGGAGAAGGCTGTGAGAAGAAAGAAGGAGACGAGAGCGGCCGGATGACGGTTCCTTCGAAGCCAACCGCCTGAGGAAGGGCGCTATGGCTGGTGATGATGGGCGGCCACGCGGGCGTGCGAGCGTCGAGGTCAGCAGAGGCGCGACAGATGGAGCAAAGAGGGGATGGACGCACGGGACAAGGAGGGGAGGGGACGAAAACCAGACGAAAACAAGGCGCGGTATGGTTCAAGAGAGACGTGCCACGCAGGGCGAGTGCCGCGGGGAGCAAGCGCCGGCGATCGGATGCGCGGAGCCAGCCAGCGCACTCAGCCTTTTGAACATCACTGATCGCCGCAGCTCAGCATACTCGGCTCCCTTATTTTGAGGAACAACGCTCTCATGAATTCCTGCATAATGAATGCAGGCATTATATTCATCTTCGACATTTTGCAACACGACGTTCAGAATTCTGGCTCAGTACCCAAATATCTCTGGTCGTGTCCAGACTTTCGGTCGCCGTTCTCGTTCATATGCGAGCATACCGTATGCGGCGGCATCCACGTGCCCACTCGCTTTGAGCAGGGTCGTCGTCACCGTCAGATGCTTTGCCGGTTGCCAGCAAGCCTAAATCAACAACCCCCGCCTCATGAATTCATTTAGCGCACATACCATTCACCCGCCCCGATAAATTCGGTCATCTACCGACTTGTAACTCCCTAGTACTAATTTCTATCATTTACAGCATGCGCGAATTGTATAACTTATGCGCTGAGATCGGACAACCAGGTACAACTCTCGAATGCGAGAACAGTTTCAAACCAACATGCAGCCCCGCACTGCCGACTCTGCCATCCTACTTGCAGTATTTGATGGACGTCAGCATGTTTGAATTCTCCCCAACTTAGCCACACGCAGAATCACACGCCTTGTACCATCGTACACTCAGACAGTAGACACTTTGTTCTGGAACCCTGATGATCAGTTACGTGCACGGTGCCGTTCAGTCCTCATCACTTCTGCGAATGTATTGTGTATGATATGGTACAACGACAGTGTTGTCCGTAATACGGACGACTCGTACGTTTTGCTTACAAGGCTCGAACACAATTGAAGTGAGATGAGATGATACCATGGGGCGGCGCGAAGGTGATAGAGTATGTGACGTGACAAACGAACAATCAAAAGAACTGCAGACAACATGAGCAAATCAGTTCCGTCTGTATCAAAACGGGCACAGAAGACCATAGAAGTGATGAGGACACTCACCAGACATGCGAACACCTTATACAAGAACCATGACTTCCACACGCTCGACATTCCAAACAGACACGCCAGTCAGACTAAGTGTGCAACGATGACTTCAGGAGGATTGATAACTAGGGAGTATTCCAGACTGTTCCTGCTTGATGACAGATGGTACGAGAACGCGACAGATGCGGAGACAGAATGGGAAGCGGGATAACAGACCGTGGAAATCGACGCGGACATGATGTTGTTCGCATCTAGACCGACAACGGTGTTCCTGCACTCATGGTGACGCCCTTCAAGATTTCAGCGCCGACCTTCAGGAACGACACCGGAGCGGGGAGGTGCAGGTGCGGCCGTCGCTGGCTCGCAGAGGGGCGGCGCTGACTCCCAGGGGGTCCGTTGTAGACATCGTCGAAGGACTGCCGAGACCAGTGCGATGCCGCCATAGGCCTCGAGGGGCTGGGTGGCGAACGCTCCGGGCTCCCAGTCAAGGTCCTTACTGGCTCCAACGCAGGGAAGTACGTCTCCTTCGACGGTGCCTCTTGTTGAGGAACAGGCGGCACCGCGGACATCCCCAGCGCCTTCACAGATCTGGCTCGGGAGCCACCATGATCGGGCGTGGTCAACGAGGACGCAAGGTCCTCAGCGACCGGGGCGAATTCCGGTAGATCGAAGAACGGACGTTCTACATCTGTGGAGGTCACCTTCGAGTGGAACACTGACTGGGCCGAAGGTCGTCTAGCACTGTCGAGCAGTCGCGACGTGGACGCATTCCTTGACAGACTAGGCAGAAGCCCGCCGTCTGCCGCGCCCTCGCTATGCGTCCCCACTACAGGGATAGCGGGCAGGCGCGACCCCGTCCTTTTACCAATCTTGTCGACTTCATCTACCGCCAAAGTGCCAATGACCGAGTCGAACCCGGGTAGGGTGTCATACAGCCTGTGGTGAGCGCTGAAGTCACTCCTTGCGTCCAAGCTGGATGCGCGCCTGCGCAGACGGAGCGCGCCACGCGTGAACTTCTCTTGCCAGTGTACGCCCTGGGTGAGACACGCCTCGGTGGAGTGAACGCAATCTGGACAACATGGTCGGAGTGGGACGGTGACAGTTTGGGCGCTTGGGATTGGACGTGATGAAGACGGTACGGACGCGGCGCGTAAGGGCCTTCGAGGTGTCTGCGCAAACGACGATGGCGAAGTAGATGGGTCTGAAGTAAAGTGATGGTAGTGGTGGACAAGACAGGGCACGAGGGGTTGATGGATACAGTCGGAACGCGACGGAGAGCGCGCCCTGATGGCAATGCTGAGTGGTCATGAGACATCAGTTCTCCACACCCGCAACGGAATACCGAGGAACATAAAGCCGATTACCTTGGTACAGAGACTTTGAAGACGACATGTTCGTCGTCCCTGACTTCGGCCTCCGAGTCGGAGACAGAGGACGGCTCCTGGCCCTGGTTACGCTTGCGCCAGAGAGGGACGGCATACGACTTTGTGACGAGGCGTGGCAACCGGGAGACTGGGCTCGGATCTGGGATGAGCACGCAGTCTGCCTCGAAGCGGACGCGCTGGCCGACGCATACGGGGCTGTCCTCAACAGCATCCTCGCTGGTAATGACCTCGAGTTCATGGGCAGCGGCAAGAGCAGGGGGCGTCACCGGGAGGGTGGGAGACGCGAGGGACTCGGGCGAGGAAGAGAGGGACATGATGTGGTGGTGGGGGTAAGAGAGGCGGGGCACGGAAAACAGAGAGGGATAGCGTCCGTGTGGATCAGTTGAGGAGCCATTTGTGCAGATGCGGCCGGTCACAGGAGCTTGTCTTCGAGAAGCGAGCACGGCGGGCGAGGTCGACACCTCAATCCTTCTTGCCTTTCTCGGCTAGCAGACGCCCATTAGCCTCGTCCCGTCCAGCGTCTTCCAGCCCCGTGCCGCCGGCTCCCATCACCTGGTCTCGGCTCCGATGCGCCCATCTGCCTACCTCCGCCTCCATTGCTGCCTGCTACTCGAAGAGAGCTCTCGGGTCCGAGGAACGAACAGTCTTCCAACGCACTCCGCCATTCTGCACGCTGAATGTTACGCGACCTCGCACTGACAGTATTGGCGAAACCACGTTCATTGTCCTTCGAATTACAACAGATGGCAAACGCCACAGCGTGTCGCGAAAGGCCATAGCCAAGTTGACAACACGAACTACTGAATTGAGCCTAAGCGACATAGATGTACAGGTTCATATCATCCTCGTCACGTCGCAGATATTCTTGCTCCACCAGGCTCGCAATCCGCTGCTTGATTACGACCACGTCGGGAACAAAATGTTTGCTCACCGCGTCGATGGTCGCCGCCTTCAGCTGCTCATAGTGCAGCTCCTTGCGCGCCTTCATCACACGCACAATGGCCGCATCCAGCGCATGCTTCCGGTCGCCCTCGATCGCCGAATGCGTCCGCCTGTTCTCCTCCGCCTGTGTCACGCAGAGTGACGCCAAGCACGAGGAGGATATGAATAGGTGAGAAGTGCCGCATAAAGTATACTCGAATTACGTATAGACCCACCGTCTCCTTCACCTGAATGGAGTTGATGTGCACTTGATGACGCGGATCAGCGAAATCCACGTTGTAATGGAAGACATCGTTCTCGTTGACCTCCTTGCCCATGGGCACCTTGCGTAGCACGCGTTTCTTCCCAAGCGCAAGACTCTGCAAGGTCCGTCGCAACTCAGCATCATCTTTCAAGCGATGGTAAGTAGCGGATTCGTCATGAAGGAAGCGCGGATGAATGCTTACCCATCCGGGTCTGTTCCTTGATATCCTTGAACGCTAGCTCCGCGTTCTCGTTGAACAGTAACAGGACAAGGCCTTGGTACAGACTGACAGAGAGCTCCTTGTCGCCATTCTTGAACCTCGCCTTGAGTGTGGCTGTTCCAAGAGCATGGTCCCAGTCCAGCTTACGGCCGGAATGCTTGCTCCTGTAGAACGCCGTGTACTTCGTGAGTTCATATTGCATCTACAGCACCGATCAGAAAGATAGTTCGCCGTCGGACTAACACCGGAACGTGGCACACTTACCGCAGGGGGAAGGTCGACGTCGTGCTTCCTGGCTGCGAAAGGCCAGAAGCTCCTCTGCAAGACCATCACGGAAAGCTTCTGCGCCACTTCTCCGTAGCCAAGCCCGGCGCGCTGCTCATTGTAATCCCTCATGAGGTCTCTCGACAGTGCAAGGTCGTTGAACATATGGTCGCCCATGCCAAACTCCGGATCATACTCTGTAAATGAGTCATTACAAAGGTATACTGAAGACACAGGAAAGGAAATAACACACCCTCCTTGAGCCTCTTCAGCATCGCTTTCTCGAAGTCGTCACTCGCGCTTCTCTCCAACAGCAGCCTCTTCGCCAGCGCCCGGTGGTAGAACGTTCTGAACACGTCCTTGTCTTCCGTGAACCTATACAGCCCAAGTGCTGCATCGAGTTCCGCCTGGAAGTCCTCGTCACGTTTGCCTTTCTGTCCTTTCCGCATCGCACGATCGAGGTACTTGGCGATCATCTCTGCAGGCTTGTTCCTCCGTGCCTTGAACCCGAGCGTGAACGCGTCGATCGTGGCATAGCTGAAGGTCTTATTGGGGATCTTCGTAACGGCAAGGTCCGCCACCACAGTAGAAGAAGAGCCAACCTTCGCGGGCGAGGCGGCTGGTTTGGAGGCTTCGGGTACACCTTCTTTGATGATGTCCACGAAGGCTTCGGCACAAAGTTTATCGCAGAAGGCCTTGAAGTCGAGGAGTCGCTGGACCATCTCTTCGTCGCGTGCTTGGTCTTCCACAATGTTCTTGACGGTGCTCTACGAACAATATCGGTAACTGTACATCCTTCATAGATCGCCCACGGACGAACCACGACATGCAACTTGTACGCGGCACATAGGACTTTCTGCCCTTCCACACGCGCAAAAAGCTTATACATGACACCCAGCCTCTGTGCTGCCTTTTCATTCATAAGCCGACCCAATGCTACGAACTGTCAATACCCAATCACTGCTACGAAAGACAACAGACACACCATCCTTCGCGAGCCAGTCCAGCCTGCCTGTCAAGAGTGCCTTGTCTGTCGTCTGGACGATGTCATGCCAGCTCGACTCAGGGAGCAAGGCCTTCGCGCGTTGCTCCTCTTCCGTGCGCCGCACCTCACAATGCTTGAGGAATTCGCGTGCATCACCACTGAGCCTTTCCGCGCGCTCAGTGGATTCAGCTTCGTAGAAGATTTGCGTAATGGCGAGGAAGTAGGACTCAAAGACAGGCAAGTACTGGTCGTGGTTCGAGAGATGCCGCACAAGAGCTGGGATGTGCTCGCGCAACTTGTGTGCAGTTCTGTTGACGACGTCGTGACCCCCTTGCCAAGTTGAGAGACAAAAGTGGCTACCTTTCTTTCCGTTCCCAATCAAGCCAGGTCTTGATACCGGCATGCAGCCGCTCGACTATACTAGAGTTCTCGAATATGCGTTCAGCGAAGAGATTGTACACGAGACGTCTGTGGACAATCAGCGACGGGTCAATGGGGGCATGACATGGAAACTCACTTGATGCTGGGAGTGTCCTTCTTACGAACTAGATACACTCTATCGAGATAGGTGAGAACCGATTGCAGGATGGCCTTCACCGAAAGTCAACACAATCCATAACATCTGAGCGAGAAATCCTACGGTACGCTTCTCAAACCAAGCACAAGTCTCATTAAAAGACACCAGCCACTCTACTTCTTCGGCCTTCACCTGTAGCAGCTCCTTCGCCAGGGTGCCAACGCACTTCTCGAGCTCGAGCCTCACGTTCTCGTAGAGACCCTCGCCGCGATTATATACATCAACGACGGAGCGGCACGCACGGTATACGTATTCATAAGCAACGGGCAATCCATCACGGTCGTGCTTGTCCAGGAGAACCCGGACGCTCCGGGTGGCGAGAGCGAAGTCCTTATCGCCAGGACCGCCAGTCGACGGTTTGACTGCTAAGCATTCAGTCCCAGTAGTGCAACCTAAACGAGTCGAGATACGCACTAGGTGTCCCAAGTACCTTAACCACAATGCACTTTCCCGCTTCTAGTGCCGCAGCTCGCGTCCTAGATGCAGAAGCAGAGTCAGAGTCGCGGTCCAGACGAGGTACCTTGTGGAGAGGAGACGCGGACCCCTCTCGCTCACTGGACCCGACTGCGGGAAGAGCGGTGAACGCCTTGGCAGTCGTCGGGAAACTGAGCAGGCTGAAGACGTCCGTCATCGTGTTCTGGGTAGTCGTCGACAGTGGTCGTCGGTGAGAGCGGCGAAGCGAAAGGGCTCACTCAGCCGAGTCCATGACCCAGGCTCGGGACGATCGGTGGCGGCCCGCGCCTCCGGCACTTCACCGACAGTCGTTCAAACGTCCACTGACCGCGGGGATAAATCCTTGGATTAGACCCCAATTAGCACGTCCTCTTTGGGGTCTGTCTAGGGGAGACTATATGGGGATAGCAACTCGACGTCTTCTTCTGATACAAGTAGGGTCACGGTACGAACATGCACGGAATGCAATGATCCTAACATAAGTATAGATCCCATACCCACACTTATCCTACAAGAAACCGCCACTCTTTCCCGACCCAAACCTGTCTCCCAAACCCCTCGCTTCGCGAATAAACTTATCACGCGTTTTATCATCCACGAGCCTACCACCGAGAGCCATATCTCGACTGTGATCCCAAATGACCGGCGGTTCTTTGTCCTTGTCATCGTCTTTGGTAGACGTGTGCGCATGTTGCTCAAGCAATGTTCCTCCGCGAACTTTCCTCTGTGTCCGAAGTATCAGCACCGACTAGCTCATGAATCGACGGCAGGACAAACCGTATGTTCTTCAACGCCCCTCCGAACTTCCTCTTCATATCTCCGCCTCTTTCTCAGCTCGCGCTCTTCCTCCGGATTTATTGCTCTCGCATCCGTCACACGACGCCGTTTTCCGGCGACCTCGTCTGCGATACGTTGTTGTCGTTCGGCTGGCGTCTCAGTCCACAAGGAACTATCTGCATCGCGAGCCGTTTGTTCAGTAGCCGCAAACTTGCGCGGTCTTTTCATGCGAGTGGGATCAATTGCTGCAATGCAATCCGATTAGTATGCGATGCATATATCGAGAATGTTATCGGACTTACAGCCTAAGAGGTCGGATTGTGATGGCGGGACAAGCATCCATTCCTCTCGTTGAAGTGCCTTCGGTTGGCTCGCTTCCTGATATGACACATCAGGTTTGGTATCAAATCTCGAAGTACTTCATGTTATCCAATCGCGGCACACTGTTAAGAGAGAACGGAAGGGGTCCTTCCTCCCCATATAGCATACTGCATGGATAGTGCACGCAGAGTAGCGCACTACTCGAAATAGCCCGAGCCGCATTTTCATCGAGACAAGTACTTACCTCGAGTTGCTTCTTCCTCCTTTCCTCCCTCTCTAGGAACTCTTCGAGGCCGCTCTTTTCTGGCGCTGCGGATCCAGAAGGCGGCGGTGCAGGACCGTAGTCATCACCGTCTTCGTCCTCATCGTAGGTTGTGTGTCGTCCAGCTAAATGTGGCGGGAGTGTGGGCCCAACTATCCTCTTACTCTCAGCCTTTGCAGTGGCTGTGGGTGCGCGTGCAGCTACCATGTCCGGGGGCAGCGCAGGTGCGTAGTCTTCCTCTTCTTCGCTTTCATCTTCGGGCTCTGAAGGCAGTTGTTGCTGCGATTCGTCCAAAGTGGACGGCAACGCCGGGCCTACGGATGCAGAGCTCCTGCCTTCGGGTTCTTCCTCGGGTGTCGTCGACCTCGCTGCACTTGCGAGTAAATGCGTTGGAAGAGCCGGGCCTATTGTCGAGGTGTCATGCTCCTGTGTGTCTCCCGAGTTCTGTGCCGGAGCAGGCGAGCGAGTGGAAGAGGAGTCAAGCAGACGAGCTGGAATATCTGGGCCAATCATGGTGAGTTGCTGAACGGTGAGGAATACGTGAGATGACAGTGGATGGCGATCGAGCGAGTGCGTCGAGCGCCCATTGAGTTGCCGGTCCACGTGCCCGTAATGGGATCTCGATGCTGGCTCGATCAAGATCAAGCAGCGAAGCGCTCAGGCGCCCAAACAACTCGCCGAAAAACCGAGTCGAGTCAACTAAAACCCTGCTCTCGGACGACTCCCATGCTCTGGTTTTGCTTGAGTCGTTCAATATACCAGTAGTTCGCAGCAGCTCGTGAGTCTCTGTGAGAGACCCTCGGATTGGCGGGTGTCAATGTAGGTACTAGTACTTTCCATCTCACGTTCCTAACCACACAGATCCGGGGAGATCGCCTCGAAGGATCTGCGATTACTGTCCGTCTTTGACTCGGAGTCTGGCTTTGCCTATCGGACACACTGCATCACCTACCACTCCCTAAGCTGTCATGTCGAATTACTCAATCGCAGGCTTTGCAGCAACAGCACTCTCGAGTCTTACCTCCGGGCAAGTTCACTTCCTGCGCGGTCTTCCCAAAGCAGAGCTCCACGCACATCTTAACGGGTCGATACCACTCCCGGTTCTGCAAGACCTCTCGCGAGAATATCTTCACGCGACTTCTGCCCAGGGTGATGCACGCGCGGAGGCCGTCCGGGCTGGCATCGACCGGCTCAGCCAAGGTGTTATGCTGACAGAAATTCACGACTTTTTTGACCTTTTCCCGGCAATATACACCCTGACATCCACGCCTCAAACTCTGGCTAAGGCAGCACGCGCAGTTCTGTGCCACTTTCTTTTGCCTTCAGATGGCGGTCCTCCGGAAGCAGCCTACCTCGAGCTTCGAAGCACTCCTCGAGAGACACCGGCGATGAGTCGCCTGCAATACCTCGAAGCCGTCTTGGACGAAGTAGAGAAATTCCCAGAGGATCAAGCGGCTCTCATAGTCAGTATGGATCGGAGAATGAATAGCGATGTGGCTGCGGAGTGCGTGGAATGTGCGATCAAGCTGAGAGATGCGGGAAGAAGAGTCGTTGGCGTGGACCTTTGCGGGGACGTCAAGGTTAGCTACCGTCAAGTCTCGCGCAACCACAAATCCTGATGGTGCACCTCATACAGGCAGGCAATGTAGCTGATTTCGAAATTCACTTCAAGAAGGCTAAAGCTGCTGGATTGGGTGTAACTACCCACATCGCAGAAGTGGGTCATAAGGCAGTCTCTTGCTATCAGTCTGAAGTTTGAGACGAGATATCTGCAGATTCCAGAAACGCCAGCCGAGGAGATCCAGCAGCTTCTCTCCTATGGGCCTGACCGACTAGGACACGCGACCTTTCTAGACGAGACGTCCAAGGAACTGGTGCGCAACTCAAGCAGCTGCATAGAGATCTGTCTCTCGTCCAACTTGCTCTGCAAAACCGTCGACAACCTCGACGTCCATCACATAAGATACTACCTCCGTCACAAGCATCCCATTGCTATTTGCGTAAGCCTCGAGCCTATAAGCATTCCCTTGGAGGTCTGATCGCAGCGCCCTGACAGACGGATGATATACTACCATTCCGGAATTCCCTCCTAGGAGAGTACGCGTTGCTCATGGCTGCTCCGCCTCTGGGGCTCGGGCTTTCGGAGCGAGAGATAGAGACAGTCGCACGGATGGGGATGGCGTCCCGCTTTCCGGTGAAGTCGTGAATTATGCGGCTGATCAAGCCTCCCGTTCGACAGTAGGGTGGTGTAGAAGGAATAATGTCGTGTGTCTTCTTATCTTGTGTGCTTTGTGCTCCACTCCTACGCCGGGTGACTCGTACAAGAGAATGATGAGCGTAGACTCAGACTACTGTGAAGAACGAAGCTGAGCCTGAGTGTAACGGACGTGACTCGCGCTCGCGCTCAGCATTGGCTAGCTCTGCAGGCGCCTAAGCATGCCACCGTGAACCCTGCCCTAAACCAGCCATGTATATAAAAGACCGCCGCGCAACTTTGCAATTCATTCTTGTGCTCGGGCACGTACTGTCGCCAGTGAGGTCTTTACCGAGGCACAGTCTTTTGCTGATTGCAAATTACACATCCGAACACGTCGGTTGGCTTCGGCCTTCCGCAATTTTTGGAAAATCCTTTTCTTAGGACTTGCTTTTCAGGATGTGGATGGGTACCGTATCTTGCATTCGAGGGAAGGCAGGCTTTCGGATTCGTGGGCTTCAGTGCATTGTACAGTAGTTGTGTTATATGTCATGAAAAGCATTGGCTGAAATGAGAAGTATCTGCTACAAGTTTTTTTATAAAAACTTTACAGACTTCAGGTGGTGCGCCATATTCGTGCTTGTCGTCTTGTGGTCTCCTAGTGGCGAGTGTTGTTCAGAGTGAGCACTCAGTGGCTTTTTATTTAGTTAGAGTGTAGTCTGCTGTGTGGTGCGCTGGTTCTCGAGAATCCTGTATATAGATGGGTGCCCATGAAACTAACTTATGTAGTTGCGATACAGTACTGCACATGTCAGTACGTTCCGAGTCTTCACACTCACCTTACAGTTCAGATGAATCCAGACGGAGAAGTCACCAGCGGCCTCCATGTTGATAGCGTAGCGATATACACGATATTTTAATGTAATGGTATGTGAAAATAGTCCTTGGAGCGAATGGCTACAGAGTCCAGATCTGACGTGGACGCTCAATACCTCTCCGGCGGTGGCGGGTAGCCACGACCACCCTGCATCCCATACAACTGCTTGCCACTGACACCACCAACTAAGCTGGCAGTGTTGCCGCCGCCGCCATGGTAATTACTGACGTCGTCGTCGTACTCCCCATTCGCAAGGAGTGGATCTTTGACCTCCCATACTGTCGCCTTGGAACCCACAGAAAACTCGAGATCCTCGCGCTACGACAACATTAGTCAAGTCACAGCTTCCAGCGGTGAAGATTCTGTACGCACCGTAATACTGTCCCAGTACTTGTAAACCATCATAACGCTAAGAAGCATGCAGACGGTGAAGAAGAACAGGCCGTCGATGTAGTGCTTGATAGCGTTGCAGATCGTCACGCTGAACGCGAACAGTAGGATCTGCCCGATCGTGAAGAACGCGACACCGAAGGCGATGTCGCCAAGAGGCCAGCGATCCTCAAGTGTTTGTATGACGAGCATAAGCTGAGAGATGGTGTAGACAACAACGCAGACGAGCGGCCAGAGGAGGTAAATTATCCACAGCCCGATCGGCTTCGTATAGTTGAAGCCAGCGAACTTCTTGAAGGTGGCGATGGCGATGAAGAAGCAAACTGCGAACACGACGAGCATGCATCCTCGGAGAAGCTGCGTCGAGGTCAGAACGGCACAGGCCTTGCACTTTATCACGGCCACTTACCCACAGCGAGATTGGTGTGCCGTCCTCTGCGAACTGGAACCCAACGAAACCGTTGATGACAAGCGCGACGTATAAGGCCGCGACGAATCCAGTATACACCGCGGCAAACCACTATATCGACTGTGACTACGTGCACTTGAATCAGCAGTAAGCGACTCACAGCATAGCTGACGTTCGATGTTGGAATGATACCAGAATCCAGGAACAGGCCCAGCAACTCAACGATGGCATAAAGGTAGAAGAAGTGAAGGATCTCCTTCCGACCTATCAGAAATCCGTGAGTGACCAAGTCGCAAGGGTAGTGAAACGCACCAATGGCCGTGTATTTGCTCCGGATGTGGAATATCATGATGGCGGTCATGATAATTGCGGCAATGTGAATGCAAAGGGTTGCTACAAGCCGTGTTTTAGTGCCTGGATCTCTAGCCTAGCTGAGCTAGGACACGTACCGGGCTGGAAGATGAGCGTCCCTGAGAACTCCACATTACGACTGTAGCATGTTGGCTCTACGCCTTGGTCGGAGCCAATGAGAGGGCATATTACGAGCGCAGCTGTTGCACAAACGTCGTCGAAAGACCCGAATTGCACACCCATCGTGCAGGCGGAGGAAGGAGAGAATGCAAGAGAGTGGACGGACAGGTTCAGTCAATGATTCCAGAACCCGAAAGTGGCCAGCGCAGAGTGAACTTGAGCGTTCAGTGATCAGGTAGCGTTACGTAGGGCCCTTCTGAAGATGTGAGCGACTGGATGCGCCCCGACGGCGACGATGGCGAACTCGAGTCTTGCCTCAACGACGACGGCTGGGAGAGGAAGTGTTACTGTCACGACGCACGTGCGCGTAGCGTCTGGGCATAACGCCCCCGGGCCGGGCATGGATATGACGATATGTTGGCATTTGCTCTGACCTTGTACAGAAGTTGAACGCCTCGAGTGCTGCAAGCCCAGGTGAGAGTGTGACGAAAAGGGCACTGTACTTCCAGTTCAACGCTGCAGCTATCCCGCATGGGGAATCGAGGCCCACAACCAGGAACAGCGGTCCAAACCGGCTCACTGTGCTGCGCAGCCGCGCTTCCTGCAATCAGTGGCTGGCATGGGTCTCTGGGTTTGCCACTTTTTTCGGTCCGCGTTGGCCCCTTTACTGGAATCTACAGCGTTGGTCTATTCAAGCTCCGTGGTATCCCTATGTCGAGCTTGCTCGAATGTTCTCAGAAGTGCTTCCCTCCGTCGTCGTATCGCATCACTACGACCTGCACTGGCCTGCAGTCCCAATCATATCGATAGGCACCCGAGGAAACGTGAGTGGACACCACATACGAGTTACAACCAGGTGAGCAAAAAGATGTCAAATTACCCGCCGCTCATGGTCGGCTCAAGTGAGGGTGATCCTTGGCCGCTGGGGGCCGGATGCTCATAGAACTAGTCTGGATCCCGTTAGGCTCACTCATGTGCTCGTTTCGTTAGGAATGAATGGCCGCATCGATACGTGTACCGCTCTACAGTAAGTGCATTCGCATGCAATAGCGTGGCGATCAAGACTGATGGACTTCTTCGGCTCTATCAGGATTTCTCTTTGGCCCCGGTCCTTGGATTCATTATACGTTTCTGCATACTGTACACCTTCTTTGGACCACTTTTACATGACAACGTCCGACGCTGATCAGACTCCCCGAAGACACCAGTATTCGTCGTGTGTTCTAGCGGGTGTTTGTCGCCGCTCGCCACGCGACATGGGTAACAAGCTCTAATCTTGCCTCATCATGTCCTTGTTCTCATCTTGTGGTGGGCGCGGCTCACCGCATCGCAGGCGGCTCAACGTCTATCCGGACTCCGCCAGAAGATGAGTGTCTCGACTGACAGTATCTCATGCCCCTTTGACCCCAACTAGCTGCGAACCGTCAATGAGACATCTACTTTGATTGCGTGTGGACTGCATTCCACTGGGGCGATGTCGGTTATGGCATTGTACTTCGCTCCAGCAATTCGTTACTGGGTCGGGCCGTAGACGAAGGGCGACACTTGCGATATTCGGTCTGTTTTGAATAGCCGCCCTTGCGTATCTTAAAGTGAGTGGTCTTTCAATTGCTTCAAAGGAGAAAGCGTGGCAGCCGCCGTGAAATCAGGAAACCCAGCGAGGATGGGTTTCTTCTTACACATCTGTACTTTATCCCAGAAAGGCAGCACTCACTATCATCGCAAAAGCCTCGCGCGACACATCTGTGTGATCCGTGCAAGGACAACCATCAGTTTTTATGGTATTGCCGGATCGAAACGTCTCATCATTGCTATGCTGAATAATCAGGTGTGTTGCGGCAGGACGATCACAAGGATACGATAATAATCTAACAGTTAATCGCTGGGGAACATGCAGAAGCATGCTCCACTGATCCACCTCGGGCCTTCATAGCTTCCAATAGGCAAGCATGCGTTCTAGTCGCATTCTGACCCTCAGTCCGCGTGGTCATCCATTTGATTCTCCACATTGAATATTGATCGGACAGTCTATATGTTGGTGGCATTGTCGGAATTTGTAAGATTCGTTTCAACTCTCTCCGCTGACACAGTGACAATTCACTCACTTGTCGTTCAACGTAAAGGCGGCTGTTCCCGATTTGCTGGATGCGGAATATATGAGAACTACTTATAGCTATTCGTCGGAAACGGCCTCCGCGACCAAGAGGGGTTAACGAGCGTCCGCAGCATTGACGACGTGTCACTACCGTCCAAGGACGCGCGCGGGGCAATACCTGAGACGCAAGGAACTCCAAAGAATCCACAAATGGTACGATAGCATTGTTCGCGGTGTACACGGCAGAGAAACGGCGTCGTTATTAGGGCGGTGGTTGAATACATCGGAAGCGTGTTGGCACGAGGCAATGCTTACATCACATGTCCAGGAAGCAATTTGCGCATAATGACCAGGGCACTACTTGCTCTCCATCGGCCGCTGCACAAAGGAAATCTTACACCACTGTGTGTACAGGTTACGGCTATAGCCACGCATATTGAAATTGCCACCGTGTGCGTGGCGTGTGCTCTGCGTGGTCTGACCAGGCGACCGCTGCTTTACCCCGATGTGACACGGCTGCGGCCCTCCCTCAGGCCGTAAAATGAGGTCCGCTGGACCGTCGCGGCAAGGCCAGGATCCTCGGGATCCTGGGCGGAAGTGACTCCGGAAAGATAACCTGGTCAGTTAAGCCAAGCATTTTCACAAACGAAAATAGGTGCGTGAGCGGCCGAGTCTACGTCACCTATGCAGTTCGACTCATTCTCACCAGTTGGACCGTCCTGGCGAATCCAAACCAATTATTGGTTCTCAGTTCCACGGCAGCCGGGCAGCGTATGGAATAATGAAGGCCGCATCGGCGTTCACAGCCTTTACGACAGCAAGGTGTTCGCATACTTATGTACGACAAACAGCAGTAAATCAATCAAGAAACGCTAGAACTAGCAGCGTGCGTAAAACGGCGTGCGGTCATCATTTGAAAACTTACCAAAAGCGGCGACGAGATGTTCGGGCGGCTGTGCTACGGCAGAGGCAAATAAGGGCGAGACACGCCGTTACAGGAGATCCGAACAATCGCACCGAGATCATGACGACCTGAATGGGTGCCTCTGACTTGGACGTTTGCTTGGGGCCGTGTGGTGCATGAATGCATGATATCTCGACCCTGCTTGGGCGGCGCAGGGAAAGCAGGGAGCATTTGCTAGAAGGCTCTGCCGAAACTCAGTAGCACACCGAAGGTAGCAGTGGTATCTCTGCAAGAGTCGGTCGAGCGGTAGAGCGGAGGACCTGACAACGTCGGCGTGGCCGTGCCCGAGGCGAGGTTCGAGGATCGATGCTTGCAACTCTTATCCGCGCATGCCGTACTCGTTTAGGGCGGTCGCCTCAGTCCAGACTGCGCCGAGAGGGACAGGCGCATTGTCAGCTCGCGATGTCAAGCAGACGGTGACTTGGACGCGGCAAGACCCCCTGTTTCCAGCGCGCAGGTTCCGTAAATTTAAAGGCAAATCAGAACGACGGCTCGCGGGTGATAGGGAGGCAACAGTGCTGGCTGACGGATGCGGCCCATTTGGGCATGCCCGACGCCGACCGAAAGAGAAAGGCCGCGTGGCCGGGTGCCACAGAGGACAAATACGGGCCAAACAGAGAGGCGGATGTGACATTGTCGGACTGTCCCTGGCGGGCAATCTAGCCTCGCCAGCACGCCCGTCAGAAAATGGCAACTCCACGCACCGATTAGGCAACTGTAACTAAGAACGCTGCTCAGATCCTTTCAGCCGCGCGCTTCTCGCCACTCGGCGATGGATGCAAGGAGCCACTCCGAGTCCCTGATGCAATTTGCTCGAAAGGGGGCTCTGCGGCCCATCTGTTTACGGGCGAAGTGACGGGAAAGCGTTCACGTCAAGATCGGTTCGCAGACGCGGGATACCCGGTGCTGGTTCTTGCTGGCGAGGTGGAGGAAGCGGACGCCACAGAAATGAGCACATGCCCGACGGGACAGGGGACGGAGGTCGAGATGAACACATACAACACGCACTGCGCGGAAACCACTGGTACGGATCCACTCACAAAGCCATCACGAAGGGGCAAGCGAGTGGCACGATAGGAGACAAACGAGGTTGTGTTCGAATCGCGCTGATGGCCACCGATGGGCCACCGAAATTTACCTTTCCACGCCGGGCCCCTTTGCATAAAAGCCAATCTCGGGAGCACCTCAGATCTGATCGTCCGCCACAATAGGAGCCAGATGTGCGCCCGTAAGGCCACCACCTGCCGCCTTCGGTAGTCCCATCAGAGAACGTGACCCTTGAGAGCCAGATGCAGACCGTGGGATGAAGACAAGGCTATGGGGAATCCCCAGTGCCGCAGTGCCGATGCTTTGTCAAGTGGCTGAGTGTCAGCGGGGATCGAAAAATACGAAAAGGGCGTGGAAAAACGCCGGAGGAAAGAGCGGGCCCTGGGCCGATTGTGGCGGCGGATGTGGGCGCAAGACGGTTAGGACGCGTTGACGGCGGATGATGTGCTTCTCGTTCGCGACACAACAGAATTGCCCGGTTTGTCTTTTCCGGTTATTTTCAACCCTGACCACTATTTTCCCCTACCGACCCCGGCTTGATCTTCACAAGTGCACTATAATATGTCATCGCTACGCGAACATATTCACCTCCTGTACACTCGCCGTTTTCGACACCTCTCCTCTCTTGCATGGCCCTTTATACACCACCGCCTTCGCTCCCTCGAACTCCTCATTCGCATTCCATGGACGCTCCCTTACCTCCACTCCCCGATGCACTCATGTCGACTTGGTCGGACTGGCGCACGACTAAGCAAGAGGCACCCCTTACGCCTCCGCTCTCCGACGTCTTTGCGAAACGCGTCCTACCGCCGCAGACCGAACCCAAACCTGTTCTACCGTCTATTTCTCACTTCGACTACGCGTCGGCACGCGTTTCTCCTGGTCAGTCGCGTCGCATGCACTGGCATAGGCACGCTGGTACTGAGCCTCCACTAGTAACGCCGCCACAGTTGGATGACTCGCACCTGTGGCAAAGTTACGGATCGCCGTCACAGCGATCGCCTCGCGCTTACGCGCATACATCGACCTCACGCACGGACGCGTCTCACACAATCGAGTACTTGCCTTCGCCACCCTCCGCGCTCGACTGGTTTACTGTCTCGTTGGAACGACCATCACAGTTCATAGCGGAGAAGACTTGCGAGATGATCTGTTACCTCTGGTTCTCGAGCTGCTCCCAGTCTTCATCTCCTTCAAAACGGAATCGTACCGCTCCGCAGGAGCACTCCCCTTATATTCCCCCAAGTAATTCGACGACTGCGTCACTTCAATTCACAGTATCTCACGCGTTCATTCGTTTCATGCAAAAAGTCCTCGAGACCACGCAAGTTAGTCAGTCCGTCATCGTCCTCGCATTGCACTACATCTACCGTATGAAAGCGCGTAATCGTTTCACGACCGGTCACCCTGGCAGCGAGTACCGAGTCGCGATCGCCGCACTCATGATGGCGAACAAGTTTGTGGATGAGTGAGTAATAATGCCGACTCTCTTGTGTGTCATGGCTGAGGTCTCGGACAGCAACACATACACGAATAAGACGTGGTCAGAAGTCTCCGGGATTGAGTTGAGCGAGATTAACAAGATGGAAAAGGAGTTCCTGCTCGGCATCGACTTCGGGCTGTACGTTGACAAGTCGACGTACGACTCGTGGTTAAACCTCCTGCAAGGCCTGGTGATGGCGAAGGAACGGGAACTGCAGCACTGGCGTCGTTCAAGACGGCCCGCGCGTTCGCTTCATCGGGTTCATCCGCTTCGGCACTCGTCTTCGACGCTTTCCAAAGCGCACACGACTCCCACGTATCGGGCACGCTCGTCTTCGCCGCGTCGGTGTCCGGCTGGGCTGGCACCTGGGCCTGCGCCATCCGCCTGTGCCGCATATACCGACTACCGTGTTAACCCGTCTATCGCACTGTCTTCCAGCACGAAGCGGTCCGCGTCACAAGCTTTCGCCAGCGACGCTTCGCCATACGCACCAGCAGCGCCTCCGAGTGCGCGGCCGCCGAAGCGCTCTATGGGCCTCACGCTGCAGATCCCGGAGCTCGAGTATTCGAGCAGCCATTCAAGTGAGAGCTCAGCATCTCCGCTGGAGCCGCTGCAAGGATTCTCCAAGCTGTCGCTCGGCGCATCTCCTGTTGACGTGGGGCACAGCTCCCCTTGGGCTGCGACGATTGGCCAGAATGAAGTTCCTCAAACGCTTGTGTCGGCGTACCGTCGGGATGACCGGCAGCCGTATGCGACACCTGAGGTATGTCAATGTCGACTGAACACCATAATTTGGTCTCACGTGTCCTATTTCAGCATTTGTACTTCTACACTCTTTCTTGCTCGCCCGCACAGGAAGAGGATAGCATCTCACGCAAAGGTCGACTTCGGTATCACCAGCCACGACCGGCTCATCCCGCGTCCGTGCCTCAAGTACAGCCGCAAGTACCCTTGGTCGTGCAATCCGCGTCGGCGAGCCCCTACGACATGCACATGCCCCTACGTGCCGGTCACACGCTACCTCCTCTATCCGAGCTCTCACGGGACTGGCTTCGGGAGGGTCCTGTCTACCCTCACTGCCACTCGCAGTCGCCCTGCAGAAGCCAGCGGCCCGCACAGGACCCCATTCAGCCCGCAACCTTCGCAAACGCTGGCCCACCAGGCTACCAGTTCTATACTACGGCTGCCCCGGCTCCTTCGCCTTACTATTATGCCGCGCGGGGTCGGCGGTTTTAATGGATCTTGTTTCGGTGTCATAGCAGTCTTTCTGCGCACTGTACAGTCTTACCATACTTGGGCATACATCCGTCGCATTTTCACGGTCTTCTTATGATGTTATGATTATGGCGTTCACATACACATACATTCGCATTCGCACCTGCACTCTCCATCCATCATCATACCCTGCATACAGGCACACGGACAACTAATCGTTTATCGCACGTTGTCAACGTAGAGACACATCATCCTTCATCAGATAGTCGTAGTATTGAAATTACCTGTATATGTTTTGCCTCGGGTACGCTGATGTATGTATCAAGTAGGCATAGCGGTTGTTGAGCGCCGGTGGCTGGCAACACGAACAGACCAGTCAGAAGGCGCGTCTATCGCGAGCTTCGTGACCCTAGTCTCGCGTTTGAATGGTTCAAATCGGTGCTTATTCATGTTCTGATGCGTGGCCAACAAACGCTATGGCAAGTACGACAATAGACGGACGGGTCAGGGCACCGTGCTTTGGGCAGAATCACATTCAGCAGCGGCGTAGACTCGGAGTCGGAGCAATACGGCGCATCGCATCATATAATTGAAGTATACTAGAATCAGCCTAGCAAGGGCCTAATCCAGGGGCAGATTGGCACACCGGCCGAGATTGGGCTGACGTCGACATGCGCTCCCATATATGTTCCAGCTTCCAGGGCAGCATTGCAGCACAGATCGTCACCACGACCCTGCCACGGCCAGAAGGTTCTCCTGCTACACGTTCCCCCTCGGAAGAATGTATTGTCCACTGGGTCTCCCGAACCATTTACGTTTCGATTTACGGTTGCCAATACGCGTACGTGGCTGTCATTCGGCGCTCAACGGAAACCGAACGACAGGAACCGGTTCGTACAGCATGTCTCTTATCATTCCAATACCGGTCGACTACAATGTGTAATGAAAGAATGGATATGCTGGGTGCTTTCGTGGTAACCTGACGGGCTAGCCACGGCATGACATACGCCATGCCACTACTGGTGCTATGTTCGTCCTCAGGTGACCGCACAAAGTGGAGAGGTGCAATTGCCCCGGTCGACGATACGCACCTTAGAATGACTCTTACAGCATCCCACGACCGTGGTCAGACCTAGGCCAATATGCACAGCCGACAAGCGGGTGGAGTTGACAACTCGTGAGTCGTAGCACGGCGGTCAGTGTCCCAGCGCGATACGGCCATGCCATGAGCTCCCGATGGCATCCGACGATCAACTGTGTCATATATACCAAGGTCATTCAGTAATCCACGGTCCGCGTTAGGTCTCAGCCAGCTCACCGCTCGAAGGCCGGAACGCCGAGCTGCAATCTTAGCAGACTTATGACGGGGAAGCCTGGAAACCCACCTTACGAGCGTCTTCTCTACTTTCACGGCATACTGAGGCTGAGGCAGCTGAGCCATTCACAGCTTCAGGCCGAGTAACCGGCATCCTCCATAGTTCATCAAACACCGTGCAGCGTATCAGAGTTACCGCGTAGCAGTTTGTCATGACATGCTTGACAACTAGCGGAGTGTCCCTCCATATACATGTGGGCCGGATCATGAAGCTTACCCGAGTTGGCGCTGCAGCGGATTCGGAGCGTATGTAGATATATCTTACATTCCATCGTAAGATCTGGCGGATGTTCACTTGCTCGTTCCATCCATCAACTACTCTTTTCAATTGTTTGAGGACCCGTATTGGAGAAGAGACCGAGTTCTGATTGCTGGCGCAACGCTAGCTCAGCGCGCAGACGAGCAACATTGGACGCTGTGAACGCTTGGGTGAACTGCCAGCCTGAAAGCGCTCCCGTCACTGTGTCACGGTTGATCCGTCAGCATCCTCGCAAGACTATGAAAGGCCATCAGTGGCTCACATATGCCGCAGACTATGGTGGTGTTTCTATTGAACTTGAACAGCTTCGAGCCTAGTATAGCTAGAGACAGACGACCCACCCGGTGTCAGACTCATGACTCGAACAGACGGCGACCGGAGTAAGAGACGTACCTCCTACCAAACCAGCAGAGAGACCAGCAAAGATGCCGTCTTTCCTGGCTTCCTGAAGCACTCAATGTCGTTGTGAGAAATGTTACGTGCGAAGTGGCTAGAAGTCACCACCTTTGTGCATCTCCCTGCCGCATCGGCGGGCAAGCCTGACGTATCCACTTGCGACATGGGGCGGTGTTCTAGCTTGGAACACAGGGAAGTGAGCAGCTCGTACCAAGCTCGTCCTCGCGTCCGACAGATGACATGTCCTCACAATTGACAGTCCGTCCCAGATGCGTAGCACACGTGATTACCGCAGCCCTTGTCACGCTGTGACACTGACAAGACGCGTCTCGGACCGTCTCCGATGTGGCGCTTGGCGCAGCGAACTCAAGCTCGGACTCGCATCTCCATCACTCACATTCCCGCCCTGAACCCACGGATGTCCGCGAACAAAAGGAAACTATCTTCCGGTCTAGTGGAAGTCTTTGAGACGATCAAAGGCAGGCTATATGCGGCTCATTTGGTGGATTTCGGCCTCGTAACGGACCGCTCTGCCTTCCGCAGGTCTACTCATCACCATCAAACCTAAGCTGATCGATCCCTCCGCGAAACAACACGGGCAGTCCACTATACACTCCGAACTCCTCCACTTGTCTTCGCTTGCCGAATCATTTGCCAAACAACGCCCGCGCTCGAACAAGGAATGGACCTCAATCGCTGATACTCTGGATCGCGAAGGTGCGCGATTCAATGGTCCAGAAGGCCGTTTATCGTAGTCCGTCCACTATCCATCCCTCATCTGTCATGTGCAGGCGTGTGGCTCTGGAATGTGGCTTCCTCGATACCACAGACACGGGATGACCACGCCGGACAAATCACTGCCGTTGGTAAGAGGTTTACTTCAATTTATGTATTGCGCCCCAGGCTCCAAGTGGTGATACAGTGAGATTGGCCGGCCTTCGTTTAGTAGAAGCGGGGCTCGAACAGAAACCGTCAGCTGAGAGTAATTATTCGCTGCTCTCGAAAGGCCGAACGTTTTCTCATGCTAAGCGTAGCTCTGATACACGTTCTACACCTCGCAAGCAAAGCTGGTGCGAGTCTCTCAGGTAAGCACATCGCCTCCGCGCCGCGGCTTGTAGCATTCAGGTGAACCTCGGTCCTCTTCTGCGAGTATAGAGTCTGGGAAACACGACCTTGCCGGGAGCGTGCTGGGAAGCGCGGCCCAGGTATATTAGGCTTTTCCACCGTTGCTATCTGTATCAAAGTTCGAGCCACCGCAGTACGAAGATGCCCTAAGGAAAGCCGAGGATCTCGAGCATTCCCAAGGACAAGCTCGAGCGCGCGTGGTTTTGCTCTATTACTCCAGCCGGATGGAAGCTGTGAGTACTTGAATTGAGATCACCCATTATGGTTCATTTCAATGGAACGTTTCAGGCGTGGAGGGAAGGCAATGACGGCATCGCTGATTTTATGCTGTCAAAGATCGTCGGTGCGTATCTCATTAGCTACATAACACTGGTATCTCACGTGTCATATCCGCAGATAGCGACCAGTTGCATTCCCTGCTGCCACGCGACGTGAGACGGCTTGTATGTATACGTCGGCGTTTGACTGACTGGTCACATTTAAGAGGGAATTACTCGTTGCCAAGGTGCTAGAAATAGGGAAATTGATATTGAAAGCAGGTACCCAAGACAGCAGTCCTGCCATCCGTGGGATCCGTGGGCGTGACGCCGTGAAGTGGCTACAGAAGGCCTTCAGCCTTTCGGAGCCATTGGAAGGTACAGGCAACGTCTCAACGCAGCATTTGAGGGTTTGTCATCTCCAACTTTACCCCCATAACCGCCTCGGAGCTGACATGGCATACAATCCTGTATCCGACAGAGATCCATCCTACGAAGTCTCGGTACGTGCCAGCCACACGTCCAGAATATCTGAATTGACAGACCTAACCGCTGACTGACCAGCGCGAGCGTATTTCTTGTCTTCATCCGATGAGCCGGAGAATCTGGTCCGTGCCGAAGCCTCCTTGAACGAGCTGATCTCGTCAGTCGGGGCTTCTGAGCATGTGAGTACGCCACCAGCTTTATCGGCCCTTACCACATGAGGATATTACTGAATTGAACCGCCACGCAGACGGCCATCGAGTACCAGCAACTTCGATGGATGAGGATAGCCGTGCTGAAGAAGCGGAAGGCAGGCTATGCTCTGCTTCTGGAGGGTACATATCGCTTTTCTGTGGAACATGAGCGGACTGAACTGGCAGATATGTCCAGCATTTCAGTCCATAATTGATCATATGTCTCTTACGGATGGCACCACCACGGAGTAAGTGTAGTCAACTTTATTCACACACTCAGCTCTTCTCCTCCATTCCTGAATTTCATTTCACAGTATCTTGCAAGAGACAAGGGGTCTGGGCGAGGAGCGGTCAGTCTCATGCCAACGATGACTACAGGGAGGCGGCAAATCTAACATGTTCACGGAACTATCTGAAGGGCCCTTGTAGCCGCTGTACATCAGCGTTGTCTCCGACGTGTGCTGGACGCCGAAGGCAGTTCAAATGAAAGTCAATTGGATCGCATCTTGCTGTCCTTGCTGTTCCACTGCTCTAAAGACACGGACCACGCACAATCCATGCAAGAAATTTCAGCTGCTTTCATCAGTAAGCTCCGCATAACATCGATTAGGTTAAATCTCACTTGTTCTCTAGGTCTAACAGACGCCCGATTTGAATTGTCCAAAATTTCAGCAACCGCTTGTCTTACTGTGAAGCCGACTCATCATGTGCACGTGTCCCGCTATACTCATCACGATCTGATCCCAGCTGCTCTGGCAATTTGGTGATCGAAAGTACGAGAACAAACGCTGGCTAGAGGCTGCCGACTGGTATCTGGCTGGAACGCACAAGGCCTTGGCCTCGGTCGCCAGATTGGGTGATTCTAAATGCCTGCGCAAGGCAGCGCTCTGTTACATACAGCAGGGCGACTTCGCGCGAGCCGCCGCAACTATCCGCCGTTGCTCGGAACAGGAGGCCGCAACTTGTTACATTAGGCTCATGATAGCTGTTCGCCAAGGTAATGCACTTCATGCTGGCTGTGAATGGCTGATCTAAATCTGCATACAAGGTCTCGAAGATGAAGGTAAGGTAGGGTTCACAGCCTCTCTATGGCCGCTCTCATATCCGGCTTCCTTCCGATCTAGCGATTGATCTTGTCCGTGCGATGGTGACCGCGAGTGGATTCGACCGCAAGACGTTGATGCTTGCTACACAGCTGGCGAACGAATCGGACATGAAAAGGCTGTTACTTTCGGTGTTGGAAGCCCTATTGGGAACTATGGGATCAAATGGCGACCCGAGCAGTGATACCGAGGCTCTCACGCTAGCGCGGTGCATAATTAGACTGATCTTGAAGCTCATGGGAGAGCCCGGTTCGGATCGGTATGACCAATAAAGCTGTATGTGTGATTATTGATATACTAACATGATGATGCCACGCCTGTTCAGATCGTCTCTGGTACGAGTCCTGATTGGGCATTTCCGGACGGGTACGTAGAAAAGCTTAAACGCGTGGCTTTACTCATTTGGACATAGCTATACTACTTATCAAGAAGCTGGAAGAATCTGCTAACCTCATGACGGCAACACGAGACATCTCGTGGTTATGGCGCGCCGCCTACAACTGCGCAATCCAAGGATGCTCTGAATGGGAGGAAGCGGAGTCCACCGTGTCCGATATATTTGATATTGCCAGACAGGTCAGATGTTTGCTAATTACGTTCCTAGCGCTCTCAATAGCGTCGCATAGCTCTTGGAGATATACAGGGACGCCTCACTCGCGGACATCGATGTGGAGATCTACCTTCACATTATTAACGCTTCTTTTGCCGCGATTGCGGGGAGAGGTGCGAGGCTCGAGTGCCTATACAGAACAGCGCAATGACGGAAAAACACAGTGTTTGCTCTCCGGAAGCGGCTCTCCAGTGAGCGGAGCATTGAGGTAAATCAGCATATGTGGTATATTCCTGTCCTTCGACTGATTATCTCAACAAGAACCGCGAAGACGAACTTAAGTCTATTCTTGAGCACATCGGTTCCTGCCGGAAACGGATTTGCGCTGTAGCTGAGTCCGCGAAGCTGGTTGATGCAGAAGACATAGTTCGCTCACAATCTTATGTGCACGTCTTACGAGTCTTCGAGGTAGAGATGCTATGTCACCTGAGAGACTGGGAACAGCTCTTAGCGGTCGTCGATGTAGGTTTCATATGCGCCATATTGTAGTAAGTTAGACTCACGCAGTGGACAGGACACCATCCAGTCCGGTGCGGGAGCAGTGGCCACCTACGAAGCTGTCACGGATATTCTTGTGAGTGGTTCGGCTTGGTTCACACCGCTCTGTCTTAGAATATGTCATCGCAGTGGGTAGAGAAAGACTGTCCGGTTGACGGTACGTGCCTGACGCTCGCTCATTCGGGTGGACTGACGCCGTGCTCCCTGCAGTGCTCTTCACTGCGTTGGAGGTACGGAACTGCGCACCGTAGAATGTCATTGACTTACCGGCTTGCCACAGGCCATCCTCCACGCAAGTCTCGATCGCGGCTCTCTATCAATCGATAAGTTCTCGAGGTGGCTACGTGCTATATGTACAATGCTTCTCTCCCGCAATACTGCCGAGGACAGAACGAAAGCCATCGGATACGTCGAACAAGCTGTCCACGTTCTCGAAGATCACATGGACGGCGATGCACAAGTACCTCTTACTTTACCTGCCTGGGACAATCAGCTGACTTAATACTTCATAAGGCTTATCCGATTGACGAGCGACAGTGGTTACTCGGGACCTCATACAATACAGGGATCGAGTGTCTACAGCGCGTGGCATTCTCACGTTGGGTACGCGCGCCTAACCGCTGACAATTCTCATAGTGCGTCATTGCTGGACGAAGCAAAGAGATGGTTCGAGGCGTCCACGACCATCTGTCGCTTCGTGCCAGATGGAGATACTCGAGCGGGAAAGGTGAGCGACTAATTTATGTCCGCAAAGCTTCTCATTAGTTATTGGAGAAGATTTCGGAGACGTACACGCGCCTGCTAGAACGTTACGCGTCTTATTCTGCGACTTGACTTATGAGTACGTAACCTCTCCATTTCCTTGACCTCGTTACACGGCCCGCCGTCATGTTGCCTGCCTGCTGATGCGCACGTTACGGGCCTACACAGTTGAAAGGCAATGTATAGTCTCTCTGCTATGTCATTATTGTCATTGTATTGTGGAAATCTATCACGCATTGTTCCTCGCGATGACCAAGCGGCTGGAACATCAAGTTTTGCTTCGATTCCACCGTTTGCGCAGCATGACCAACTTTCGGAGGCCAGAACTCGCAGATGCATGACGGGCGACTCATGGATGCGCCGGCTAGTCTCAGTGGATCGTCCTCAACAGAGATAACGGTCCTTTCCAGGTACAGACGGAAGTGTGAAGTATCTGACCGTCAAGATTTGAACTCGGCAACCTGGATGATGTGCCTCGAGGCGCAACTTTGCAGGTCGAGTTACCTTGAAAAACTACTGGGGTTGTACTGCGTGGTCGAACTTGAAGACGGATGGAAGCTCAGAATCGGGATGATCCTACTAACTTTGCGACCTAAAGCAAACGCTGCGACCCGAATAATATTCAACTGAAAAAGGTGCGGTACGCGGCCACTCCATTGGCTGCCGCAGTAACAACCCCTTCAACGAGACACTGGTCGGCCGGAGCTCAGGCTAGCGCTGTCGTGCCGGCTGCGCAAGTTGAGAGCGACTGTGAGACGCCGTTTCATCGTATCATACAAACCATGGTTGTTCCAAGGCAGCTAACTTTGTCACCAAAGACTCCCTCGATGATACGATTGGTCGGCGGACACAATTATGGTCTGCTCCGCACTACAGGGTCTCCGGTCGGAGAGGGGAAACTCGGTGCCTCCTAGGGCTGCGATGATGTCCGGGCCCCGAGTACCAACGCCATGCATCTCACAGAACCCATACTCGCTCTCAAGAGGTGACAGGTCGCGAGTACGTTCCAAAATCCAGATCTAGACGCGTGATGTGAGTAGATTCCAGGTGCGGGGGAGATGAGGCAAGGTACAGTGCAGACAGCGTAACTCGGACCATATTAGAAAAAGAGGGCCACACAGTGACGCGTGAGAACCGGCAGGTATAATGGAACTTTGTTCGATGAGATGTCACTAGAGTTCTGGTCGGATACATCGGAAATGCATCAGCGGCGAGTCATGAGTGGCTCATACTAGTGGCGGAGTAGTGACTCGGATATAGCTTACTGCGGTGTTCGGACACGAAGCACTACAAAGAAACCATGATTTCGGGCTAGAAGAAAGGCTGAAAGGAATTGATACAATTCCTCCCATACATTCATGCACCAGGAAAGTGGTCCGCGTGGCGTCATTCCCAAGCGAGGAAAGGTCCCAGAGCCTGTTTTCCGCAAGAAAAGCGGCATTTCTTTCGCCTTTCCCCAAGTTGTCCCACTTTCCCACAAATTCGTGAGAAATTATTTCCATTCCTTTACTTTTCTGTGCCCGCGAAATCATGATATCTTTGCAGTGAAGGTGGACTGCGCCGCTATACATTGACGTTCTAGGTATGGGCTACTTCATTGACCATTGCGCGCCGATGTCTTCCGCTTCTCGGCTGTTAACTCTGGGGCTCGGAGAGCGAAGGGAACTCGCGCACGGTAAGGATAATGCACAGCGGGCCTAGGAGCTGCGACCATGAGGCTATGATCCACGTTGGCATTCCATCGTTGAATTGGATGCCAACGACCGAATCAACTATAGACAGGGTCATAATAGCGTAAAAGAGGGACACTGGCCACCGCTCGTCATTTTGACTGTCTAAGTCAGTGGAAGTGAGTATGAAACGCACGAAGCTTTATTATGTGCCTATGATGTATCTGGATGC
The DNA here is from genome assembly GCA_001632345.1 of Daedalea quercina L-15889. NCBI lineage: Eukaryota > Fungi > Basidiomycota > Agaricomycetes > Polyporales > Fomitopsidaceae > Fomitopsis > Fomitopsis quercina. Next base: position 253,056 of record KV429063.1, on the reverse strand, counting down.
AGGAGCTTACATCCAAAAGCTTGATGTCATGTCGCTGTCTACCGCACGCTGCATTGACCTGTCATATTGCAAGCCAAACCCGCAACATACACTGGAGGCTGCCAAGTAAGCGCCTTCGGTGCAGCACGTTCACGAGGTGTGCATAAGCCCCAGCTATTCAAACCCGTAGCTACATGAATAAAATGCAGCCTCTGATTGAGCCGATCTTCGCGAGCCCCTCGAAGATCGTGCACAGCGGGTAACTGTGCTGCACGCACCGAACAATATATTGGCCGTGGCGGATGATCTGTGGGGGTGCGCAGAGGCCGCCGAGTGCAAACTGGTTCACACCCGTGCGTCGTGTGAACGGCTACTCACAGATTCCCATCTGCACGAGGCGGTCGACCTCAAGTGTCTCAATCATGTGGTGCACTGGCATCGAGACTTTTCTTATTCGTGCCATACAAGCAGTGGTTGCGCGGCCCTCGGCGGTCCCGATGCCTTCATCCTCCAGGTAGAACACATGCTTCATATACTTGATGTTCACGGCGACATCCAGTGCGACGAACGACTTGATCAGCTAGGGCATGTCACCTTCAGCCATAATGACACGAGGTTGCAATGGGCGGGTTCACAGCAGGAGGCGGGTACCGGTGCAGCCGCTAGACAGGGAATGCAACTACAAACAAGAATGAGATGCAAACTGAGTTCACTCACGAGTATCGACCGTCACCTCAGGACCAGCAACTTCGACATTGACAAAGTCCACCTTCAGCTTGCTCTCTACCATGGTACCAGCGAAAAATGATGATCATTCAGGTCGTGACTCGACTTGAGACAAAATGCAGAGCCTCCAAGCTTCTTCAGCACGGCAACGAGTTCCGCGAGGCCCATGCGCATGCCTGGCTGGCGGTCATAGATGGACTTCGTAAGGATGGCGGCTGCCTTCATATCTCTCTCGGACTCACCCGTGTATGCTTCTGAAGTCGGACGAGCCAACTACAGTATGGCTGTCAGCTGGCACCAGGAATAAAGTGAATTAAATTACCACTCTGTAACATTCGGCCATGGTGGGTGTATCCAATCACAACCATATATACACGATATCTGCTTTGTAGAATGTGTCTGGGGAGTATCCCGGGAAAGCGAAGATCATGCAGTCGACTTGCAGAAACAGTTGCCTGGTTGCCCAAAGCATGCCTCAGAATACAAGTCTAGCAGATCTCACTATCCCGGCTCAGCGCTCAGCGCTCGCTCAGCAGTCAAGCGGAGTGTGCTCGAGGGGTTATCGATGATACTTAATAAGTAGTCCTGGTGGTGGCTGGGAAGCGCCAGTTGTCGGACTAACAGTACTTCAGCGCTCAGTTTTCACGGCACGCTTGTCAGTACCTTTCATACCTCAGGTTTTCCGACTGTGGTCTATAAACAATGCAGCTCTTGCCCATGTTGTGTTGATAATAAGCAGCATCGTTTGATCTGGAGAGTAAGTATTCAACAACCGTGGGAATGAACTCATGATAGATCTCGTAGCTGAGAGATGGAACGGTCAGATCTAGAGAATGCCAAGCTCTAGATCCTCCGGCATCTTCGGTGTCTGGCAGCAGTCAACCTCATTGTACTAACGATTAAACACCGAGTCAGTCCGACTCTGCTGAATTTTGAAAACGGTACGCAACCGTTGAACGTTGACAACGTTGAATATTGAATCGTTGACGAGCGACTCGGAACTGAGAAATCGCGCCGACGCGCGACGTGACCGGGTCGTGCAAAGTGGCTGAGGCACGCGCCACCGTGTCCGGTTCTTCGAGAGAGACTGCAATCCTCACACCATCACCCCCACGTCCCGCTGAAGACTTCTGACGGCCTGTAACTTATCGAGCATTGCTGTACGACCACTCGACGCATGTATTCATGCTCGCAGCGCAACGTTCGTTCGTCCGCTTGCAGACACAACCACTGCGCCGTTCCCTAGCTGCTCGCGCGACATTGCTTGTGCGACCTCGTCATGTCATAACCTCCAACACAGTGCGGAGAGGCCCACATAGGCTATACTCCTCTGACCCATCGAAACCCTCCGGTCAGGACAGTCAGCATGGGAGCGATCGAGCACCTCTACATCGTATGCGACCCATACTTCTACTTCGCCTGACCTTGTCATAACTGACAGAACGATGGCCAGGAAGACTTGCGGATGCATGGAATCACACGCCGACGAAGTGGTACCCTCTCCCAGTTGCTGTCGGCGCGCTCCTCCTCATCGTCCTTCAATATCGCAGGACCCGAAGGAGCGAGAAGGAGGTTCAACTGGATGAGAACGGGCTGGAAGTTGTGAAGCTAAAGGGACCTTGGCAGGTGAGCGTGGTGCTTGCGGATTTTTATCAAACCTCTCCCCGGCTGTTTGCCGTTGCAGAAAGCATACGATGCCTTCGGGCTATCTATCAGCAAGACGTACTGCTTTACATTGCATTTTTCCATGTGCATTGACTCTTACTTCCAGGTCCACGTCTTCGGGGCGTTCCCCCTCAAGCGTCTCTCCTACGTATGGGGCTACCTGAACTCACTTGAGCTGCCCGTCTGGTTTCGGCCTTACGGCTTCAAGCTGTATTCCTGGATCTTTGGTTGCAACCTCAACGAAATCGACCCGCCCGATCTTGCACACTACGCCAGCCTCGGTGAGTTCTTCTACCGGAAGCTCAAGCCGGGCGCTCGCCCTGTCGCAGACACTGTCCTCGTACGAATCTCCCATATCACTCTTGCTCGCTCGGTCTGACGGTGGACTATATCAGGTGAGCCCCGCGGATGGACGCGTACTGCACTTCGGTGTGATTCGCGATGGACGCGTTGAACAGATCAAGGGCGCGACATACTCGCTTGACGCGCTCCTCGGCGTCGAGCGCCATGGCTCGCCTCCCCCCGCGAGCATCGAGTTCCAGGCGCGCGACCAAGCGGAGGTGCTCGACCGCGACTTCGCCGACATCAACGGCATCCAGTACAGCCTGCAGGACCTGCTTGGGACGCCGTGCCCGCCGTCAGGCTCTGCGGAGGGCGGCGTCGGGAGTCCCACGCAGGAGCTGCCGATGCCGATGCCGACGAAGCATGGCGAGCAGACAGACGCGTCTGTGAGCCCGGATGCACCGCTGCAGGACGTGGTCGCGCACGAGGCGGGCGTCGCTGCAGAGATGGGCGTCCGCCCGTTCTTGGACCGCGCACAGGGCCGCCCCGCAGGCAGCGTGAAGCCTGGGCATTCGCTGTTCTTTGCGGTCATATACCTTGCACCTGGGGACTACCACCGGTTCCATAGCCCAGCGGCATGGGTCGTGGAGAAAAGAAGACATTTCGTGGGTGAGTGCGGGCAGGGTGCTTGGGTGATAGGAGCGGTGTCCTGATGGTCAAGACGTGCAGGAGACTTGTTCTCGGTGTCACCATGGATGGTGGACAAGCTGGCGGACGTCTTCGTGCTGAATGAACGCGTCGCTTTACTCGGCAGGTGGAAATACGGATTCTTCGGGATGGTCCCTGTTGGGGCGACGAATGTCGGCAGTATCAAGATTAACTTCGACCAGGTACGTGTCTACTGTCCCGTGGTCCTGCTTGTTCGCGGCTTAGTGTGTTGTTTGACAGGCCCTCCGCACTAACGTCGACAGGAGACGCCGGCCGCCAGTAGGGACGTTCGAAGAGGCCGTCTACACGTCCGCGTCCCCTGTCCTGAGAGGACAGCCACTCTCCAAAGCGCAGGAGATGGGTGGCTTCTGCCTCGGGAGTACGATTGTGCTCGTATTCGAGGCGCCGCAGGACTTCGAGTTCGTGGTCAAGACGGGGCAAAAGATCAAGGTGGGAGAACGGCTTGGCGACGTGCATTCCGCGCTCGTTGAAAAATAGTAGATATGCTATCAATACCTAATATCTACTGTGCATGCCTTCCTACCGCGACAGTTTTCCGACTCGACACGACGCGTCAAACTGCAAGGTGGTAGACGGTTGGACTTTACTGTAAGACGCTCGCTAGCCGTGGGCCTGCGTGCATCAAGGGCGACGATATTATGTACATGGCAGGGATAAAGTGTGAGTATGCTACAAGTGCATATTGTGAGCACAGTCCGGCGGACTGCTAGTAATACAACTAGTATGTAACCCTGCTTCTGGGGCCTAAAGATAAATATTTGAATACCCGCCACATCTGTCCGCTTGTCCAACGAGGCCAAGTGATATACTACTGCTCGTCCGTATGACTGGCGTTGCTTGGCGAGCCAACAATAACGGACCCGTACGAAGTGCCCCCGTTGAATCGCAGTGGGTTGGCGACGGAGTCTCTCGCTTTGGTACTGTCCTGAAGGTTCGACTCGACGACGTTTGCACCGGCGGCACCGATGAGAGCTGCGCGTTCTCCGGCGGCGGGGGTAGTGCCCTGGGAGTTGGCTCGGCTTGGGCGGCCGCGATACTCGATGATGCTGGATCGCGAAGCAATGGCGGTGAGTGCACGCGGGAGAAGGGTACAAGGACACTAACCCGCGCATGGCTTTGGCGTTGAACAGACGCCTGGCGCGGCGTTTGCTGTGGTTGTCTTCGTAGCGGTCTGTCTCGTCGATGATCTCTTCGGAAATGATTTCCTGGCAAAATACACATTAGCTAATGCGACGTAGAGGTAAAGCTCGAGTTACTTCGATGATGTCTGCGGAGGGCAGCGTATTTGTCAGACGAGTTAGTGCGAAAACAGGAAATGCTGACCTTCAAGGGTAACAATCCCGATGGCGCCACCTTCCTCTCCGGGCGTTGTGCTGAGCAATAGTAGGTGTGCACGGCCCGTCTGGCTGTTAAAACACATCAGCGTCAGCAGCATATGGAGTAATAATTGAAGGCGGACAAATAGTCGAGCGCCTGGAAGCAGTTGATCGAGGGGTGTGCCTCTGGCAGAATGGATAGCGGAAACTTCGACACTGGTAGTGCTTCCTTTGGATCGTACACGGACAGCTATTCGGGCCCGTCAGCAGAATGGTCAACAGGCATGATGGCAGGGGATGACCTTCTTGACGAGCAGAAATCCGATGAATGCTTGGGGCCGCCCCGGCCGGTGTATCGGAATCCGCGAATAACCGCTTCGAAGGCTGACTAGCAGTCAGTCTTGACTCCGGGCCGCCACGCTAGTCACTCACATCCAGTCGACGGTATCGTGATTAAGGATCCTGTCTGAGCTCATTGTGACCACGTCCTATGCACGACTGGATGAGCAAATGGTTAGTTTCTCGACTTGCTGTACTCCACCTGCATTGGGGTCATGAGCTCCTCAACGTGCTTGTTATTGAGCTCCAATACACCATTGAGGATACTGATCTCATCGTCCCTCAATGGCTCTTCGCCCTGTCGGTGGAACGCCAAAAAGGATCTAAGAGACGCGCGAATCCAGACCCGCAAAAAGCATCATAAACCAGACAGCCTCACTTGAGCTCGGCCTTCTTGTATGTGTGCGTGTCATTGGCACCGAGAATCCAGTCGAGTAACTTGGCAATCGGATAGGCCACGGGCGCTGAACCGCGTACCGCATCAGTAGTATGCAGAACAACCGCATCAGTCCCTTTCGCTCACCGAACAGATACATCATGCCGAGAACAACAGGCGCGCAGGACGCCCCTATTGAGAGTCCATAACGCACGCTGGCTGCCTGCGGGATAATCCTGACGTGCGTGTTCAGCTAAATTTGCCCTGAAGAGTTGCTGAGTGACCGCACTCACTCTCTGCGCATGCGTTTGCCGTGATAGCACTTGCGGTCAGTAAGAGTCTTACAAACCCAAGTGTGCAGCGCACCCGAAAATGACTATGGGGTTGGGGGTGAGAGATGCTCGGCAACAAGAGCTCTGTAGAGGAAGGACGCTGCGTATTCACCTATCATTGCAGTTGATATTGCCACGGCAGCAATGCCCCCGCCGAGCTGGCATTGTACGCGCCAGTCAAGCAAGACATCGTGCAGGAGCTTTGTGAACACATACCGCGCTGTCGAGGAAGATGGGCAGGCTCTCGTTGACAATCTATGGGCCACGTCAAACGAGGTGTGGCATCAGGACAGTAGTGGTACATACCACGTTGCCAAGCAAGAGGACCTAGTGTGGTCAGCGTACTGTACGATGTAAGCCGTGAGGGGGGGAACATACGACGAGGACCCAGTGTCTGCGATGCGAGAGTAGACGGAGGACTGCAACACAAGGGATGAGCTGCGCACATCTGGTGCCAAACACAGGGTAGACCTTTTTCTGCGTTTTTTCGTTCGACAGGGTCGTCGGAGGACGCAGCAAGCACGCGAAGATGCAACTCGTCGAGGCCCATGAGGCCAAGGGTCAGTCTGGTAGTGTCCATGAGACTGGTCGTACCTACATACAGTCACATAACAACTTACCCTGCAAAGACACCCCCGAGCAGGACAAGGCCGATACTGATGATGAGCTTGTACCAAAAAGCAGACGACCCGGGTGGCTCGCGGTTCTCGTCTGCCGGCATTGTTGCGGTGGGAGATGCATAAGTGCATGCAAGGGCGAGTATAGAAAAGAGGAGGGCTACAGATAAACGCATCGTCACCCTCGAGATGGAGGGACCTGGGATGGTATTAAAAGCGCTGAGAAGTGGGTCCGGACGCGCCTGTCACGTGTAGCGCGTCACGATCCCTCTGGCCAGTCGCCGCGCGCACATTTAATATTTACGATTTCGACCGGCCCTGCCTTCGTACATGCTCGCTCGCTCGCTCGGTTTCCTCCACCACCCTTCGCCGATTTCCCTCCGTTCCGCTCTTTTTCGTACATGTACCTCTGCTAGGATGTCTGCTGTCCGCCAAGCGTCTGCAGAACCCGACTCCAGCCGTGCTGAAAAGAGACCTCGTGTATCAGATGCTGAGCCAGGCTTGCACATAGACATAGAACGAGCGGAACTCACGTCTGCAGAACCTGATGCGGACGACGCTGATGGCAAGCCCTGCTTGTTTAGCGTCGCCCGGATCATACAGAGAGATGAATCGGAGGATGTGCACGCCGAACCGAAGCCCACATTCGGCCTCAAGGGCGCCAGGGAGTCTGCTCCACCCACACAGGCGAAACACCTCTCTCAGAAAGCAACAAACAGGGCCGCCACCAGAGCGAGAAAGAGGGCAGTGCGGAAGCTCGAGCCTCCGGCTCCCTACTCCTCGGAGTGGATCGTTGCCCACGAGGTCGAGAGCCTACTTGGTAAACAAGTCATCGACCAAGCAATTGCCGACTCGAGCACACATAGCTCACCGTTCGACCTTCAAGCAGATCCAGAATCTCGTATTCTGGAGGTCACCGTCTCCCGACTGTCGTCTACTGGTACGTATACCCACCACTAGCTCCCCTCTGAGAATGGCTTTCGAACCCTCGCCAGCCCTCTGCCGACTTCCACTCACATTTGATTTGTTTCTTCGCCCTAGGCGACTCGCTATCTATCGCCCCCGCACCATACAAACCGTGGGTCATCATCACGCCGCATGCGCTCCCCGGGGAAAAGATCCGCGTCCGCGTCCACAACAATACCCGCCTGTCCTCTTACGCTGATCTCCTCGAAGTTATCGAGCCCAACCTCGAGTGGAGAGACATGTCCCGAGTCAAGTGTAAGTACTTCGGTGCATGCGGTGGTTGTCAGTATCAGGTATGTTTCCATTTCTCGACCGACGCAGTGGTCATTAAATGCGGCCCCTCTAGATGCTTTCGTACGAGAAACAGCTCGATATCAAGCGAGACGTTGTTATTCGAGCTTATGCAAACTATTCAAGTATGTCAGCCAGTGACTGTGCTGATCCGTTCACCCCAGACGACTAATTGTGGACAGGCCTCCCTCCGGCAGCCGTACCAAAAGTTATGCCTACAATCAGCTCGCCCTTGCAGTACAGCTACCGCACCAAAATTACGCCCCATTTCGATGCAGCTCCCAGGTCTGTCCAGCGCTCAGCCGACAAGCTGCCAATAGATCCCTCCAACCCGCCTGACTGGCTGCGGATTGGATTCAACCGCGTTGGGACGCGAAAAGTCATGGATATCGAGGTAAGAGCAAATGACGCGTGATGGCCGATCTGGTGGCTTGTGTTAATATCCTGTGTAGGAATGTCCTCTAGCGACGGAAGCAATCAACACCGCTTACAAGCCGTTGCGTGAAAAGATCATGCAGTGAGTTGTCCCTAACTTGTCAACGTCCGAGATACAAATGCTAACTGCTCAGGGACATCTACACCTATAAGAAGGGCGTTTCTCTATGTCTACGGGACTCGCTGGAGCTCGGTCCAGTGACATACCGTAGTCCTTCACCCTTGGATGGTCGAAGACGTAGCGCGTCACCCAGGCTGGTACCACTCGTTGCTGAAGACGGCCGCTCCTCCATCCTTTCTTCGCGGCAGAGTAGCCCCCCACCGCTCGTGGAGAAGCACATTTGTGCGACCGACCACAGAGAGACGGTACGCGAGCGCGTCGGCGATAAGTTATTCGAGTACGCGGCGGGTTCTTTCTTCCAGAATAACAACTCCGCGCTCCTCCCACTTACGTCCTACGTCCGCTGGGCCATCTTCGACTACCAGGCGCCGCCCCCTGCGCCTGGGTCAGGATCCGGGTCGCTGCCGCCCGCACGTCGCACGCCGACCCATCTCATCGACGCTTACTGCGGGAGCGGCCTCTTCGCGGTCACGCTCGCGCCCCGCTTCAACAAGGTCGCTGGGATCGACGTCGCCTCGGACGGCATCCGCGCCGCGCAGCACAACGCGACGCTCAACCGCCTCCGCGAGGAGCAGTGCCGATTCATCCACGGCGATGCCGCAGACATCTTCGCAACCGTGCGCGACTTCCCCCGCGAGCGCTCCGTGCTCATCATCGACCCCCCGCGTAAGGGCACCGACGAGCGGTTCATCGAGCAGATGGTCGGCTTCGGCGCCGAGACCGTCGTCTATGTTAGCTGCAACGTGCATACGCAGGCACGGGACGTGGGCATGATCCTGCAGCAGAGTGAGCAATTTGGTGTGGGCCCGGAGAAGAGAAAGTACGCCCTCGAGTCTCTAAGGGGATTCGACCTCTTCCCGCAGACCGCACACGTTGAGTCCGTAGCCGTCCTGCGTCTTGTCTAGCAGTACGGCCGTGTTGCCACCCACTGTTATTACCGGCGTGACTCGTGGGCAGTCACCCTAACCTCGCTATCTCGACGGTTAGCACAAGAGGGCTGATCCAGGATCCACCGGGACTGCCTGACGTCGTGGCGAGTGTTCCCAGTAGTATATCAATTACTCAGTCGTGATATGCATAGGCTAAAGAACAGCTGGTGGTATCTAACAGTAGTGTATGGATGACATGCATAATGCGAGATGAGTGCTGCGCGACCAGTGGGAGGGAAAGAAATAAAAAATGCAAAAGAATGACGCAGGGGTAGTACCTATACAATTGGAACAAAGTCACATCCTAGAACCTCCGGGATACCCCCACCAGGCCTTCTATCGACTGATGTTCGAGGTCGTTTCGTGCCTTCAAGATCGTCGCGTGCATCTCCTTCATCGCATTACCCAACTTCACGCCGAACCGGCTCAGGATATCTCGCTGCCACGCGTCGTACTTCGCATTCACCCGCGCCTGCACTTGCTCGTAGTCGATGACGCAGACGCCAAACGACTTCTGCGTCTCCGATGTGTCGAAGGTCGACCGCGCCTTCTTGATCTCTGTCAGCAACTGCTGCCAATTCGCGAGCGAATCTCCAAGCCGACTGAATACGTATTCGGCTTCAAGGTCCCATAAAGACTGGAATTGTAGCCACTTCGCAACGTAATCCTTCAGCTGCTGGACCTTCTGCTCGATTAGCAGGAATGGCCTCTCGAGTGTTGCATCGGTGAAGTGGGTCAACTATCAAAATCGTCCATTAGAAAACGCCACGAACTCGAGTTGGGTTGCATACCAGCGGCGTATATGTCGCTTCTGTTGTCGTATGCCCCTGCATCTGCAATCCTATCTCGTAGCGAGAGCTCTGGATTCTCCGCAGGCGACATACAATACCTATACGATAATGGTGAGCATCGGTCAAATTGTAAGCTGCCGCATTTAGCTACCTAGCCAGTCATGCAACTGTCGAATCCAGTTCTGCCTTGCGTACTCGATTGGTGGATCTAGGAAGATGACCTGGTTCTGAATTCGAATCTCATGCACGATTGGCTTCAGTGTTAGCGATCCCTCGACCGGCTGTCATGTAGCTCAGTCACTCTCTTAAGTTCCGCACCGGCGGTCAACACACCTTCTCTTCCTTCGCGCGTTTATCTGCGCGACGTTTGTTCGTAATGTCCCTCAAGGCTAGCGCCTCGCGACGTCCGTCAGCCTCTTCGTTGCGATCAAATTCTGAGCACCAGAGCTGGATCGTTTGTGCCAAGCGCTGCAGCAAGATGCCCTCGATACGTTGATCAAGCTCAGCTACCCAGTGTTCGAGATTGGCATATCCCTCGAGATTGAGACGGTCAATCTAACAGTGTCTCAGTATCCATGAAACGCACTAGACCAGCACACTTACTGCGGTTTGAATCTTGCCAAGGAGTTCACTGAAGGCTTCAGGAGTATACGGGCAGGTCGAGAGCTCTTCTACCGCTCGCGTGATGTCTTTGTAAAGATCAATGACGTTGTTCGTCTTGTCCTACGGTAGTCGTCAGTACCAACTTGTCTGTGAAGGAACAATGAACCGGACCTGCAAGATGGAGACGACACTAGCAAACTCTCGAACAAATTGGATGTGACGGTTGTCTTGAGCGTCCCGACTTGAAACATATCGCGCAGTGTCATACTGGTTGACAAAGTGATCCCAGCGGATATTCATGCCTGCGCGGGCCCTTAGTGAAATCATGTAACCTTCTTATTGGACACTCACCCCGTGTGACCATCCGCTGTGCTTCATTCCGATATTCAGCAACGAGCCACTCAATACCCTTGTTGTTCTCGACAAGGTCGAGCGTCTGCCCATACGTCCGAACTGTCTCCATAAGACTGACAGCGTGAGGATATACGCGCTTCGCGTCCTTGGCCATGTTCGTGATGGCATGGGGAACCTGGAAGTTCTGCCACAACAAATTCCTGACCTCCTTAAAGAGAGTGATGATTTGCGGGTCGAAATTCACGGCCAGCTGGAATCCACCTCCGCGCAACCGCACAATCTCGAACAATCGACCGTTGACACCCATATCCCTTCTGTTGATGTCATGTAGCCAAGCATCATAGACAGGCCGAGTGTCCAGCTTCTTGCGGAATGCTGCACTCTCTGACTGTAGTTTCTGACCTTCAGCATAGAGCTCCCAGCCCTTGCCCAAGACATCTTCGACTCGCTTCATGTAGGTCTGTAGTTGTCGATCAATCTGTCGGGCCCAGATGATCGCACCGGATATTGGGGGCAAGTCACGCATTTGCGACATATGATACGCCTCCGAGAATCGATATTGCGTCTTGAACTGCAGCGGCATCAATAGTGAGGTCTCTGCAGAGAAGGCGGCTTACCTTGTCGTGCAACCGTTTAATGTCTTCCTTGACGGAATCAATGAGCTGAGTCTGGTACTCTTGAATAGCACCACGAATCTGTAGGTTTCGCTTAGCACGGCACTCCGCTGTGGAATCAATTTCTGACCTTTGGCCTCACGAACAATGCGTTGAATTTAGAGAAGACGCGGAACATTTCATTGGCATTGCGCGCCGTCCCCAGCCGATCTCGCAGCCGCGCGATGATTTGGTTCTCGACGCGCGCGACACGTTCATTGTATGCGTTCTCTGCCGCGACCCAGATCTCGCTCCCCTCTGTACACAGTAAGTACCGGACTAACTTCCTGAGGACACTACGCACCGACAGAGACATCGAGCACGTCGATTCGCTTCATGACCTCGTAGGCCTCCTTGACTTCTGCCTCCATGTCTACTCCACCAATTTCCATACCGACGCCTCCCAGGCCCTTGGTGGGACCCGTCATGACAGCCAGCTGCTCGTGCTGCTTGCGCCAATCTCTCAGATATCGGCAACGGTCCTGCAGCTTCGCGTGTGCAGGAATGACTTTGATCGGAATGAACCTTTCCATCCGCTTTCGAGTGACTTCACGGGCGACGTTGGTGAACTCCTTGATGTTATCATCCCACGTCCGGAAAATATCCATTGTTTGAGATAGCAGGCGCTCGAACGTCTCGTACGGCGTGTAGAGGAGGCGGTGGGAAGTGAGGACTCGGAGAAGTTGGTCGTTGAAGTCACGAGATATCGCCTCGACAAGAGGAAGGGCACGGCGGATGGGATAAGGCGACAGCTTCAGCTTGCGGTTGATGTGGCCAAAGATGAGGATGAGCGCTTCGTTGATCTTGTCGAGGTCAGTCGCCGATAGTAGTTCATTCAATGGAAAGTCCTTCATGAGTTGGTTGTACTTGTGGACTACCGTGGATCAGCTTCACGACAGGGCTCATTGTTTAGTACGGGCTTACCAGTATCCGTAGCATCCTTTAAGCCTGTATCTGTCATGAAACTGACCGTCGCATGGAACCGTTTGGCATTCCGCAAGCATTCCATCACGATGCTGACCTCCTCACTCCGGAACTGGTTCTCAATACCCTCCAGCGCCCTTTCCAGACTAAGCCAGAAATTGATCTCCTGAGAGGCGGTTCCGGACGAGACGTCTCGCGACAATTTCGTCACAGTCTGGATGGACTTGATCCATTGGTTAACGTGGTTGTGAAGTGTGTTGAGAAACGAGCTGTCATTGAGGAGCTTAGGCGGGATGTCAGAAATGCTGGGTCGCCGACCGTCCGCTCGGGCCTGCTCGACAGTCCTCTGGACGATGGGATGGATGATGAGGTGCGTTTCCGGTATCTCGACGTTCTGCTGCAAATGAAGTAAAGACAGCTCCAGCTCTGCGAACTTCTTCTTCGTCATTGGGATCCCTGAAATTTTATCAGCAAGGGCGGCAACACATATGCCGAGTACGTACCCATCTTGGAGTCTCCACCATCCTTCCCCCCGTGTCGAGCACCGACGAAGGCGTCGAACCATGGCTTCACGGCATAACTGACAACGGAGTGCAAACTCTCGTACGGCGTATCTTCTCCGCCAAAAAGGTTCAAGATGTGCAGCTGAGATGCGAGAGGTGTCGTGGAGTCCAAGATGGGGCCCCGCTTGATGATTGCGACAGTCATAGCGTGAGATGATTCATAAGTCATTTGGGGCATTAGTTTGTACGTGTAGGTCGGTGGGGCATCCTCTGCAGGCAACGGTTACACCAACAACCAGCGTGAATTCCATGATCGACACACCTTCAACCTCGTCCCTCTTCTTCACAACATATATGACACCACCACCCTCGCCGGAGAACCGATGGACGCGTTCGTTAAACTCGTCGTCGAATAAAGACTCAAGCTCCGCCGGCGTTGCACCGATCATGGGTGGTAACAGAGCCAGCAGGTATTCTCGGAAGATAGCAGGATCGAATGCGGACGCGGCACCGTCGGACAGACCTTCGCTGGCTACGGAATTCCCATTCCCATTGCCGTTGACGTGCGCGGCGCCATTGGGCGTTGAATAGGGAGGTACTGGGGACTCGATTGCGGCCATCGGCTGTGGCGGTTCCTTTGGGGTAAGGCACTCGTTTGACGAGCCGAGAGCAGAGGAAAGTCGGGACCTCGACGACGAACGACTGGACCAAGATAATACGCGAGGCAACGGCCTGCGATGGCTCGAGAAATAATGCTGCAGGGAATACATGTCGGTCAGCGTGTCCGCGCAACAACGGCTGTGAGAGTGCTCACCTGCGAGTAATTTGCGAGACACGCGCTGCAGGTACGGCGTGCGCGTGGACAGCTTCTCCGAGGGTGAAGGGGGAGGAGGGCGGCGGTGCGGGTGCTGGTGGAGGAGCAGCGAGCTGCAGAAAGAGGCAAGTTGCTGTTACTACTTACTACTCGACGCGTAGCGCGATCACAGCGCTAGCTGCATTCCCAGCGCTTAACGCAGACTGCCCTCATTAGGAAACAGCGCGACTCACTCTCGCTCACGCCTCCGAACCCGCTCTTGCTTCTCCTCCCCGACCATGCCTCGCAGACTAAAGGCGCCCCTTGGGCCTTCGCGGCTCTCACAAATCTTGCAGGCCCTTAAACGGGAGCCACGACCTCAGCTCGATACCGTCAAGAGCTTGAAGCTCACGCTGGCGTTCCGGAATGACCACTTTGGGGCGAGGTACGTGGATCCTCAGACTGCGGTCGTCCTACCCTACCGCTCACGTGCACCATCTATTCACAAACCCAGACACTTTGTCAAAGAAGATCTGCGTAGAATACGCTACGCAAATCCGAATATGGACATTCATGTGAACAAAGTTCTCAAAACCCCCGGCGAGGCATGGTCACCAGAGATGCAAGTCGAGCTCCGTGAGTGTCCCACTTCCTTGCATCCCTACCTTAGCCTCTACTCCAAGACTCAGTGACTCATGCTACATGTAACGCAGAAAATGGCACAGTCCGGACAGTCAACATGGACAAAAAGTGGTCTTCCGCCATCTTTCAGGAGCTAATGGATATCGCCGGCGGTGCTCCCTGGCAGCGTTGGAAGAAGCAGAGGACAGCAGCCGGACTTCCCATCGTCGACGCACCTAAGCCAAAGGCACCCAAGCCGGCGCAGTCCTCATCTATCGAGGACATCTTCTTCAATCCTAATCGGTCGAAAACGGGGGCTGCTGCCGTTCTACCATAGTATCCGAGCAGCTCTGCTCGTAATGCTGCAGATGTATTGGTAATAGAACTCGTTGCATGCAAAACTGGATACATTTGCATGGGTCTACACTGACTGGTCGTGGGGTGTCATAACACAGACGTCGTTCAATCAGCCAGCCATCCCGCGATCCATATGAACAGACCTATCCCGACAAGTAGTCCCGCTACATCGTCGAGGAACGTCCCACCAATCTGCAGGTAGGACAGGCCGTTCATGACGATGGACGGCAATGGAGGCGGCAATTGTGGCAACGCGAGGGCGAGCAATGTAGGCAGCTGCGGCGTATTCTAGGTAAAGACAAGTGAGACGGAGCGGGTGGAGCTCTAGCCCATAATGCTCACCACCCTAGAGGATATACGCCATGCCTGCAGTGCGAGCGTGAGTGCAGTGAATGCCCAGAAGAACGGCTTAAGGGTGTCAGGTCTTGCGCCCGAAGTACAGATATTTGTTTACTTACCACTGGTTGCACTCCCCATCCATCGCTTGGACTCTTCCACGCGAGCTCTGCCCAGCGTTTCCATACGTTATCTGAAGGTAGGCTATGTGTCCGAGATCCGAACACCTCTGGCTCTCGATGCAGGATGAAGTACATGAGGAGCACCCAAGCTGCGATGAGGTGTATAAACGGCAAGAGTTTCTGGAAACGTGTCTTGGGTGTAGCCGCGGCCGCTTTCTGTTGCGGCACGCCGGGCATTCCCCCAGGTTGCGTCATGCTAGCCATCAGGACAGTCAGAGGGTCATCGCCGGGAGTAGAAGACGGCAAGGAAGGGCCAGCGGCCGCAGCCAGGGCTTCGCGGAATTGTCTCATCTGTTCCTCTTGCGCGGGAGGCAGCTGTGGTGCGCCGGTGAGAACCGCATCCGATGGCCGCGGTTTTGGTGCGGGCTGGGGAGCAGCTGCTGTCAACGTCGGCGTTGGCTTCGGTATAGTCGACTGTTCTCCGACAAAGCTGCCGAGGGTATGCCCGTTAGTGGGCAGCTGTGCCAGCGGAGGGTCTGGACGTGGCGTACATGAGACGCGACGCGACAGCCACCATGCCAGCGATGTACACGCACCATCGTGCAGATATGCAGATGCATCTTCGCCCCTCGCTGATGATGTGAGCTTCGCGAGACGGTCGCCGCCGCGAGCGAGAATGGCCTTTCTGCGAGCCTCTGCTTTTGCTGCTGCCGATGACATGGTGGTTTCGTGCAGTAGGTATGCGTACGAGGCCGGGCCGCCACCGGATAACAGCCACAAACAGCGCCCGACTCGCTATGTTCGCGTGTAAGTAAGTACATATACTCGCGCCGCCGTGTCCGCTGCTCCTTCAACGTGTCTGGTCATCTCCGTCACTACCATGGGTTCTCGCCAGGACAAGGCCACGACAGAACGCCACGCAAGGACACTGAGAGAACTTCTCAAGAAGCCCGAAAACAAGGTCTGCGCCGACTGCAAACGCAATGGTGCGTCGCGGTAAGAGGTCGAACGCGTCCCCATACTGACCTTGCTCCCAGACCCCCGATGGGCATCCTGGAACATGTATGTATTATCTCACATGCAATGTAAAACTGTCCCCACTCACTTGCACTGCAGAGGAGTCTTCTTGTGCATTCGTTGCTCCGGGATCCATCGATCCATGGGCACACATATCAGCAAGGTGAAGTCCGTCGATCTTGATGTTTGGACTCCAGAGCAGATGGCAGTACGTAATCATTGCGTTCCTTCGTCGCAAGATGTTAAGAAGCCCGACTGTAGTCCATCCAAAAATGGGGCAATCGTCTCGCGAACTTATACTGGGAAGCGCACCTCAAGCCAGGGCATATTCCGGCGGATCAGTAAGGACTTTCCGAAGCTCTTCTTACTTGGGCTCTAAGACGCATTGCAGCAAAATGGAGTCCTTCATACGTTCCAAGTACGAGTCACGGCGATGGGCGATGGAAGGTCCCCCGCCCTCGGATCCGTCTACGCTCGACAGCCAATCATCTGGAGCCGCGACTACTTCTACTCCTACTACCACCTCTGCGCCACAGCTGCCGTCCAGGACGGCTAGTCCCATCCAATCCAACGTAGCTGCCTCGGCGTCGAGATCATCCATCACCAACCGCCAACCACAGCCGCACCAGCTGTTGAGTACAAGCGTTGCCAACCGCGCTCAGCAGAGTGCTCCGAAGTCAGCTCTGCCCGCCCCTGCAGCTCCTCAACCACAGGTGCCGCAAGCCCCAGCTCCCGCACCTGCAGCGTCGAGCGACCTGTTCTCCCTGGACTTCCACGCACCAGCGAGCGCACCCTCGACTACCTCTGCGAGCCCGCCACCAAGGAAAGACGTCAAGCAGGACATCCTCTCCCTCTTCTCTACACCTACGGCACCGCCTGCGGCACCCGCTGCGGTCCCTACGGCGTTTGGACAATTCGCTCAAGCTCCAGTACAACCTGGCTGGCCTGGGGCGCAAGCGCAAGCGCAAGCCACTGTAACGAGCATGGTCGGCCATGCTGGTGTCGGCATGTGGGGCACGAGCTCTGGGTGGAGTCCCGCACAAGCTCCCCCTGCCCAGTCCAACTTGTGGGGAAGTCCAGCGGGTCAGCCTACAGTCCAACAGCAGCAGAGTCTGTTCACAACCAGCGACGTGTGGGGATCGTCTAACGGGGCTGGAGGTGGTGCTGCAGGCGGAGATCTGTTTAGTTCTTCGCTGCCAGCGATGCAGAAGAAAGACGATGCGTTTGGGGACATCTGGGGCGGTTTCAAGTAGGTACTACTGCTATATATCCTTCTGTGTGCGTAGTGTTCCGTCGCTCTCGAGCTTGTCATTCGCATCGATAATCGTTTATTTGTATACTGGTACAGTCCGTGGGTTGAAAGTTGTCTGATACTGATATGCGTCACGGCGGTACGCCCTCGAGCTCATGCTAAACCAAGGTCCTGTGTCGCGACGAAGGTCTGAATGAGCTCGCTATAAAAAGCAAATGCGAGCTGCCTTACCTTTTCAATGAACCGCCTTGCTATCGGATGATACGAGTCTTTCTTCGCTGTGAAGTACTTCACAGCTAAATTGCGGTCGACCTTGCTAACATCCCTGAATACTGGACGGCAGAACTTCATACGTCCCTTTATCACGCCCGTGCCGTCCTCGCCCGTAACCCACTTCGCAGCCTCAGGAGCGAGAGCCTTCGCGGCAGCCGATTGAGCATCGCTGAAGGCGACCTCGTAGAAGCGCAAACGGATCTCGGCATTTGTCGTGGAGGAGAGCTTGTAGAGGCTTCCTAGGACCATGACGTGTGTGCCCGGGAGAGGAGAGTACGTGTGCAGACGTTCAAGGAAGACAACTGCGCGGATGCCCCGTGAGGGTCGAGGACGGTGCTAGGGAGGGTGAGGACGCACCGATTTGATTCGAACCAAAGCCCTCCAAGTCGGACTCCGTAAAGGGCAGTTTTGATACGTCGCTGGTGTTGCGAGAGCTGTCCCATTTCGCCGCGAGCGCGTACGCCTGCTCGGCGAGACTTGTGTCATACTGCATATTTACGGGGAGTTCTGTGCCTTCTCCGTAGAACCAGGCCTGAGGTCGATGAGCACGAGTTAATATCGATATGTTAGCCATCGAGCCGACTCACGTCCCAGTCGATACTATTCAATGCCTTGACCTTTTCCTTGTTGTGTGCCTCATAGTAGGCATAGAGATGTGACTTCCACTCGGCGGTGGTGATGCTCTTGCCCAGATACGTTGCGGCGTAATCATATACGTACGGGAGGAAGACGTCCAGCCCACCCAGGGTTTGCTCTGCACGACTTGTCAGCTATGGCATCGACGCCAGATAGCCCACGCCGCGTACCCAGATGCAAAATCAGATTCGAGCCCTTCTCATACGGCACCTTGCTGTATGCGTCGTCCGGGTCTTCGCCCTTTTCGAAGTCAATCACCAAACGCTGGTACTTGGGCCTGTCCTTGTACAGCTCGAGGTCGTCCTTGAGCGACTTGGCGCCGATAAGGAAGCCGAAGCCGCGCTCTGCGGGCCCATGGATCATCGAGAGAATCAGGCGCTCCATGTAAGTAGTCCAGCCCTCGTTGAGCCAGAAGTGTGTTGAGTGTGCCTGACTAAGTAGAGAGACTCAGTGCTACAGTGTGGAAGGGAGAGAGCATGTATTTACGTTACGCCATTACCGAACCATGAGTGTGAGAGCTCGTGTATGACAACGTCAACCTGCCACTTCGTCAGTATCGTGATGCACGCCTATCCAAATGCCAGACGCACCAGCGAGCGATCGCCGACCAGGAGAGCTGCATAATACCGCGTAAGTATCGTCTCGAGTAGCTCAGGTGGGGCGCAACTCACTTGGCGTGAGGAATGTCAAACACGCGTTTTCCTACGGTTGCATCTCTAAGAGTCAAGCCCAGCGCGACTCGAAGCGACTGCTTACCATTCCGCCGTAAGGGAACGAGGGGGGCAGAACGAGCACGTCATAGACACCAAACCTGTAAGGCGGTAGGACAGATTCTGCCTTGAGCATAAAGCTTAGATCATGCACCGTCAGATGGTTCGGGGAATGCCAGATGAAGCGGCGCAGCGTACTTGTTGATAGCGTCGCCGAACTCCCAGTACGCAGAGTCGATGAACTCGGGTTCTGCCCATACTCCCGTCTTCCACTGCTTCCCCTCGACAGCGGGACAAGCGTGGTAGCGAACGTTGCCTGCGGCGATGGCGATCAGGTAGGAGGGAATCGGGACCGGCTGTGGACAACGGGACATGTTAGTGGTTAAGGATACTTGATCAAAGGAGGACGGCGTGCCTGGTTGTAAGTATATGATACCACGTCCTTTCCGATCACCTTCCCATCGTGTGCGGGGCCATTAGACGGAGGAGAGACGCGGATCGCGGAGAGCAGGACGGGGATGGTGGAAGCTACGTTGGCAGAATACGTCTTGATACAGCCATGAGAAAGGATTTCGCCGCGCAGACTCGGGTTAGATACGCACAATCTTCACCGAAGGCGTGTCCTGCAAGGGTGCGAGACTGCGGGCGTAGATGGGTTGGCACTGGCTGAAAAGATAGGGAAAGGTTTTCCCCTGGGTCTGCCTAGCGGTCGCGATCGGTCAACGTGAATAGCAACTGTGTGAAGACGACATATACTCCTTGTCGAGCCATTGCAGCGCCATGCAATCCTTCGTTGTCTTGTAGTCGATCGTGGTTTTCACCTTCTGACCAACTTTGAGGCCTGAAGGCAAGGGCACATGAAGGGCCGCTCCCATGACCGGATGGCTGGGGTCAAGAGTGAACTAAGAAACGGGATATATGAGTATTCGGTTCTCCGGATAGGTCTTTGCGACTGACGTTGACGGTCTTGCCCTCAACGGACGCCTTCTCGACGTCCAGAGTAAGTGCGTCCAAACTTGCCCAAGAAGACACATCAGTTATTCGAATCTCAAGGGGCACACTGCCGCCTACACGACTTCATTCACTCCATTTTCCCTCACGACCAACGCGTGGGTGACCGAGCCGGAGATGACTTGCTTGGCCCAGTCGATAGTCCAGTCGAAGTGGACGTGCTCTGAAGCGATCTGGGTGTAGTTCGCTTGCGTAGAGGGGTCGATGTCGGCCGTCATTGCTGAAGAGTCGATGATCCCCGATGGTTGTATCTGCTTCGAGGAGAGAGTGTCTGACTGGGGTTCGGGCGGGGTTCGGGGAAGAGAGCGGTCAAGGCCAGGAACTCGAAGATCGCTCGATGAATCGATCTCCGATCACATGCTCGCGTGCGGCAGGTCGTCGATCACCGTCGCCCACTTTACTTTATTTAATTTCCTCTCTTGCGTTCTGCCACAGAGAGCGTAAGCAGAGCATGCCGAGGCTGGCGGAAAAGATAGGCGAGTCGTAGCCTCGTCCCCAGCTGCCCACTAGTTAACTCGGAGAATCCCCCGTTTAGGCTCGCTGCTGTTCTGCCCAGACTGTGGCACTCTGCTCAACCTGCCCCAGGACGAGGATACGTACGTCGCCTGTGAGCTCTGTGGCCACGAAGAGCCAGCAAGCTGTACGTGGCAGGGCCCGCCGCAGCTAGCGCGTCCCACTGACTGGTGTGCAGCGTACGAAAACATTGAGATCATCACTCGCTCGCATCCCGATGCGTTCCCGTCTCCACTAAGACAGAAGGGCAAGACGCAGACAAAGGTCCATGAAGCAGACGACGCGCTGTTAAAGGTCACCGAGAAGTGCCCAGAGTGCGGGCACATGGAAGCTTTCTCTCGGGAGATGCAGGTAAGGCTCGACGTCCAGCAGCAAGGTCGTCTCATGCTGAACCACACCGACAGCTTCGGAGCGCAGACGAGGGCTCAACTATCTTCTATACTGTAAGCTCCAAGGGGTATCCACGTCGTTGATCCAGCGCTGATCAGTCTACGGCAACCAGTGCGTCAAGTGTAAGTATGGTTGGCGTGTCAACAACTGAGCGGCTCCCCCCTACAAAGCGGGCTAAGCTCGATAGCACGCACACCAAAATAGTCAGATATGTCCTTCCCATCCACCTACACGTAGACACCGACGGTACAGAAGAGGGCGACAACGCCGAAGCCGCCAAGGATGCTGGCGAGGGATGCGACGCCGGCTTCGCGCACGGGGATCTTGTCTTTTGGTAGTCTGTAGATATATACATGGGCGCGCTGTATCAGACTCATTCAGGAATGTAGACATACATGGAAAAGTAAAACGCCAGAGCGAACGTCGCTGTGAGGAGGGTAAAGGCGAGGTAAGGAAGGAGGCCGACTGGCACGGACGGGGAAAAGGCAGGGAGTGTCTGGTGCCTCGCCTGGAGAGGCAAGCCGTCAGAAACGAGGCCCGTGAGTGGGCGTAGCGGACAGGAAACGTACGGCGATGGCCCTGTGGTCGGACATGGCTCTTCTTGGTGACTGGTGACTAGTAAGTACGCGCAGGGGTGGCGCCAGTGGCTGCGCGGGGGGCGGGACTTGACGTGCGTGGCAGGCAAACACGCGTCATCAAACCCATATCAACGCGCTCACCGCTCCTCTCTCCTCAGCCAGAACCACCATCCATCCGCCGTCCACCCTTACCCCGCCAAACGCAAGGTACGTTGCTCATATCGCCGCTCGCTCTGCTCATTCTCATCTCGCTGTCCTTTCTGGTTACTTTTCATTGCAACTCGCGTGCGCCACGTCAACCTTAGCCGTCACAGAAAGCATGTCTGCGCAAAACTTCCAGCAGCACCCTGCCGTTCGGACGGCCCACGACAAGGCCAACTACTACCTTCACCAGCTTGACAAGGAGGTCAGTGCCTTCTTCGCTTCCCTGTGCCGGCAGCCCCTTGACTTTTCCGTCATCACGCGACACGTAGCTGTCAAAATACTCGCTTTTCAATGTGTTCGAGCAGCGCACCCAGGTCCCCAAGAGTTACGCCTTCATTGGTGCCGTCGTCGTCCTCGCTGTCTTCCACTCCATTAACGTCTCGGCCGCCCCCGTGTCGAACCTCATCGGCTGGGCGCTGCCCGCGTATCTGTCCGTCAAGGCTCTCGAGACGCCCGGTCACCAGGACGACATTCAGTGGCTGACGTACTGGGTCGTCTTCGGTTTCTTCAACTTCCTGGAGAGCTTTGCGCTCCGCGTCGTGCTCTACTATTTCCCGTGGTATTTCGCATTCAAGAGTCTGTTCATCCTCTGGCTCCAGCTGCCGGCCTTCCGTGTACGTGATCTTTTCTCACATGGCTGTGCGTGACGTCACGCCGTGCTGACTCTTGTTTATCATATTCAGGGTGCGCAAGCTCTGTACGGAACCGTCGTGAAGCCTGTGTTTGTGAACGTGCACCAGAAGACGGGCTCGGTCTCTACGACAACGACGACTGAGCCGGTCGCGGTCGCGGAGTGATCTGCTTCGGTGCTTCGTTCGGTTCCTTTATGCCTTCACAAACACTTTTCTAGATTAGTCGCTATCCTCATTTCTCCGTACGGTCGTCCGAGGATTGCCTTTGGCGGCGCATTGAGTTGCTCGTGTGAAGGAGTCGGGGCTGCAGGATGTTCAAGCCGTGATCCGTATCATATGATGGTTGTGTATCTGTCTGTCTACGATTATCCACGATGTCATGACCTGTGTCCCGACGCGTCTGTGCTCTCTACTGCGAACTCCTCGAGTCATTCCGGGCCAAGTGCCCGATGGGAAGTAGTCACGCGACCGCAGTCATAGCCTAGACGCTGCTAGACATCTTCAGTGGTCACATCAGTGAATACTTACGTGTAGCCCATTCTGAGAAGACAGGGTCTGGCATCAGATTGAAAGTCTGGAGGGGGTCGATTGACGTTTGGGTTGAACGATAGAGCCGTGTCTGCGAACGCGTCCGAAGTTGCGACTCGGAGGCGTGTGACTGTTGTCTGAGCTGCTCCGAATGGCCAAGGCGATCGACACCTCGTGGATGGCCGCAAAGGGCGGTGTGCTACGATACGGAGCTGCATGCGCGAAGTAACAAGAAATGAAAGGAAGGCACGCGACAGCGGGCTAGTCCAGAAACGGACAAGCCATTGGGAAGATGTTGGGATGGCGCCCTCCCTCTTCTGCAGTGGAGTTAGAACCATGCTTGACAGCCGTCGCAGCCGAGGCCACCGTCAATCCAGGCAGCCTGCGGTAATGCTCGTCGCCGCCACGGGCACGCACAGCCTCCCCGCCGGCCCAGAGTCGCAGAGCCGACATGATTGAGCGGAAAATGCAGCGGAGAAGAGAGGACACATGGTGTGGGGAGAGGGTTCGGGCGCGCGGCGGATAAGCGACTGGGAGAACTTGGCCATCAGCGTTCTTGCCGCGCGCACTAGAGTTCGCAAGGCGACCTGTCTGAAATATAATACACGCATGGCTCTCCATCATCCCGACCCAAGCTCCCTTCTTCGCCCAACCCTCCGCCGTAGCCCTCTCTCGCGGTAGACATGTCCTTGTCCGACCATTCCGAGAAGGATGCCTCCTCTGGCACCGGTGTCGGCAGCGACTCCCTCGCCGGCCCTACCATCTACGAGCGGCACACGGGTCTCAAGGGCCTCTACTACCACCCTGTAGTCCAGGTCTTCTTCCTCGGCTTCGTATGCTTCATGGGCCCTGGGCTCTTCAACGCCCTCAACGGTCTCGGGGGTGGTGGCCAGCTCTCCTCGACCACAAGTGCAAACTCGAACAGCGCCCTCTACGCGACGTTCGCTTTCACCGCCTTCTTTGCCGGGTGCGTCACGCGATCGTTCTGCACGTATCTCTCTGACCCTCGCCGGACCTTGCCAGTTCGATCAACAACGTCCTTGGCCCTCGTTTGACGCTCTTGCTTGGAAGCAGTGGTTACGCCCTCTATATTGGCTCTTACCTGTGAGTTCACGCCCTACGCTCGCACCACACGCGGACAGTTGACCGTCATCCAGCGCCATCAATATTCACCCTCATGCTGGCGGCTTCGTCATCGCTGCCGGTGCTATCCTTGGTGTCTGCGCCGGGTTGCTCTGGACGGCCCAAGGATCCCTCATGTTGGCATACCCAACCGAGGACCAGAAGGGTATCTTCATCGGTATCTTCTGGTCCGTGTTCAACTTGGGCGGTGTCGTGGGTGCCTCGGTTTCGCTCGGACAGAACTTCCATTCCACGGTATGTTCTTCGCCGCTGGAAAGCATCCTACCTTGACTAATATGCGCTCCGTAGGCCAATGCAGGTCAGTATTACCTCGACTAGCGTTGTGCCGATCGTATTGACCGACCTCCCCTCGGCATTGCAGTTAGCAACGGCACCTACGTAAGTTGCCAGTGCAGAGCCGGACCATGCACAACTCTCACCTTTTGCTAGATCGGTTTCCTCATCCTTACCCTCATCGGAGTGCTCATTCCGATGCTCATGGCCAACCCGAACAAGATGATCCGCTCTGACGGCACGAGGGTCATGACCCTCCGCCACCCGTCGTGGAAGACCGAGTTTTACGGTCTCTGGATCACCCTGCGCACCGATCCCTGGGTGGTTATGCTCTTCCCCATGTTCTTTGCGTCCAACTGGTTCTACACATGGCGTACGTCCTCCGCATAAGGCGTCGCCGTCTCCCTCGTCTAACTCGTCTTGCAGAGTTCAACGACTACAACCTGGCGCTGTTCACCATTCGTGCGCGCGCACTCAACAATGTTGTCTACTGGACGTCCCAGATCATCGGCTCCGTCAGCATTGGGTTCCTTCTCGATCAGAAGGGCCTCACGCGTCGGTTCCGCGCTTTCGCCGGCTGGCTCGTGTTGTTCTCGATGGTCTTCATCGTCCACATCTGGGCGTACTTCTACCAGAGGTCAGTGCTACGCGCTATGCGCGGCGATTCTGTAGGATGACTGACATGCGGTGGATGCAGGAACTACACCCGTGCGACGATTGCGCAGGAGACTGCGGAGGACACCAAGATCGACATTTATGACAGGGCGTACGTCGCGCGCATATGGCTGTACATCTTCTGCGGTATGCTCGATGCGATGTGGCAAACCACGGCGTACTGGATCATGGGTGCTATGTCCAACGATCCCGCAAAGCTGGCCAACTTGACTGGGTTCTGTGAGCACATTTTGTTGACAAACCCTGAGCGCGCCGCTGATGTCGCGTGATCAGACAAGTCATTGCAGTCTGCTGGTGCTGCTGGCATTTGGCGCGCCGATGCCGTTGGCATTCCCTACATGAACATCTTCATTTCCACATGGGCCCTTCTTGTCGGTGGTCTGATCTTCACCCTGCCCATGATCTACCTGCGAGTGAAAGACCACACTGAGGCTTCGGATGAAATTCATGGCATTCTGTACGTATCTATGTCCTGTGATCACAATTGTTTTTCAAGGATTAACAATGCGTACACAGTGCTGAGATTGAGAACCCTCCCTCTCGACAACTAACTGAGAAACCTGAGCCTGAAGCTTCTGCCTAGAATATTGATTCTCCTTTGATGACCCCGATACCATCCGTCATTTTGTTATAGCTCTCGTCGCAACGACACCGTACCCTCGTTAGTGTTGCACATCTACATTCTGTTGTACCGTTGTCTGGCATCTGTAATGCTTGGTCTAGTAGGTCATTCGATATGCGACTGCAGTGTTACAAGCGTGGTCTTTCAGGTCAATGCGCTGGGCTATAATGGGAATCATGCGAAGGGTATATATATAGACGTTTTACGGAGTAACGAAAGCAAGCTATGAGACGATACTTATCCGAGTCCACCCATTCCACGAGGTTAAAAGATGGTAGCGAGGGCGCCATGATCGTCAGAGCCCTCGAGGACGAAGGCCTTCGTGTTAGGCCCGTTCTTGCCGAAGGTGAAACCGACCCATACACCACGCGCAAAGGACTCCTCTTTCTCCTTTACCCGATCAACGTTACGCTGCTTCTCACGTACCTCGGCGTACTTCGCCATGTCTTCGGCCGAGGTGAAGTCGTCGTAGTACCCCGTGTCGATCTCTGAATCGAGAGCGGGGACGAACGGCGCCTTCACGGCACGGAGGTGTTCCCATTGCACACCTTCGAAGAAGGGATGGTCGGCCACTTGGGAGAGTGTGGAGTACCGCATGCTAGCATGAGCGATGAGGCTAGAGGGACGGCATCAGCTGCATCTGGCAACCATATGGGGAACCTAGTAGTGTACCTCGTGACGGCATCCCAAGCGATATCGGTAAGGTTGAAAATGAGATCCTCCGGCTTGTCGTACTCTGGACGGCGGAGAACTTTGGTCCAGTTTTTCAAGTTCGTCCACGTTTCTTCGGGCGTACTGCCACTAAAAGGAGGGAAGCCGGACAGGAACTCGAAAAAGATGCAGCCCAGTGACCAATAGTCTACGGAGTATGTGTATGGCTTTCCCCTCAGCACTTCCGGAGCCATGTAGTCTGGCGAACCGACAATCGAATCGGCATAACGGGGATCTTGGTTGCGGATGGATCGGTAGATAGAACGCCTCTCCATGGTTGACCTGTGCACGATCTGGTTGTCTTTGACTTTGTCGAGCTGGTATTAAAATATCTTGATTCTGCCAGGGGAAAGACATCGACATTACTTACCTTCACCTTCAGCGACTCTATGCGTTGGGGGTTCAGCGCACCGGTAGCAAGACCGAAGTCGGTCAGCTTCACATGGCCTGTCCCATCGACCAAGAAATTCTGCAAGGACATCAGCCTCAAGCCCACCCTGCAGCTGATTAAGCTAACCTCGGGTTTGAGATCGCGGTGGATGTACCCGAGCTTGTGCAATTCATTCACGGCCGCGAACATCTCGCTGATGTAGAACCGCGCATGTTCTTCTTTCAGGACACCAGAGTTGTTGAGCAACGTCCTGAAGTCTCCTCCTGGCACGTACTCCATGGCGAGATAAACATACGAAGGATCTTGGAAGGCGTACAGCAAGCGCACAAGCCACGGTGTCTTCGTGGCGGTGAGAATGTCTCTCTCGACGAGGACGTGCCGAACCTGCTTCGTGCATCAGTACTCATGCCAACTGGGAGTCTGCGTAACTAACCTCATCCATCTTGAAAAGTGTACGCTTCCGCATCTTCTTCAACGCACAAACCTCCCCCGAATCCTGCTTCCTGGCCAAGAAGACCTCACCATAACCCCCCTGACCGACTTGAGCGATGATGTGAAACTGTTCAACTTTCAACTTCGTTCGACGTTTCCGCAGAACGACGCGTTCTCTGCCACAATATGATTTGTGCTCCTTGGCGTACTCGGCGGGTGTGAGCTTTCTTGTGGCGGTGTCCTCGTCGAACTTGGCTCGCCGTTCTTTGCGCGCGGACAAATACCCGAGCAATTGGAAATAGTAGTCAAGAAAATCTGTGTTTGGGAGCATCAGATGCTGTTAGGAAGTAGACCCATCGATAGTTTGCTTGTAGCGAGTACAGTCAATGATAGAGCGCAGCAATATAGGCATGCCACATACAGCGAGCGGAGAGTAGAGATGCTTACAGAGCTGAGCAACCGTAGCTTTCCGCTTCATTTCGGGACTCTCGATAAGTTCCTTCTCCCATAACTGAAAGCCGTTCTGTTTGACAGTAGCACCGGCCTTGGCCGTCTCCATTCGAATGTCGGGATCCAAATCTCTCGCTGTCGCCATGTGTATGTCATTTGCCGCCACAGTAAGACCCTTTGCCGTGTTCATGTGAATATCGGCAAAGCCACTATATAAGCCCTCTTTCTGGATTGATTGGGCCATTGGGCTCAGCCAACGACACCACGGGGGGAGGGGTGGGGGAAAGGGGAGACTCGAAGTAACCGCATAAACGCTCTGCGCGATCGAACCAAGGGCGATCACGTGCCTGATGATAGCACCAGGACCTGCCAGAGAAAACCTGTTGGACAGCAGGCTCCTCAAACCAGCCATCCCGGTGTTCTTGCCCGTACATGTCGATAGCGCAATTCAATGCTTTATTACAGATGGAAATTAGATGCTTATATATTTGTACTTACTATATGTGGGATACATACTAACCGAGAAATGATGAGGACACACACTGCAAAGATATCATGATTTTGCAGGCACAGAAAGGCAAAATGGAAATGATTTCTGACAAATTCATGGGAAAGCAGGACAATTGAGGGAAAGGTGAAAGAAATACAGCTTTTCTTGTGGAAAACAGGCTATGGGACCTTTCCTCACATGCAGACCACTTTCCTAGTGTATGAATGCATGGGAGGAATTGTATCCATTCCTTTCAGCCTTTCTTCTAGCCTGAAATCATGGTTTCTTTGAAGTGACACTGTAGGATGGCTGGCAAAAACAGTCCCTGAGCCATCAATGAGTGAGCATCAAACAAGTATTCTGAGTGGTGTGGTGTTAAACAAGGAGTAGGAAAGGAGTGGCTTTAGTAGCAGAAGGCAACTACTAGAAAGTAAACAGAGGACAGACCTAACAGACTCAAGGGTAAGACTCCTGAGGCGCACCAGAGAGCATTAGAAGCCGATGCATTCTGAGGGGCAGACAGCCCAGTATATATACATGATGTCACATACCGTGCCACAAGACTCCTTCTGGACCATTTCCGGACTCTGAACTTCCGGATATTTCCTTCTGACTTCGTTTCCATTATTGTGTTGCTTTAGTCTTACTTATTGTTTCAGTCTCCATCGTTACCCAGCTTCAGCCCATCGCCTTACAATAGCTATTGTTCCGGTATCAGGTAACTTCTATCTCCGGACTCCAGACTTATTCTCTTTGTCTCTTAGCTATGCTCATATTGTTAACCACAGACAATTAGCTTAGTAGTATTTATAGTGGACTCAAAACGTAGCTGTACTTCAGTTCGGATATCTCATTACTCACACTCGGTATCCTCACTCCTGTACTCTCCATCTTCCAGAATATTATTCTGCTCTACTCCAAACTCCTAGTCCGACTTCCAGCCACAATCCTTTCAGTATCCTCTTCTTCTTACTCGCTCTCGACTTCTCCTCTGTTTCCCTCCTTCTTCCGACCCATTCCGACTCGGTCTGAAATTGAGGACCAACTTGTAGTCTCAGTCAGGGCATTGGACAATAACTTCACCGTGGTCCTCACTAACATGCACCAGCCTTCTGGACTCATTCCGGACTTCACTCCGGAACCTCGGAATCCAACTATGGTCCGGACTATGGGCATGACTCTAACACATGAGCAGATACCAACATGTGACTACTTACAAACCATGACATATCTGTATGACATGAAAAAAGCGAAGTCACAGCATAGGAATGAGACCACATAGTATCATAGCGACCGTGAGAAAAGGACAAGGCTATGGGGAATCCCGGTCTCCATGGTACATAGGAATTCTAGAAGTGTAACTTCTAGAATGATGTGTTACTCCGGATATATATCTCATAGTGACACTATTCCAGAACGATTCCATAGTAACTAGATTCTGTAGCAATGTAGAACATTCTAACTGCTAACCATTCCAGGACAGATGAACTGATCTAAGATAAACTGGTTCAGCTAACAGCTGAACTGGTAGCAGTTCAACACTCCCACTTGTTCAAGATGCTATGAACATGCCAGTGGAAGACCTAAAACATTCAACTGAAGACAGTGGAACATTCTTGGTCAAAGAGTCTGCAAGTTGGTCTTCACTTGTGACATAATAGATCTCTGTTTCGGTCTTCCACCCAATCTGAGTCTGAGTAGGCAATCAGACCAGAATTAGAGCCATCATCATAACACAGCGTGTAGTCCTTAGTTCCTGTTGGCTGCAGTGCACCTCAGAGCGATACCAAAGGCCTAAGTCAAGCTCTGTAAGTCTTTTCATTGAGAAGAAATTATGCTACACACCTAAGTCGAGCTCTGTAAGTCTTAAGGACTCAGAGGTCAACTCAGGGCACTGTCTACAGCATGGATTACATATGTGGGAATATCCTATGCAGTTGCAGCAGCCACAGAGTGTGAAAATCAACAAAGAAGCAAAAAGGAAGAGAAAATGATGCAAAAAGAAGCAGGATATTTGGGAGATCAAGGGTTCAACTCCCACATCCTGCAAAGATTAAAAATAGGGCAAAGTCCATAGAAGATGCAGAATAATGCAGAGAAAATTAGGGGAAGGAGCATACTGGTAAAGAGACCATTCTAGACCATGATGGAGACACCACAGTTTGCCCAAGGACTTGGGCAGGGCACAGAGACTCAAAATATATTGCATAAATGCGGATTATATTCCGAGCTCAACATGAAGCTGCCCCATGCAGCTGTTCTTACCTCTGCATGCACATGCTCAGGTTGTACTGTACTTATACTGTAGAGCAATGAAATAATGATTAAGTGTCCTGACTGGTGATAATAGATGGCTGACTACAATATGAAAAGACTATACTATGACATTGAAGTGACTATTAATAATCTCACCTGACTTGCTCAAAGACAGTCAGTCTTCTCACAGCTAGCTTTGAAATTTTGCTCATTGTCGAGCACCTTCTCATACTATCTGGGAAATGTCTGACACACTAACAGCATGTCATCCTACTCTGCCTTATCATATTGATAATTGGCTGTCAACACTGATTACACAAGATCAAGACAAAGTAGACATAGAATCAAATGTTGTCAGTATGTCAATTGTAGATTCAAAAGACTATACTAGACTATTCTAGATGGATTCTCTGCACTTTTAGCGACAAGTGTGGAGGGATTTACTAGTCAATGCTCTTGGCTTCTACAAAGCATGAGAACAGACAAAACAGAGAAAACTCTGGTCAATGATGACACAATCAAATTGGCTACAGCTTCAGATGGCATACCCTATCAACTTCACTGGTGTTTCAATCCAGCTTCTCCAGGTCTCAACAAAGGCAACTAGCTCTGCACCCTCAACAACCCTGTGGTCAGCACTCCAGCTTATGCCTGCCTTCAGCCTCTTTGCACCCCCCTCAAAGTGATCTATATCCCAAACCCACTTTGCACGACCAACTGCCATGATAGCAACACCACCACCCGGTACCAAGACTGGTGAGGCTGATTCAACATCCCCTACAGCACCGACATTGGACACAGTTATGGTGCCCCCATGCTTCGGCATCTCCACAGGGGTTAAAGCGCACGGGATTTGCCGGCCGAGATGAGCTAGTTGCTTCAATCGCGAGGCGACATCGTACACGGTGGCTTTATCGACTGCCTGAAATGTTGGCATATACAGGCCTGTCGGAGTAGAGAGGGCAATGCAAATGTCTGCTTGTGGGCGAACCGTCAGCGTCGGTTTCTCGGATGAGGACATGTTAGGGGTGAGCGATGAGCGAAAGAGAGGCCATTCATGCATGGCCTTGGACAAGGTCTTCAGTAAGAACGGTAGGTAAGTGAGACGAGAGTAGCGTGCAGACTCGGGGACCGACACCGTAGCAGAGGACGGGAGGAGTGCCGTGGGCGAAATGACGGCTGATGAACGTGCAGACGAGGCTGAGTCGGATGGGCGATAATGAACCGGAATATGCGAATTCAGAAGAGGCAGCATATGGTGCAACTCTGTCAGATCAATCGTCGTCGAAAACCTATCACGACAGTATAAGCGACCAGCATTGACAACAGCCCGGATGAACGAGCTAGGTACACTCACCCGAATTGAGGTATTTCCAAGCTCTGCTGCAATTAGTGTGGTGTACATCGTAATGCACCGATGACACTTGCCTTCGTCATGGCTTTCCACATGCTGTATCGGGTCCTACCCAATTCGACAACCATCTCGCCTTCTGAAGCGTGAACTTCTTGTAAAACAGGCGAGATTGTCCCGTCACCAGTCGATCGGGCCAGGTACTTTTCGACGTCTTGTTTCTCTATGCGGCCACCTTTGCCGCTCCCTGGGGTCAACACAGCAAGATCAACGCCGTTCTGTCGCGCATAGTGACGGACAGATGGCGTGGCGAACATATTACCAGCCTGTCCGAGAGACAGACCAGTGTTCGTCGCAGCCCGAGGATCCAAGGGGTGGAGGTTACGCCCGGGTGGTCGTGGCCGCTCAGTCGGCAACTCAAGGGTGGCACTCGTCTGAGTCATCTCGGTAACAGGAGATGTCGGTGTAGGAGGCTGGGAGGTATCAGCATGGCCACCGATGTCGTCCTCCTCAACTTCGATTGTACAGAGTCCCGCGCCAACCTTGGCAACCTCGCCCTCTCTGACGAGGATCTCTTTTACTATGCCCTCAAAGGGGCTGGTGATCTCGACGCTAGCTTTGTCACTCTGCACTTCACATAGCGGGTCGAAGGCTTGTATTGGGCTTGGAGGCTTGACATTCCTGTACAAGACACGTCCCGTTCGTCAGCGGTACCAGAGTAAATGCTTAAGTACGAGCATACCATCGAATGACTTCGCATTCTGTTATACCTTCCCCGATGTCCGCGAGCTTGAACTCCTTCAGTGTTTTGCGCGGAACCTCCAGGACGCGGCATGTGTGGAAATGAGAAAGGATGCCTGCGGAACGAAGGCGAACGTAGTGCAATCTGAACGATCTGAACATCGAGGTCGCGACGCGAAGGCTGAGATGCTGTAGGTCATGCTTGCGCGGGGAAAGCGGCCAGCACCTCCGAATCCAATGACCCCGTGCTTCGCGTTCTCGGAAACCGACCATTCTTTCCTCTCTCCGCCATCCTCGTCTGGATATTGCCCGACGATCATGGCAGACAACGCAGATTCCCTCGTCACGCGTAGGTCTAAGCGGAGTACAGCCGGAAATAGGTCAGGCGAACGCGTCGATCTTGCTCTGAGGGTTTGCTTTTAACACTATACAGAATGGAGGCTGCATTGGCTGAGTTTCGCGCCGAAGACGTAGGCATGGACGTAGAGGAAGACGTTGACTTCGTTATGGAAAGAGGTGTGTTTTTTTATGAACAGTTTATAGTCTCGCTACTCAATGTGTTTTCATTGTTCAAGCGTAGACGAGGAGGATGCCTTCGAATCCGACTTCGAAAGCACTGACGAAGAAGCTCAGGCTCAGGAGGAGCTCGGTGTTCTAGAGGAGAGGAAGGATTGGGAGGACGAAAGGCGACCCCGAAAGGTAAAAGAGTTGCAATAGCACGCATCCACTCCCTCACGTTCTACTAGGCTAGTCGTTCTCGATTGGATAGAGTGACTGCTGCTGCACACGAGCGCCACAAGGCAAGCTTCAACCCTCAGCTGCAGGAACATGGTGTCGCAGAACATTCCAGTGTTAGAGCAAAACGCAGAGTTTCCGTGGGTTCCGTCATCAACGCAGAGACCGGCGAGGTCGTGGAGGGCAGCAAGAGACAGAGCCGGAGATCGCACACGATGCAAAACACGTCAGAGACTGCTATACGTCTAAAGGATGCAGAAGAGAAGAAGGTATGCTGCAGTGTGATGTTACTGGTCTTCGGTCACATATTCTCGCAGTCTGCGCTGCCCAAGAAGGCGAAAACGCCGATGCGGACACCGACTCAGCATGAACTCATCGAACGCGCGTTGAGGATGGAAGAAGGGAACATTAAGGAACACCGCGAGTACCTGAGCACTGAAGAAGAGAAACGGAAGAAGGCCCGTCTCGTGCGCACGTCTGTACAAGGGCCCCTCATACGATGGTTCAGCAAGGCGGAGGAAGTCACTGTGCGAGTCGACCCTCTCCCGCCTCCTGCACCGCCCTCGTACACGTTGACTCCTGTGCCATATCGGTACTATGTGCCGCCTTCACAGGCGGCCAGTCCATCTGTGGCTAGTCCCTTTGCGGCTAACGCCACGCCTCATAGGTCGTTCTTGCACGTCTCAGCCACATACCACGCGGACCTCCAGCGGTCTACTTCCTCGGCTTCCATTCCACTGCAGCCTCATAGTCCGTCGTATGCTGCAAACCCACAGGCCCAGTATGCTTCGCCTGATGCACAATCGCAACCACCCACACCGTATGGGCATTCGGGGGGTTCACAATCTGCCTCCTACCAACCGCCCGAGCAATCTTCTTCAGTGCCTTATTCGCAACCGACTCCATATGCTTACCCACACTATTATTATCACCAGCAGTATACGCAGCCGCATCGGGCTCCCAGTCCAGCGCAGCCCACAGAGCGAACAGAAAAAGTGGCGAAGAACTACGTCGTACATGAACTGTCGCAGCAAGAGAGGCAGCAGCCTCCGTGGCACTTGACCATGAAAGCGATGTTCGGGGATCACGTCAAATGGGAAGAACTGAGGGTGTATACCTCGAAAGGGAGACCTTTATGTACGCATTTCTCTGCTCTCGGTGCGACGATGCAGCCCTCACGCAATGATTCTCAGGCCGACCTGTATTGCACTGCCCTATCACCGGGAAAGTGGCACATTATCTCGACCCCCGGACGAACGTACCCTTCGCAGACATTGCTGCATACGAGACCTTGAGCAAGATTCTAGAGCATGAGTTCGTATGGAGCGATAGCCTTGGCTGTTACGTTGGCTAGGCGATGACTGACTAATAGTGGCATGGTGCTGTTGAGCGATGTATCGAAGCTTCATGTCGTTGCAAGTATCTTCCGACGAGTTGCCGGATAGAGCCAAATCCAATTGCAGCTCAATGCGACTGTCAACGAAGGTTGGACGATCACGTGATTTTTGCAGTTATAACTTGCGTCGTCGAACCTGATTCTATCGTACGACGTGCACCAAACATACACCGCTGCGTTGACGCGTCACGTTTGCTTTTGACGAGCCAGTCAATCACTAGTCATCACTTGTAACATGCCGGAACTGCTTCAGCTGGCCACCGCCCACCCTTTCTCCTCCGGTCCGACGACCACTATGTCACGTCCGTGGACCGGACAAACGCGTCCAGCTACTGGGCGTTCCCAGACGGCTGCATCGTCCCTCCGCGAGCCGAACTACATCGTAGCTGTGCTTGAGGGGAGAGGCGTTGCCCGCGAAGTGGGTATCGCAGCTCTGGAAAAGGATACGGGTAGGGTGTCGTTGGTGCAAGTTCGTGGATGAATACTGCCACCAGAATCATCGTCGCCTCACGTCTTCGCAGCTCGCTGACAGCCCGACTTATATCAAAACCCTTCATCAACTTCATTTACACTCACCATCACTGATACTCGTTCCTGACACATTCTTGTCTGTGTCGGACGTCTCCTTGGCCTCTGGCGGGAAGAAGCCATCCGCTCCGTCTGTCCTTGTACAGAGCGTGATGGAAGAGTTCGACGTACCGGTGGAGCCTGTGATGAGAAAGTATTGGAATGAAACAGCTGGTACGCCGACTTATTCTCGACGTTATGGTGAACGACCGATGGGCGTAGGCCTCGATTTTGTGACACAACTTATCGTGGACGATAACGAAAGGGCTGCTACGATCGTTGCAGCCTCTGCCAAGTGGGTATATGCGCTGCATGTTCGCCTTTCCAGTGACCTGATACAGCATATAGGTATTATGCACTCTCCGCAGCCAGTGCGCTGTTCAAGCACGCAGAATTAAAGCTCAACCTGCGGTTCGCTGCAAGGTCCTTGCTGATTCGCTTTGGGCAAGCGGATGGTACGATGATGATCGACTCAGAGACGTCTCGTAACCTCGAGCTTGTTGGTAACGTGGTCAATAGGAAGTCTCCTCATTCTCTCTTCGGGTAATCACACATCTCTTGGTGTCGCGATATTCGGCTCATCACCTCCTAACCAGACTGCTGAACCATACGTATACGGCAATGGGGGCTCGGATCCTCCGAGTTAACCTTCTTGCTCCTCTCACTGGTACGTACATAGACGACAGTCGAAGGTGTCATCTCATATTCCACAGTTCATGGGTCGATAGAGTCGCGGCTGGATGCTGTGGAAGGTTTGCCGTGATATTCTTTATGCTTCACGTCGACCTCATATACACGAAGAGCTGGTACAGAATGAGGGCCGTTTCAATGATGTGAAAAATGCGCTCAAACTTCTCAATAAGGCGGACTTCGACAAGCTTATATGTTCGGTGCGCCTGTTCGGGTGCCGGGCTTTTCAATGACTCAAATCTAGCGATAGCTTGCTACATCGGAAGCGTGCGAGACTAGTACTGCAAAAACAGCAGCAGCTCGTGTGGCCCAAATGCTGAATCTGCGGAATATTGTCAAGACCATGCCTCTATTGTCCCGTGTTCTGGGCAGCTGCCGCTCTCAGCTGCTTGGGATCGTCGCAGAGGTAGGCTACATGCGTCCCTTCTCACTGTGCTTCTGACAACCATCGCATGACCAGATGGTCTCAGATGAAAGGCTTGCTAAAATAGAAATGTTAGTTTCAGACAGCCTGAACGAGGAAGCCACTCCAGCAAAGGTAATTAATCCCCCTCTCTGATGATGGGCCTGTATCATCCATGTCGATTCAGGGTGGCTTAGGAGCCTTGAACGCTCGTGTTTACGCTGTGAAGGTGATTCGGGGCCTCCGCATCATTGACTATCGACAAGCCTCTGAATCTCATGACACAGGCAAACTACAACCGCCTTTTGGACGTCGCCAGAGAGACATATAAGGAGGACGTCGGAGACATCTTCGCCTTGAACCGTGATCTATCGGAGGTTCATAATCTTCCACTTAGTTTAGTGTATCAAGACACGGGATTCGTTTTCGCGCTCAAGAAAACTGAACTGGAAGGCGAATTACCGAAGGGCTTTCTGGATATCACCGTGCAGAAAGGACGTTGGCTTTTCTCGAGCATTGAGTTGGCAAGTACCGGGTTTCCTGACCTGCGAAACGGTTGATCAGTTTCTCGTAGAAGAAACGTAACGCGCGAATGAAAGACGCCCTTGACGAGACATTAATTCTAAGTGACAAGTCGGCACTGCTTTTTGTGCATTCACCTGTATTCTTGTTTGACTCATACGCCACATAGAATAATCCAAGACTTGACAGCCGAGATTATGATCGACATTGGTGCTCTCTACAAGGCCTCAGAGGCAGTCGCTATCTTGGACATGCTCTGGTCTTACGCACATGTCTCCATATGTACTGTACCATTCACTTTCACGCTGGAATCCTTTCGACTGATAGCACATGTTTCACCGCTGAAAGTGCGGAATTACGGTGCTTTTGCCTTTCGCCCTCTCGGTAATAGTTCAAACCTGATCCGACACTGAATTAGTGCGCCCCGAATTCACTGGTACCTTGGCGATCAAAGCAGGCCGCCATCCCATTCTCGAGACGGTCCATTCAGCTGGAACTCTGGTCCCGAACGATATTTACTGCTCTGAGGCAGCCTCGTTCCAGACTGTGCAAGGGCCAAAGTGCGCTCAAATAGCTTTTCCTCCGTGATGAATGGCTAACCATAACGCTCCCCAGCATGTCAGGTATGTCGGATCCATCCGCAAAGAGCGTTCAAGATCTAGCAGAAATGTAGGGAAGAGCACGTACCTGCGGCAAATCGGATTGTTGACTGTGATGGCCATGTGCGGGTGTTTCGTACCCGCAGAATACGGAAGCTTCAAGTGCGTTCTGCAGTCTGGCTGGTACGCAGTGCTTACCTGATCACAGGCTTCACGACGCGTTGTTGACCCGCCTCTCCAATGATGACGATATGGAGAGGAGCTTGAGTACCTTCGCCAATGAAATGGCATCTTGTGCGATGATCCTAGGTGCGAATATACGTTGCCATACTTGCGATCTTGACTAACCCTGCTTAGGCCTAGCGACCGCGGACTCACTTGTGCTGATGGATGAGGTCGGTCGCGGTACCTCTCCTAGAGAAGGGATGGGCGTCGCCTACGCCATTGCCGAAGAACTCATCAAGGCGAAAGTGGGTGCAGCGATTCTCCTTTGCTTGTACCAGCTACATTCAATTTTACAGTCTTATGTGTTCTTTGCCACGTGAGCCCCTGTTCTCGGCACGGATCATTCTCCTTGTCTTTACCGTCTCTGAAACACCCCAACTACTAGGCACTTCGAGGAGCTCGCAGCGACGTTGTCATATAAACCCTCAGTCGTGAAGTATGTACCTAGTGTTATGCATATGACATGCGACTGACGTGACTCAGTCTGCACCTCGCTGTACAGGTAATCCATGAGACTGCTATCGGAATGCAGTAGTACAACTCATGCGTTACAGCGAGCACGCCGGTCCGCCTCAAATTTGGACTTGACATTCCAGTATAGGTCCGTCCCATATTTAAGTCTATCACGGGCTCCTCATCAAGTTTGCAGGATTGTGGACGGCACATCAGATGGCATCAAGCACTACGGTACGGTATCCATATTTCACCGGCATTGTTGACTAGCTTCTACTATCATCTGTCAGGCTTGGAACTCGCAAGGTTGGCCGACCTCCCGGATGACGTGGTTGAGGAAGGTAGGCGGATCGCTGAGGGTCTCCAGGACCTCCAAGAACGGCAACAGCAAGATAGCCGAACGAATAAAGTAGCCATTAGACGCAGGGCTCTCCTAAGGGTACTCCATAAACTCTTGACTCTGCCTACGATGACTAAATCTCTGCGATATTCTTGATCACCTGCATTACCTTCTTATCAGCTCCGGGCTCAGTTGACTCAGGCTTTCGAACACTCAACTCTCCCGGACGAGGAACTAGCGACGTACCTCGGCAGGCTTCAAAGGGACGTTACTCAGACTTTGAAGCAAACTTTATAATGCATGGATTCTTCCCTGCGATGTGCGACGACGGGTCGGTTTGTGATGCCTGTTCAAAGTGTTGAGCATCTGTGATACTACGTACATACAATTCGTAGCTGTTCAAGTCATTGTTGTCATATCGTCATCCATGTTGGCCCATGAAAGAAGATGTGGGCCGGAGTGTTGACCACTCATGAAGTTACTCAGCTGCTCACATCACAGGTCACGAGTTATCCGGATCGCAACTTATGAATAGGATGGACATTCTGATGCTTCGTAAACAATAAATACTACGCCGCTGTAATGACAGTCGATGAGGCCATGCGATCCTGACCTTATAAATACTCCCCGCTCTTCATAGTGCCAATGAAAGGCCGAACTATGTATTAGCCGAGATTGAGGAAACCAAAACATCCAGCGCCGCGAGCTGTCCCCAGGCGGTATATGAGGTAGCTGGACCGTGCCAGTTGATCGCATATGAGTTGTTGTTATCCGCGAGGTCAAGCAGCGCGTTATACTTCGTACATATAGAGTCAGCTTGTGTGGAGAAGATGGTACAAACAAGCACCGCACCTGGACGTCAATGTAGCTGTGGATGAGAACCTGGAAGTCCCAGTCGTCTTGATTGCGGACGAATGCCTCGTTCAGCCCTCGGATGTAGATTGCTAGACAGCGAACACAGTGAAAGTTGGGAGTTCGCAGCTGTCGGAGCTAGCGACGTACCTTTGAAGCCCGCACCGTCGTTGTTCGAGGTGTCACTGGCGGCCTCCGTGATAATGCCGTCGGAACCTTGCCACGGTGCGTTCTTCGTGCCCGCCGCGACGACGTCGATCATCCTATGTTTAGCAACGGCCACTGTCATCAGTATTGTACACTGCGTCCGGCACAGAACGACATACAGTGTCTTCCACTGCGAGTCCCCGCTGACATCCGAGAGCACGGCGAGGCCTTCCACGAACTTGCCCGTGTTGTATGTGAAGAGCCAGGACGAGGACGAGCGCGTGCAGTCGTGCCCGTTAACCGAATCTAACACGATATTTGCCGAGTTGAGGTTCTGGTTCTGGATCCACTGCGCTGCTGTGATCGCCGGAGTCTCGTACGTCGGTGTGTCCCCTGTGGTCTCCGCGAGGTAGGCAGAGAGCCTGTAGCACGATGATTAGAAGGTAGCCGCTGTAGAGGTGATGCATGTCCTACGTGAGGAAAAGCCTGAAGAGCAACAGACGTCAGTGATATTCACGCAAAAACTACGCGGCCAACGTACCCGGTAGTGATAGAGTTGATGCTCTGATCATCTGTCGTGGGGCGCCAGAAGACACCGCCTGCCATCGTCACTATTTGAGTGGTCGTGAGTCAACCATGTTCATGCAACGGTGTGACAACGACGTCTCACCGTTGTTGCACGTCCCGGCGAGAGTGAAGTTCTTGACCGGAGTCGAACCAGCCGAAGCTTGGGCGGCAGTGACTTGGCTGTGAGACGGATGAGATGAAAGCACACCATGAGTCTTGTAAAGCAGACGCACTAAGCAGAGACATGCTGCCAAGTAGCAATGGCATGGTTGAGCATGTCGGTGTTCTGTATCTCAGAGCGTCAGTAAGCAAGAAACAGCTTGTAGACGTGTGACACGGACATCGTATGCACGGTAGGCGTAGTACGCTGCAGTCGCCCACCACCTACCGCGAATGAGCATGGGAATATGGTAGCTACGGATCAGAACTCACATGGCATCATCGTTGTAGCCGTACTGGTCAGCATTCGAGTAGAGCGAGTATACCGTGTTCAGTGCATCGACCACCGTGCTCTGATACACGGTC
Organism: Daedalea quercina L-15889; assembly: GCA_001632345.1. Taxonomy (NCBI): domain Eukaryota; kingdom Fungi; phylum Basidiomycota; class Agaricomycetes; order Polyporales; family Fomitopsidaceae; genus Fomitopsis; species Fomitopsis quercina. Next base: position 212,596 of record KV429063.1, on the reverse strand, counting down.
GTCTTTGCAAAATAGTCCTGGTTGGCCATCGCAGAGAAGACGTTGCCGTTCTGCCAGTAGCCAATCCCAGAGAACGACGCCGTGCTCGCGTCCAGCTGGGCATCGATCACATTGATACCGGCCTGTGCGATGGATATGCGCTCAGACAGTGACCGGTTGTTGCTGAATTCCTGGATACGAGTGGATCAGTCGCTGCGAATGCACTAAAGGCAGGTAACATACCCGCCATGTTGTTGGTACGCCGAGATCCTGTGCCAAGGCAACAGCACATAATAGCGAGGTGGAAAAGAAGGTCGTAAACATGAGGCTGGAGCGGGGGTGCGTTCGTAAAGGCTAGCATGAGATCGGTGTGGGTATGGTATATATATGATGCAAATAGCGAATTTGCAGCCGTCTGCGATGCGGTGTTCTGACGCGCCGCACGGGCGCGTCTCGACGAGAAGCAGGTGCTATGGTGGGACTCTGACAAGCCAAAGTGACAAGCATTAGTGGATCTGTCAAACCGTGCGGCAGCACGTCTCAATTCAGCGACGAGGAAGCAGCCAGACAGAATGGTGATGGGTGGAAAACTCCAGAGCCACTCCGGGGCCGGTCGGAATCCATGGGATACACAAGAAAACGTGTATGACGAGCATATGCCAAGCCAGCGAATGCAACACAAGGCACGGATGCATTCGAAGACTGGTCATTCGAACGGTGAGCCAACTCTGCAGGCGGTCCTTTGACGCACGACTATGACGCCGTCCTCCGAGTCGGAGCTGCTATGTAGGTCACAAGAGCATACACGTAGACGACATGGGTCATCGTTGTGAGTGCGCAATAAAACGACAAGCAGTTGATGGAACCGGGAGAGTCCCGGCAGTGCTGGGACGGTCACGGTGGTGAATGGCCGCGCCGGGACGCGACACACTATCGCGATCCACCCCGATCCATCTGTGATGGCAGATCTGAAATCTCGTCAGTGAGGGCGTGCCTACTACCAGCTTCCGGTGGTGCGGAGATCACTGACACTTGGCCTCAAGGATTCTCTTGCTGTCCGCTATCCTTAGGCACCAAACCACATCTACCATGGCCGGTATTCGCTACGCTCACCGGCGTAGTCCACTATCGTCGCCAACCCCGGTTCGGACGATGGGCACGTCGTTGACCCCTACACTCACCACTAAGTACAGTATACCTAATACCCTCTGAGGACTTCCCTGCGATCATCAACCAGCGATCCAATATCCTCCCCTGTGCTGGGACCTGCACGGGGAGAGAAGGGGAGCTACTTTAGAGCTGGCAGACGCAATTAATGGCACCTCGCCGACAAGATCTTCGGCAACCTGCGGGAACTTGGAAGTCCTCGGCTCTTCGACACCATCATTGTCCGCGACATCATCACTGTACAGGACTGGCAAGCTACAAGAGAATTTCTTGAAGACCGTCCGCTACTACTACGTTGCCTATCGTTGGTACACGCGGCTTATGACACTATCAGACACTCTGACGGTTTCCCGACAGCGTACAGCCCCGCCATGAGCCAACTCGAGGTATACGGGCCGTCGACCCTCCACCAAGTAGTCAACGAGTTGATCACGAATGCAGTCAGAAACGCTGTCCCGATAACATCACCCTAAGTTCCTTCCATGGACCGCGCGCGAGGACTCATCAACTACAACGTCGGTCACATACTGGACGCCGTAATGACCATCTGCATGACGAAGAGGCTATCGGAAACCGATTCGATCCACATCATTCGCGACACGTTTGTGAACGAGACGTCGTGGACCCAGACCCTCAAGAAGATGCTGGAACGAGTAAGTAAATCACCGTATTTGATCTGACAATGACTGACTCATTTACAGCTCTACCGCACAAGAGGGGCCCGCTGCTCTTCACGGCAATCAACATCGAGGAACTCCCCTACATCAATACGGGCACAGACAAATTGAAGCCGTACGACAGAGGATTTGTAGCTGGAGGCGGCAAGGGGAACAATATCTTGTCTAATGGCTGGAAGCGTGGAGAGGAAGTGCTCGTCGGTAGACTCAGCACAATTGTTGTCTTGATCCCAAGCGCTCGCAGCGGACTGCGACAATGCCTCAACGCGTACTCTGAGCCCAGTGACTGGGTCCATTGGTTATACTGCGTGGTACGTAACTGTCATCTTTACCAATATTGCATTCCTCACATTAAACTCAGCCCATCAAGCGTGAATACCCGGAGGGGTCATACGTCGCTCGAGTGCGCGATCACGTCGTCAACAAGTATCGGTGTGCAATCCGCGGCATTCTCAAGGCAGCGCACAACCAGTGCTTGATTGCGAAGCCCATGGAGGCAGTGCAGACAGACAACAAAGACCTCTTCGTGATGAAGGAGCTCGGAGACACTCCCGACTTCTTCTACCCTCCCATCCCGGACCCAATCCCGACCTTCGTCAATGACATCTGGGTCAGTGCGCGTCAGATGGCGGAGGACAAGTGGAACGACTACGGGTATCGAGTAGACGACAACGACCCGGATGCACCCGGAGGTGCAGAAGAGTGCGCGATGCTCCTCAAAATTGCCGAGAGTATGAAACGACGTCTCGACAAAACGGAGACGGACGGCAACGATGGAGTCATCGAGAGTTTCCGCAAGAAGCAGCGCTTGAACACGCCGCCGCCGCCGCAGACAGAGCCGGTCCAGTTGCAAGACGATGTGTCGCAGGAGACCCTCATCGGGGACAAGGTGCACACCGACAACTCGGCGAACAACTCGGCGAATAGCTCTTTTGAATCGCAGAGCGGTGGCTCCGCTGACAGCTCCTTCGACGAGGATGTTGGCCTGGGCACGGTCGACGTCCTCTCACTCGCCACCGCCCATGAGCTGAGCACTGTGGAGTGAGACTAGGGTGCGCCCGTAAGTACATATATGTGGTCGTGTCCTTTGCTATACGGTTCGCGTCGTTCGTGTCGACCATTTCCGGGACTTTGTTTTCATATTGCTGTCGTATCGCTTTGTTGTAACTGCAGTAGCGCCTAGCGCTAGTATGTGCATACATCTGTATGTCAGTACATATGTCTCTGGAAATGATATGTCGCTTGGTTCATGTATAGACAAGAGTCATGACACGACCGACAATCGTTAGTCTTGGGCGCCTTTGCTTTTCATGCTAAGTACCTTCCCACCACCGACATCGGTCTATATTGCACCTCATCACCACTCTGTTACTCTCAGTATGATTGCTTCGTTTTCCGTCACTGAAACTGAACAGCAGAATTTGATTGCTCTGCTCGAAAGCACACCCAACCTCAATCAAGTCTTGTTGCACTAGCTGGCACGGTTACAAGGTCGCTGGAATCATCAGTGCGGAGCACAGAGGACGCAGTCTCAACTTTGACTGGATCTTCTCTATCGGAACCGCGTCGGGCATGGTCTCAACCTCAACAGCGAGCTACGAGCGATGCACTGCAGGTAGATACTACCAACCATGAGTAACGTAAGTTCCGCCCGATTCGTACGTGCTGGCCTGACATTGACACCACTACTTCAACAAGGTCGATTTTGTGTTCGCACTTTTCTGGTACACCTCCATCCAGCGTACAACACACACTCGCACGACGTGCAATGTCTCCAGCCATTCTGTTCTTTTACTATGTATAAAAGCTAGCCATGCGGCGCCTCTCCGTGGCCTGACTTCTTAAATATTTGAGCTATCACCGCTGTGAGAGATCGAAGCGGCTTCGGAAGATGTGTAGGGTGCGTACTATCCTGGCATCTGGCTGCGTCCAGCCTTGGGCGGCCTCTCTGTCCTGCAACCACCACTTCCACCCATGGGCAACCTCGCTTCCAAGGTCAAGATCTATGCTGCAGCTGCGGCCCAACTTAAAGAGACGTACGACCTTCTCAACAAACGTATCGAGGCACCCCCTGGCATTCCCGTCCCTAACCCCACTCTTCCCTTCTGGACCGTCCCTGCCTCCGCCATCACGACCGACGACGAACCTCTCCCAGACAACGCTGACATTGTTATCATCGGCTCAGGAATCACTGGGACGTCTGTAGCATATAACGCCCTCTCAAATGGGGGCAAGGTAACCATCGTGATTCTCGAAGCACGGGCTGTATGCTCGGGTGCAACTGCGAGGTGTGCACGGCGACCACAATATACCCAACCGACGTCCTTAATACTGTCCCAGGAATGGTGGTCACATAAATCCGCCCCTGTATCACGATTACGCTGAACTGGAGAAGACATTCGGCGAGGATGCTACGAAGCAGATGATAAGGTTCCGCCTTGCTCACCGACAGGAAATGCAGCGCATTGCGGAGAAGGAGGACATCGTCAAGGGGTCGCAAGTGCGCGAAACGGAACATCTGGACGTTTTTAGCTGTCTAAAGACATACGAGGAGGCCAAGAACAACCTTCGAATTTGGAAGTCAGCTATGCCCGACGAATCCCATACGTTCGGCTTCGTGGACGCCGCAGAAGCCGTCGAGGTATGCATGTCTGTGTGTCATCTCGAAGGCATTGGGCGTACACGGAGTTGTCGTTTGTGGTCGCTTCGCGCGACATTTATGTTCATGAATGACGGTTTCGCTATACCCTCGGTGTCAGACGAGGATACCATCTGCTCTCGTTGCATGGGAAAGCTCACAATGGCCCCTGACAGAAATACCATCTCTCCCCCGGAACAGTTGGATGCATCTACGGGTCGGGTGGAGCTATGCACCCGTATAGATTTGTGACTTCGCTCCTTGCGAAGTTGCTCGACGACTATTCTGAGAGGTACATTACACATCTGGGTTCCCCAGTCGCAAAGTCTTAATACAATTTCAGCCTCCACATCGCAACGCATACGCCGTGTACTGCCATCTCGGCCCCGAGCACGAACGAGCCCCGCTATGTCGTCGAGACACCGCGTGGTTCCATCAAAGCCCTGCACGTCGTACACGCCACGAATGGCTGGTGCTCGCAGCTCCTCGAGCCGATGCGCACAAAGCTTGTCCCAGCCCGAGGCGTCATGTCCGCCCAGCGCCCAGGTACGCTCCTGCGCAACTCGACGCTCGACGGCGCCCGCTCGTACGTCTTCTACCGTGGCGGGACCGGCTACGACTACCTCACGCAGCTGCCCACGGGCGAGCACGAGCTCATGTTCGGCGGCGGCTGGGCGCAGTCGTGCGAGAACAGCCTGCCCGACATCGGCATCAGCGACGACTCCGTCTTTAACTTCGCCGGCGCAGCGCACCTCGCGGGGTCGCTGCCGCTTTACTTTGGCGGAGACAACTGGGGCGGGGAGGCCACCCCCGCAGAGGAGCCGGAGGGGGACGTGCGCTGGGGCATAGGGCGGACAAAGGCACAGTGGTCCGGGATCCTGGGCATCTCGACCGACTTTCTGCCTTGGGTCGGACGGCTGCCCGCCAAGGTGTCGGGACGGGCGGAGCCACTCGCCTCGCTTGCTGGATCGTCCGAGTCAGAAAAGGAAGGGCCGAGGAAGAGCACACGCCTGGCTGCGCCGGGGGAGTGGCTCGCGGCGGGGTACACGGGGGAGGGCATGGTGCATGCCTGGATGAGCGGCAAGGCACTCGCGTGGATGGTGCTCGACCGGGAGGACGCGCTCGCGGGCTGGTTCCCGGATATTCTGCGGGTGACGGAGAAGCGGTGGAAGCAGGCGAGCATGGACACGCTTGTGGCCCGGTTCGTGTAGGGGCCGCGCTTCGCGCCCGATCGTCCTCTTGTCTATTGTAAACTGGTTGCCATGCTGTCATCGATTTGCCTCGCATCGCTCGGTCTATCTGCGGCCTACGTGGCTATTGTACACTGTGACTGTGATTCATACATATATCTGCTTCATACCGTGAACTCCATCCGAGCTTCGGAGCGGAGACCCTATCCATTGGGAGTCCTCACTGTTTTATCGCCTTCAGTGCCTTGTCGACGACCTCCGTCATGGCAATCACACCCTCTTCTTCCAGTGTTCGCCCAATGAGCTGGAGGCCGACGGGAAGCCCATGGAAAAGCTGCGGGTCGTCTGGAAGAGGTGATGGATACAATCAGCATACTCTGCTTGCACGAGATTACGAGGGGCCTCAGAAATTGTCACGCACATAGCTTGTAAACGGCCTCATCTTCATGGTTGTAGAACCGGTGCGGGGGCTCGGCCTTGTCGAGCTCAGCATCCGCGTACGTCACCGGGAAAGCACACGTAGTGTAATCCAGCGTGTTCGTCAGGGTAGTGTAGAATGCATCCCTGGGATGACGCACGGAACGAGTCAGCGGCGCAAATACCCCGCGGCCCAGGGTATGTGGACACGAAACGAACAATGCCAGAAGGGAAGTACGTACGAGTTACATCCGTGCGGGCAGGCCGTGTACGGAGCCACGGGGCTGATAATAGCGTCGACTGGGCGACCCGTGCCCGTTCGGGCGACGGTCGCCTCCCAGTGGTCGAGGTGGGACTGGCGCAGATCGCGTTTTTGTTTGTGCTGCTGCCACAGCTACGTACGCACCGGCGGTTCGATTGCCGGGGAATAAGCAATGGTGAGAGAGCGCTGCTTAGACTCTGGGGGGCGCTGGACGCACCTCGTACGCGTTCAGGTGCCGGCGCTCGCCCACGATCGCGCGCGCAAAGGGCTCGTCAAGGGCGTACTCGTGCGCGTCCGTGTCCGGGCTCATGGTCTGGATGAGCGGCTCCCCGGAGAGGGCGCACTCCGTCAGGTAGTCTTGCGCATCATCCGCCGCGAAAATGCGTTCCTGAAGACCGGGATGAATACGGCCGACTCAACGCGGAGGGGCTGGAACGCCCTGCGTCCGGATAAAGGGACGATGTGACACCGGGCGGCCGCAGAGCGCGCCACAGTACGGGAAGCAGGCGCGTCTAGAGCGTCGCAGCAAGTACGTACCGTGCATTCATACAGTTCCAGGTGTCGGTGGTTCTCCCAGTCGATCACTGCGCGCACATCAAGGTCAGTCGCTCGCATGTCAACTCCACCTACGCAGCGTAGAGTGTCGCACCAGTATGGCCTGCCGCCTCGAGTGCCTTCTTCGTGAGCTCCATTGCACGTCGGACGGGCGGGTGAGGCTTGACGACGCCGTTGTCCCACATGATCGCGAAACACATGCGCCCGCCCCCGCCGTGCTCCGCGAGCGCGTACTCATCCCACTGCCAATCCTTCCGGACGGCGAGTGGGTCCCTGCGCCACGGCTTCGCGTCGATGACGGCCTTCGTGAAAACGCGCACGCCGGAGAGGTTGTTCGCCATCGGACCAAGGACGGAGGAGATGGATTCCTGGCCCTCCGCCACGTTGACCGCCTTCGCGTACGGCAAACGCCCGTAAGACGGGCGCAAGCCGTACAAGCCACAGAAGGCGCTCGGAATTCGAACAGAGCTGTCGTGGGCGATGCGGATGCCGGTGCGGTGAAACGGAAGCTCAGGGTGGGGTGCTGCTAGCAGTGCGTCGCAGCGACTCACCCGCCGATGTCAGTGCCAACGCCGAGCGGGCTGCCACGGAGGCCTATGAGGGCGCCCTCGCCACCCGAGGAGCCACCGGGGGTCATGTACCGGTCGAAGGGGTTGGTCGTGCGCCCGAAGACGTGGTTGTACGTTTCACCCCACTGCGGGCGAGTCATTGAATACGGGTCTGGGTCCGGATAGCTTTGCGAAGGCACTCACCATCAGGGTCTGGGGCACGTTGGTGCGGACGAACGGGATGGCGCCTTGCTCGTAGAGGATCTCCGCGAGGACACAGTCGGAGTCGGCGTAGCGGCCAATCCATCCCGCGTAACCTGTAGGAGTTATCATTATGTGCAAATTGCATTTCAGAGTAAACAACTCACCCATGATGGTTTCGAGTCCCTTGAGAGGGAACTGGTCCTTGAGAGAGATGGGAAGGCCGTGCAGAGGGCCGATGGGTTTCCCGGTCGTCTTCAGGAAGACATCGACCTCCTTTGCGCGTGCGAGGGCGCGATCGACGAAGATCTCGGTCAAACAGTTTGTCTGCGAATCAACAGGCCCAGCGCCAGTCAGTAATTTAGCGAGATGCGGGGGAGGCATGACAAATGTTGACCAGTTGCTGCGCGATGATGGCGCGCTTGTAAAACGCGGTGGTGACCTCGACAGAGGACCAGATGGCGGTGCGCAGGTTGAGGAGGAGGCAGTCGACATCGGTGGTCTCTGTTATCTCGAGCTCGCGCAGGGTAAGGAGGCCGCAGGTGCGGGGGATGTCGCGGACGTCGCGCTGGTCGTCAGATGGGAGATCGATGAGCCAGTGTTTAGGGAGGGTATCGACCTGGGCACGCTTGCGAGCCTTGCAGCGATCCTGCCAGGACTGAGAGGACATGGCGTTCAGTAGCAACTTGGGCACTCGACCAGGCCATTTCAGGCCATCCAAAGCGGCGGGACATGATAATTTAGGCGCGGGGGATAAGTAGGGGATGACGATGGGCAATTGTGGCGATCACAAGCGCGCGTGAGAGGGATCCGGAGCAGCAGGCGGATCTCGCTGCGTGCCTTTCTCATGTGCCTGGCTGCCGTTGGCGGCGGCACCCGCGTCGAGGGCGGTCGCGACGATGGGAGAGTGGTCGCCACGGTGGGTGCACAGGAAGGGCACTTGGGGGAGAGTGGCAGTGGTCGACCATTGTCGGACGTGACAGTCAGAAGTCAGCGGTGCGTGAGGCAGCGCGTCCGAAGCGCGTTAGAATCAGTGCAGGTGCATGTTGAAGCGGACATAAGCGTCGAGTGGGCCTGCTGGGGAGAGACTAGCGTAGATGGCGTGATGTATCCGGGCAGGGACTGCCGGGAGCACTGCCTGTTCAACGGCCGTATCACGGGCGATCCGCGCAGGCCATGGCTGCTCCCCGGCCACGGCTCATAGGCGCAGGTCTGAGTATGTTTGGAATGAGGTCGCCGTCGGGCAGCGTGCACTGTGCAGGCAGCAGGCGGAACTGGCGGTGGTCGGCGGTCGCGCAGGCACGGTCGTTGTGGCGGGGGAGTGTTTGGCTGTGTTTGGGAAGGGGATAGCGAACGGGCGCCTGTTGCGGGGCGGAGCGTCAACGGGTTTATCTGTTGGCTCGCAGCCGACGCTCGCAGTCGCTCCCATCGCGAACGCAAAGCCTGCCTCGAGCCTGCCTCTCTTTTCCCCCTTCTCTTCCAAAAAGGTGCCCTTTCAGCCCTTCTTCCTTCTCTACTCGCATCTGTAATATTGACTGCGCGGCTGCGCTCCAGGTCGTTGGGCGTCCTGCAATCTCTCTGACGACGGCGACGATCGCAACGACGACGACCTCCATCGCTGCTGCCGCATCTGCGCGCAGTCCCGCCCCCGCTGCACCTTAGCTCGAGTCCATGGCCGTGCTCGTCTCCCAGGACTGGCAGCCTCTCAAAGACCATACCATGGACGCGCTGCCCTCGCAATCCTCCTCCGTCAATCCTTCCGTTCCCCGCCAGCGCTCTTCCCCCGCCAATGACCAGCAGCCCCCCAACCCCATGTCCAACCAGCAGCCTTACCCCTACCCTGTTCAGCAGCAGCAGGCTGGCTGGTCGCCCGCCCATTCACCCCAGCAGTATTACCCTGCCTTTTACCAAAACCAGCCGTCCTACCCCATTCACGGCCATACTCCTCACCCTTCCCAGCAGCAGATGCACGCTCAGAACCCCTACTACGACCCTGCCAACGCCCAGTACGCCCAGTGGGCTTATCAGCAGATGATGTTCAACGCTCAGCAGGCCCATCAAATGTCCCACGTACCCCAGCATATGGGCTCCCAGCGCGGTAGGTCCGCGCCCTCTGGCGACTACTTTGCTATCAACCAGCTCCCTGGCTTCAACCCCTTCCCTAGCGGCACGCCGCCACCACATCCGTCTCAGCTCCCAAATGGCGGCTATCCGCCTTCCAATGACGGCCAGCAGGCCCACTCGCCGCAGTACCAGGGTTTCCACCCCTACCGGCGCCCACCTCGCCAGGGCTCCTCCATTCAGGATCCGGGCAGCAATGGCGAGTGGCGACCTCCACCGCAGGCAGGTCCCTTCCAGCCTCCCTACGTTCGCGCTGACGCCGCGGGATCGTCTACATCGATCAACTCGTCCTCCAGTCATTCTGGCAGCCAACGGCAACGCACAAATAGCAACCAGAGTTCGCCCGCTTCCCCGCCGCCGGCGCATCATGTCAAGCCGAGCAGCGGCAGCAGTCATCCTCGAGGTGGAAGCGCCTCGTCACCGGTTCCTTCCCCGCCCAGCAGCTTAGCGTCTTCCTCGCAGCGAGCACACGGTCGTACGTCCTCTACCTCCTCCACGTCTTCCTCAACGCCGCGCATGTCGACCACATCCTCTTCCACGACCGCTTCCCACGGCGCGACGCTGCGAAAGCCGTCGCCGCTTTCGCAGGGCAATTTCACCGCCACCGAGAAGCGAATGTCCCGTGACGACAGTGATCTCGCCGCGATGCTCGAGCCCAGTCCCAGTGCACCTGGCGTGCGTAGTGGTGGACTCAAAGGGCGTCTACGCCGTGCGCTGTCGCTCGGGGCGAACAACACCCTGCACGAAGAGGACGAGGACGAAGATGACCTGCCCAAGGGCAGCTCGCGTGCGGCACCGACCGGGAGCATAGCCGGGAGCACGCAGGCGATGGTCTCTGGAGACGATGAGTCCACGGCGACAGTACAGAAGAAAAAGTCGCGCTCGCTGTTCAACTCGCGGCTGAACCGCTCCACGGACAACATTTCACTCTCGTCGACGATGTCTTCCGCATCAATGGTGATCCGCAAGCTCGGTAACATCGGCAAGCTCACGCGTCGCAACTCGCTCGCGGGCATCACGTCTCTCTTCAAAGATAAGAAGGACAAAGAGGACGAGGAAAGCGACGGGAAGAAGAGTAAGAAAAAGAAGGGCGAAAAGGGTGCCGTTGCCGATCCCAGCGTGTCGATGGCTACTGCGGAGCTTGACCGCTCAGAGTACGGCGGTCCGGAGCTCGCAGGCCTCAGTCCTGCTGCCCGACTAGCGCGGCAACACACGTTGAAGAGCAACGCCGAGGCTGCAGCAAAGGCCAAGGCAGAGGCAGAAGCCCGTGCGGCCGCAGCGGCCGCTGCTACTGCTGCACAGAATGGGGAGCAAACGGACGTGCCGATGACATGGGAGAAGAACACGACCAACCGGCAAGGCGACGCTGGTGGCTCTCGGCGGGTGAACGAGGAGGGCATGGGTATCGTAGACGATAACTCAGATAGCGGGAGTGACGAAGGACCGCAGGACCGTCATCCACAGAGCTACAGCATGGATGGCTGGGACGACGACGAGGACTGGAACGAGGCGCAGGAGGAAGAGGACGTCACAATCCGGGCCGACTTCGAAAATGCAACGCTCGAGGACGACATGGAACCGTGGGCGGTGAACGTGCGGAGGAGCGTCGAGAAGACGCGTAAGCCGGCGAAGGGCATCCTGAAAAGTGAGTTCTCTGTCTCCAGGAGGTCTAGACTCACCGTGTTCACCCCAGCCCGTGCAGACGGCCAAGGGTACGAACAAGACGCGCGCCTGCAGCCTGAGTCGCCGTTCGCGCGCGTGCGCTCCAATTCGTACGACTCCGCGCCGCGCAACGGCGAGCCGGGTCCGCTCGCGCACATCCCGTCGCCCGACCCGGACCACATCGACGGGCTGCACAAGCACAACTCGCACAGCCCGCCGAACGGCCAGGCCGGCGCGAACAACGACGTGTTCATCCCGCCGCTATCGTTCGAGAGCAACGGGCTCCTGCTCGAGTCACCGAAGGAAGTCACTGACACGAGCAGCATCAACTCTGGTAGCACGGAGAAGGGCCTCTTCAGTCATCCCAACTCATCCGCGCCGGCGCTGTCAACGATGCTTGCATCGCATCCGCCGACGCTTTCGCAACGATCCGCCACGGCGCCAGCGAAGCGCCTCTCCTTCGCTTCCAACCTGTCAGTGTACGACACGTTTCCGGCGACCGTCTACGACAGGCGGAGCGAGCCTGCAACATGGAGTCGGCTCACTCCGGCACTGGCACAGCGTATCAAGGAGGAACTGAACTCGTACAAGATGGAGGAGATGGAAGTGCATGCGGCGAGCCGTGTCCAGTACGTACTGTATGATTCTCTTGGCCTTGCTGCTGCTGAATTTCCGTCTGCAGCACACAATTCTTCGTATGATGTTCAGTTGTGGAGGCGGCTTCCGTTTCATTCGATTTCCCTGTGCGATATTGCAAACAGTACTTACGCTTCCTCGCGCTTCGCCTCGTTGCACTTACCACCTTTCATACGCCCTCGCTCCGTTCCCGCTGCCCCATTCGTTGTCCCTTGCACCACTATTCGCATATGACAGCTGTCCACACGCTTTTTGGATCAGATATTCGCGGTTCTCGATCTCATCCCAAGTTATAGTATACCCCATCAATGCCCCATGTGTAATACTATGACGCATCGTGTCGGTCCGATCCCTACATACATGTACGCTGTGCCGTACTTATTTGCCATCTCGTTCCTTTGCACTCATACGGACCTTGCATGGCTGTGTGCGCATCATAGCTAACTCTTATCACGCATCCTCGTTCGTAATCAGCTTGGTCCGTCCGCTGTGTTCTCTCGCATCCTTACTGCGCAACTATCTACTCTCGCTCACGTCGGTTATTTGTTGTGGAGGATACGTGAGGACGTCGGTGGGTCCACGCCGGCACTATGATACTGGCACAAGTCAAGTTATGCCCAGTGAGGATGTCAATTCCATTGCATCCGCATGCCGCACCAAGTACAATACAGACAAAGTGGCGACTACGCTGGAGAAAGCAAAAATAAGAAAGACGATGATATCGTGCCAGTAGTTTACAGACATGCGTGCTTAGTGTGGTGAAGGCTATGATCATGCGCGGCGATATAGTAAACTCAAGAATGTCCCGACGACAACGTCCGACAAGGAAATACAGAACGCGGTCCCCGGGATCACTCCCAAGATGGCGAGGTGTTATATGAGTGTCCGCGGCCAGCAGAGCCGTTCTGCTGCTGCGCCGGGCTCGACGGCGACCATTGTGGCGACGTCGGGCTGTACGCCGGGGATGCGGGAGCTGAAGCGAGGAGTAAGTGACGACGTCTAATGACACGCACGTAATGATAACTCACAATATGCTGGGGCTGTTGTAACCACGATGGCGTGAGTAAGTCATCATGTCAACACAAGTCTGAGCAGAATACATACAGGCGGGCGAATAGGTCGGCGAAGTCGGTGCTAGAAGGATGTCAACACGAGGTTGGTCCACTGCCGCATGTGACTCACAGTATTTGGGAGATGCGGGTGACGCAGGTGATGTAGGCGAATACTTTGGCGACGATGGAGACATCTGGGCGGGAGCTAAAGACTATGTCAATCAAAACTCTGAAGGAATCAGATGGTAAGAGCGCACAAGTCGGAGAATCTGTCGACGGCAGAGACGTTAGAATAAGGATGAGGATGTGATGACCTTAAACTTACATCTTGGTGAAGCCGGGCTGAAGGACGGACTCGTTGGCGAGTACCGCGGTGACGTTGGACTAAACGACGGGGACTGCGGGCTGTAGCGAGGTGATGTAGGGGAGAATGATGGCGACGTAGGGGAGTAGCGAGGACTCGTTGGCGAGTACCCCGGCGACGTGAGATTGAGCGCTGGGGATGTTGGCGAGTACGTCGGCGAGGTTGGTCCACGAGCCCGGTCGTAGAACGGTGACGTAGCATATGGCGAGGTGCCGAACGGTGAGGTCGCGCCACCGTATGGAGATGGTGGTACATATGGAGAAGTGGGTGAATACACGTTCGGTGAGCTCGGACTGTAACCAGGTGCCGCTGGTGACATTCCTCCCGCACCCATGGGGCTCTGTCCAAAGCCGAGATAAGAAAAGTTTGCTGGATCTTCGCCACCGTTGACGGCAAGAGGCGAGAATGCAGCGGCTTCTCCCTTGAATCCGGCGTCGTTGTTCCACATGGGCGAGTTGCTATCGTACGGGGTCATAGCGACTTGTCCTGGCGTCATGCCAGCATCGACTTGAGCCGCCATCATGGTCTGCACAGGGAGACGATGGTCGACGATGACATCCTTCAGCATGTCAATATCCAGTGCAACGTCGAATGCACCCGTGCCCATAGGTGCCATCTGCCCGAAAATAACATTCTCCGCGATGCCGTGACAGTCATCTCGCTCCCCAACCGCTGCCGCTTCCATGAGGATCTCGACGGTCTCCTCGAACGAACTCCGCATGAGTGCTCCAGTATCCGCCCGATTGATTCCATGACGGGTAATAGCCATCAACGTACCACGGTGCGTCATGAGATCGCACAACAGCGCAAGATGGCGATAATTGACGTAGGAACCATCGAATTCGATGACTCCACGGAGCTCCTTCATGATCGCGACACGGGCAGCTTCAATACCAAGGACGTTGAATATTTCGACGCAGCTGTTCGAGTACGTCCGCTTGAAATCGACGCCGTCGACGGTCATGACTGCCTTGAGGTTGACGCCGTCAGTCTCGAGAACCCACTCCTTCTGTTCATGAGCCTTGATACTGCCCTCTTCCGTGACGACGACCCTGTCGTGCTCGAGCAAGAAGACGCGCTGGATCCCAGGCACGCCACGTAACTTGATCGAGTTAAGCATGGTGTTCTCGAGCTGTCGAAGGAAGATATCCTCTTCGACCGTTTCCATGTCGTCCTCGTCCTTGTCCGCGCCACCCAATACGCGACAACGGATGATAAGCTTCTCGGAATTGTCCTCGCTCCAGATAACGAACAGGTCGGTCTTGAAGCTCTCTGCGATACGGCCTGCAACGTATGACATCGTCAGCTTGCGGTCTATCATCTTCGCACGATCCAACTCTAGACGCAAAAGCCATGGCGACTGCAGGTGAAGCTTCCCCTCCACCTCCTCGTCAGGAATAGCGAAGAACGATTCGACGAACACGCTGTCCTCTTCGATGATGGTAGTTGTCGGATCGGGATCAAACCAGATCTCCACGGCGGCAGTGACTGTGCGGAGAGATGTATAGGCCAGTTCTTGCTGGACGCTGTTAGCCTTGCGTTGATCGTTGGCTAAGTGCGGGTCAAGGAACACAGAGAGAGATGGTGTCTTGATATTAGTCGCGACGTTGATGATCTCCTTCAATCGCGGGACACCGAGGGTGACATTCTTGCTCGATACGCCGGCATAGTGGAAGGTATTGAGAGTCATTTGCGTCGCCGGTTCACCGATGGATTGGGCCGCCAACGTACCACACATTTCGCCTGGATGTGCAACAGATTGGTTGAACTTCGCCTCAATCTCACCGAGGACCCACTCGAACGCCTCCCGATTGAGATGGTGTCGCTCCAATACTCGACGTGCGGCGAACGTGGCACGGAGGTGTATGCGGAATAGGAGCGTCGCGTTGTTCTGTGCTTCTTGTGAGATACGACTATCGCCACGAACGACGACCAGACGCTCGGCCAACTCGCGCACGGAGTCGATGATATAGGCAGGCTCTAGGTCACTTGGCTTCCGCCGATCGATATGGAAGATCTGCACCGCGTTCTGTACGATTCGCTGAAGATTAACGGGAAGATGGTGGGGGATACTCGGGTCCTGAGAGCGGAATACGAATGCGCGCAAGAGACTTCGGTCCTGCACGAGCTGCTCAAACTCCTCATCGAGTTTTGCCTGCAGCTCAAGGGAACTGTCGTCCAATCCGAGCTGGAGCACGCCAGGCAGGAAACCCCCGGATGGGTCCGTGACGTCGACGCGATAATTGTGGGTGAATTCACGGTCATTCAAGGCGAAAGTCTCGATGCTTTGGCGCTCGATGAATGCCCCGTCCATACCATCCTCGCCGTATACGAACTGGATGAGGTCTCCTAAAGAATTTCGGACCGTCCCATCATAACAAACCGTGACGTCCTCAAGCGCTTTGACGAGACGCCGTTGGATGTACCCGGTCTCCGCTGTCTTCACGGCAGTATCAATGAGACCCTCTCGGCCGGCCATAGCATGGAAGAAGAATTCCTGCGGCGTCAGACCGCGGAGATACGAGTTCTCGACAAACCCGCGCGCTTCTGGGCTGAAGTCGTCCTTGGTAAAGTGCGGGAGTGTTCGATGGCGGAAGCCGAATGGTATCCGACGACCTTCGACAATCTGCTGGCCTACGCAGACCGACATCTGCGAGATGTTGATGAAGGAGCCTTTCGATCCAGCGGTCACCATCTGCTTCACGTTGTTGTCTTCCTTCAGAGCCTTTTGCGCGAATTGGCCGTTCCGATCACGAGCGAGATTGAGCTCGCGCTCTACTCGGCTCTCGAAAGACTCGCGGATAGTCATGCCGGGCGCCGCCTTTAGACGATCGTGTGTCGCATCCTCGATGGCTTGGGCGACATTCTGCTTATGAACTGCGATCGACTGTTGGATCTTCTCCATCGTGCTTCGGTCGGCGATGGTGTCACCTATCCCAATACTGAAGCCGTTGTGGAACAACCAGTAGTTCACTACCTGCTGAAGGCCCGTGAACATATTTCTCGTCGCCTCTGCGCCCTTCTCGCGGAAGCAGATGTGGATCAGACCACCTTGAGAGGCCCCTACTGTCTTCTTATCGACGATCCCGAAGATGATCTCCCCGTTCTCGACATTCATACCATCGTCGAATACAGGGTTGTTCGACTTCGGATCAGGCGAGCGGAAGACGTTCAAACCCTTGGGAATGACCATACTGAGTATCTGCTTGCCTGTCCACAGTGGCTTCGGTTTGATGACGGCGGGGGTCGGAATAGAGCCGTCCCAGTCGGGCACCCAGAGAAGAATGTTTTGCACCTGTGTCCAGTCGAGGAACGTATCGCGCAGAGTGAACTTCCGAATACCGCAGAGCGTGTCCTGCACGATCGCCATAACGGGCTTGTTTGCCTGGGGCGAGATGATCTGAACAGCCAAACCAGCGTCAACGACTCGTTGTTACACGCTGTGGAGTAAACACACCTGTCGCGGAACCCAGGCAATCTGGCTCAGTTCGGCACGAGTTTCCTCGCTCTGCGGCACACTATAGCAGTCATCAGAAATCTGCGACGTATGGGTACGTTGATAAACGTACTGCATGTTCATCTCGTCCCCGTCGAAATCGGCATTGTAGGGGGGCGTGACTGACAAATTCAGTCGGAAAGCTATAAAAATCAGATAAAGGACGCAGTCCGTAGCTGCTGAAGCGACTTACTGGAATACGGCATCAGCTTGACTCGATGGCTCATCATACTCATCTTGTGCAGACTAGGCTGCCGGTTGAATAAAACGTAGCTACCAGGAGAATTAGAAGACGCCGTGTACACGAAGCGAGACCAACTTACTCTCCATCTCTCAGGTGTCGTTCGACGATCCAGCCATACTGCAGGAAAGCATCTGCACGCTTATTGTACCGGAGATCTATTCGCTCGCCTGTATCCCGGACAACATATCTTGCACCAGGATAGGCAGTCGGTCCGTTCCGAACGAGCTCCTGTAAGTACGCGATGTTGTATGGTGTTACTACAATACTGTTAGCAATGTTCTTGACGCTTCGCAAGTGTACATACCGCGCTCGGGATAGGTCAGATTCATGGCAATACTCCTGGGTACGCCAACCTCATCGAGCTCTAAGTTTGGATCACCAGTAATAACCGTACGTGCGGAGAAGTCCACACGCTTTCCCATCAGATTACCGCGCAGACGACCCTCCTTGCCCTTCAGACGGGCGCGAATAGCCTTCACAGGTCGTCCAGATTTCTGCAGAGCCTGCGGTATGCCTGCGATATCGTTGTCCATGTACGTCGCAACATGGAACTACAATGTCACTGGTTAACAATAGTGCGTTACTGGTGGACGGACCAACGCACTTGGAGGAGTTGCTCGAACTCGGTGATGACGTGAGCCGGAGCACCTTCCTGTTCACAGCGGCGGACATTCTGCGACGCTTTAATGATGTCGCCAAGCTTGTACGTCAGGTCATCCTCACTCCGCATCGTACCGCCGTCGACTGCGATACTCGGGCGCACTGGAGGGGGCGGCACAGGCATAACAGTCAGGATCATCCATTCAGGACGCGCGTAGTCCTCCGAGAGACCCAGCATGTGCAGGTCGGCATCGGAGATCTTCTTAAGTGCTGTGTAGACTTCGTGCGGAGGAAAGAGCCGCTTGTCCGGCTGCAATGACTTCACTTCCTGCAGCGAGATAAGTACCGGCGCCGATGAATGCCATTTCACAAACCTCGTCATCATCTTTTGACCGCTTGTATTGCACGAAAAGCTTGAGGCCTTCCTTGCGAATCAACGGCTGCGCAGCACCACAACCTCCGTGTCCTTTCTTTGGCTCGTCACTCTCCAAGCCTTCGGCTTCATCCTTTGGGTCATCCGCCTCGCACGTCATTTTGCCCTTGCAGTAATTCCAGACGAGCTGCATCCGCGCCTTCGGATCACGAACGTGTTTCAGCTTGTCGCCGAAGGCCATGTCCGACTTACAGAGCCAAGGTGGCACAAGATGTTCGTGTCGGAGATAGGATGTCACCAGCATCGAAAAAATGAAATGAGAATGTCAGCAAAGGTTCATAATTGCCTGTACAAATCACACTACGAGCACAACAAAAGGGGGCTACGGAACTTGAGTATCAAGTGCTGGCCAAGGGACAAGCCACTCATTCTGCGTCACAGCGAGGGCTGTCTGGCCATCCATCGCAGCGCGGTTTCATCCATCGCATATTTTCGCACTATCTCGCTCAGCCCCCCATTTCACCACGCTACCGCGTGTCCAACCAGCGCCGGATGGTGTAGCGGTCGACGCGGCGATCAAGCGACCGAAAACGCGCGTCTCCCTCATCCGGATGGAAGAACGCCTCGGTTATCGAGGACTGCCGCAGAGCGGGCTTGGGGTTCTCCATTGATACGGAGAGAGCCCCCAGAAAATTGGGTGGTGGGGTGCGAAACGAGTAGAGGAAAAGAACAGAACTCACGCTATTGACTTTCAACCTCCCGCAGTTTACGCAAATACACTCCAAAATCTTCTTCACTTTCACGATAAATCCTGAAGTAGCGTTAAAAGTGTTACCGACGACTATGTGGTTACAACTCACCTGGATGGAAGACGGGCCTCGCCAACTCGATGTGACCGAAATGCCCAGGACATTCCGACATGCCCTCTCCGCACGTCTGGCACTTGAAATTTCGGTCAATCGTACCCATCCGAGGGTCCATCAGACCACCCATCCTAGGCTTGTGCGTCGTCTCATCCATGACTTCTGGGTGCTCGATTTTCGCGACGGAGTACGCTTTCTGCGCGAGACATGAACTCTGAGCAATGATGAATTCCAGCAATTACGCACGATCTCTTCAGGCGAGAGAATACCAAACTGAACCTCCTTCACTTTGCGGATCGGAGCCGCGGAATACGCGAACTGGTGGCCCAGCATGCTGACGACAGAGACGTCGAGAACAACAGAGACGCCGGAGCGGAAAAGGGGGCAAAGGGCGGGGGTATTAACGGGGGATAGTACTATTGAAGTCCAAGCGGTCTATGCAGACGGATATAAGGCAATTTCGCGTGCTCCGTGTGTCCTTGTTGGGACAATTCGCTCAGGAGATTGTCTGCGATTTTTTGACCGAGCTGAGCAAACGCCGTCAGACTTGGTCGTGTCGTCCCAAGCTCGCGGAAGCTGTCGTCAGGAGGTCTAGGGAAGCTTGGAGAGCTGTTAAGCGAGGACAATGAGTGCCGGATGGATCAGAGACAGGAGACACGACGGGGAGGCAGGTGGTTGGAGGACAACTCACGATGAGCCGCACAAGTCGGGGCCGTGCCCTTTAGTCACACCTTCCGCGCCCACACGCTCGGTCACACCGGTGTCACAGCGCGCCCACGCAGCGAGCGCTCACTGGGTGAGGTCAGCGTCCACGGCTGGCGCAGTCCAACGAACGCTTTCCTCTTCGCCCGCCATGACTTCGTACCTGAGCTCGCTCATTTGGGGGACCTCCCAGGTTGACGACGCAGTCGGTGAGTACTAAACATTTTGTATCGGCTGCAGGACACACTATACTGAGCGGTCACAGACAAGGCGACCTCGGAACTCCTGCCGTCTGGTACCGAGGACATCGCCCTCAACCTCGAGATTAGTGATCAGATACGGTCCAAGTCAGTCTCGCCCAAGGATGCTATGCGTGCTTTGAAGCGAAGACTGAACCACAAGAACCCTAATGTGCAACTACTCGCCCTAGGTGTACGTGTGCGCCTCCTGTGTATCTGGTTATACTGACTGCCATGCCAACTCCAGCTGACGGATACATGCATAAAAAACGGCGGGGATCAATTCCTTCAGGACGTCGCAACGCGCGAGTTTATGGATAACCTCGTCAGCATTCTCAAGATGCCCGCTCTCAATCATGATGTCAAGAATAAGATCTTGAGACTCGTTCAGAACTGGGCTCTCGCATTTGAAGGAAAACCCAGCCTTGGATACGTGGGTGAGGTCTACAGAACGCTACAATATGATGGTAAGTCGCGTGATCCGTCTCTGTAGCATGGTACGCTTACAGTCATGGAAGGGTTCACTTTTCCTCCTCGCGATCCTGCTGCGACTAGTTCTGCTATGGTAGACACTCAGACGGCCCCGGAGTGGATCGACTCCGATGTCTGTCTCAGGTGTAGAACGCCGTTCACGTTCACGAATCGCAAGCACCACTGCAGGAACTGCGGTCAGGTCTTCGATCAGCAGTGCTCGTCTAAGACCCTACCCCTGCCTCACTTTGGAATTACACAAGAGGTCCGAGTGTGTGACACTTGCTACAACAAACTTCATAAGAGAGCTACAAAGTACGTCCTACATCCATCGGGTTGTGCGCCTGACTGAAGTAATGCCACACAGGAATCACCGTCCTTCACAGAGCGTGTCTAGTTCTCGGCATCGTGTGGCACGGGATCTCTACGACGCCGAACTTCAGCGAGCCATCCAGCTGTCCCTTGAAGAGGTCGGTGCTGCTGGTGGCCGTCGTCCAGGCTATGTTCCGTCCCCATCGCCGTGGCAGTCCTCGGAGCCGCCGTTGGTGGATCGTCGTACACATCCCTACGCGTCACCACCACTCCCACAGGGGGAGGAAGACGATCCGGATCTTAGGGCAGCGATTGAGGCAAGCCTCCGCGAGGCCAATGCTCCGAGGCCTAGTGCGCCCGTCGTAATCGACACGCCCTCACAGGAACAACCTGCCCCGTACGGCAATGGCTATGGTATTCCTTCATCATACCCGCCCTCGGCTGTAACACCCAAGCCAAAAGCACCCACCCTACCGAATTACGATCTCGAACCGTTGGAGGCAGATGCTATAATGACGTTCAACCAGACAGTGGATCAGGTTCAGGCTCAAGGGATTACCGATGTCTCGAGATATCCTGCGGTGACAGAGTTGTACGACAAGGCGAATGCACTGAGACCCAAGCTTGCTATGAGCCTAAGTGATACTGGGCGCAAAGAACGTGAGTATCTCGCCTTTACTCATCGTATTCGTTCGCGAACGCTTCGTAACCTGCAGAACTGCTCCAAGAAATGCACGAGAAATTATCCCAAGCGGTCAAGCTCTACGATAATCTCTTGACCCAACAGGTCTCTCGACCTACGTGGCAGTCTGCTTCGACGAACTACCAGCAGGCGAACGGATACGCGCCCCAGTATCATCCAGTAGAACCGGTCTACAATCAGTGGAACGTGCCTCAAGCACAACAGCCGATGTCTCCCGGGCCTTCGCAGGCCTCTCAGCCAACGTATCTTGGGCGTGAGCAGTCTGTGACCAACGGAACGTATGTTATGTCGCAGGCGACAGAGGTACAGCCCCAGCCGATGTACCAACCGTCGTACCAGCCCTCGCAAATGGTGACGTCTCCGCAGCCGTACTCTAATTCCCCGTATACCCAGGCTACACCCGCAAGCCCAGCGCCGGTCACCATCCCACAGTATGGTGCCCCACCAGCGCCTCCGTCTGCTGTACCGTATCCGCCACCGACACCAGCACAACCCGCGGCACTCCCTGCCATGTCACCGCCTCAGACTACCTCTGCTCCAGCTCCTCCCATCGCCTCCGCTTCATCAGGTGCTCCTGGTTTCCAGTCAACGCTGACACGATCCCACACAGTCGCCTCGCACGCTCGCCCCTCGGATCAACAGACACAGACATACATCGTCCGACACAATACGATGTCGCATCCTCCGGAGCAGTTGCAGCAGTTGCAACAGCTTTCGGCGCCGCCGCCTCAATTGCCTAATTTTCCCACCGTGCCCACAGACTCCCCGCAAGCGTATGCAGGGTATGGCCATTCAATATCTGTGGAGCCAGAAAGGAAAGAGGCGCTATTGATCGACTTGTAACGGACTTCATGTATGAACGTTGAACGTGGATGTATGGTTATATGTATATGCCTACCAGACATTGGATTTTCCGTGTGAGCGCCCTTGAGGTGCGCCAGCCGGAAGGGAAGCGCGGAAGGTCTCTAGACAAGCATTAAGGGACTCCCTCGAGTATGCCTAGAGGCTGTAGCTCAGTCGAACTGTTACATCGATCCACAAAGTACGTGGTTTATAACGTACTGAGATTCGCGCTCAGACGAACAAGCGAATATGAATGTGGTCACTAAAGCAGGGACACTTACAACATTATATATACACGCGGAAATATAGTACGAGCGACGAATCAACAGAGCGTTGGGCAAATGCAAGCCAAGCTACCGCGCGCCAATGCCCATCTTGAGCAGCGCACCCACCACATCCACATCATCCCACCTAGACGCTGCGGTGCCACCCTCCATGGAGCTCGCCGCATTCTTCTTCGTCTGAATGTACACTAGGGTATTGCGGAAATGGCGAGTGATCATGTCAGGTGTTTGCACGCCCTCCAACAGCCCAGGCGGCGCGCGTTGTGAGGGGTGGACATCAGGAGATGAGATGTTATCGATCGAGGACGTGATGAGGTCGACAAGGCTGTTGACAAACTTCGGTGCGACCTGGAACACCAATGTAAGCTGACGTCGCCGCGAGCGAGACAAGGAAACCAACAGCGGGAGCACCGCGATCGAGATAGTACAAGTACTGATCAAGGGTATCGCAGTATAATTGCACCGTAACGATCTCTTCAATTGCTGAGCTGGCAATCCGCAGTGCCTTCTGCAAACACTCGAGAACGCGCTTACTATCCTGGTGAGGATACTGATATCGCAAGTTAGTCATGGTGGCACAGGCGCCATACGGGGGGTTCCTTACTGCTTTCTTAACACTTTCCCCACCGTCTTCCGCAGAAATTTCAGGCTCCGGTTCTTTCGAAGGGGTCTCCTCATCTGGAGGCACCTCTTGCCACCACAGGTGGCTAGCGAGGTTTACTGCGGTTGCCTGATGTGGCTTCTTCAGTAATCTGGCGCCGTGCAGAGCAGCCTTGGTAATGAGGGTATCGTAGTTATCCTCGCTGAATACCCGTGCACCCTGAAGTGTGCCAATGATGAGGGTGATTGCCTGCAACTGGGCACGGCTCTCCGAGATGCTGTCCTCGTAAACGGTGAACGCGGAGACATAGAGGTCGTACGCAAGATCCTCGAATCCACACTCGTCCGCAATCTGTGCAGCGAGTAAGAAAAGCCGGAGTGCAATTGACGGCGCCTCGACTTGAGTAGCGAGGATCGCGATGAGCTGTCGCGCGAACTTCAGAATATTGGAGGCTTTGCTGTGCCAGTCGTCCTCCTAAATACCAACGTGTCAGAGAAGCAACAGTAAGAATGCACACTAGTGCCCTACCAGGTGTTCGCTGTTTTTGTACCGTCTGCACAGCTTGACGGCAGCAGTGATTAAAGCAGGATAGGTGTAACGCATGCGATCGCCGCCAGTCTCGAAGTGTCTCCGAGCGGTTTGTAGGAGCTGAGATTACAAAGTTACTGTCTGGTGAAACGCAGTTGTTGGCGACACGTACCTCAAACTGCACGTCCAGAGATTCCGCTCGGAACAGGTGCACCATCCGAGCAACCCATCCTTGCTCTTCGGCCATCTCTTCCCGGTCGGGATGATACACTCCTCTTCTCTGTTCCTTTGGTATTGCCTGTGAACCCAGTAGCATGCCTGCACCGTCGGTCTGATCCCGAATGAGGACATGGCAGAGCTCCAAAATTCCGTTGACGTCTTCCGGTGTCTCAATTATGGTCTCGTTCTTGAGTACAGAAGAGATGAGGCCATGCGCAAGCGAACGGCGGGTTTGGAAAGTTTGCACAGCAAGAAGTGGGGTATATTGTTGGAGAGCAAGGAGGGTAAGCACGGACTGATAGGAGTTGATAGGCGCTGCTAGCAGAGAGGCGAGGTTCGCTACAGTTTGAGGTGAGTGTAGGTCAGGACTGTATGCTCCGTTAGCGTTTTAGGTAGATCGTCAGTGACATGAAGATATGCACCTGTCCGCAAATTCCTTGATCTTGTCATGGGCAAAGCCAAGCACTTGGTCGACATATTCCAGCCTATCAGGATAGCAGCTCAACGAAAGGTTCGTGAGTGATACCAGAAGAGCGGTCATGTCTTGTATTGACAGATCTGGCCTAGCCTGAGGGGTTTATTGATTGCAAGCCCACATTGCGGGAGAGTGACGAGCATACCTTGATAAGTTCGACGACTTGCTGCCAGAACACCTCGAAGAGCTTCACGTCCTCTGGTACGCCTCTGAATTTGCGTACATGCGACTCTTTCTCTTTCTCCTTCTCCTTCTCCTTGCCCTTATCCACCTTCTCGCCCTCAATTACCGTCTCCTCTGTTTCGTGTACGGTACTTGACGCCGCATCGGACTCCTTATCCTTGTCGGTAACGGGACTAGTCGGTGTCGATGCCCAAGCAGCGCTCTCCGCAGCGACAGACTCCGCGGTAGGGCTCGGAATGCCATTCGCGTGACCGTTCATCCGTAACTTCGCTTTCTGAATCTTAACTTTCTCCGCGAGTCGTCGCGCGGCAGCCTCCTCTTGCCGCTTCGTCTCCTCAGGATCTTCGTTTTCTGCTTCGCGGGCCGCGTAGGCAGCAAGGCGGTCAATGAGGGCGATGACAATTTGTTTGATGTTGACTTTGGGATGAAGCTGAGCTGTCGCAGACAAGAACGGACCCAAAGTATGCAGGTGGAATTCATCGGTAAATACCTGCACAATGTTAGGTCATGCAAGAATACGGAGGTAGTCGTCTAACCTGAATAACAACCTCCATCAAGTACTCCTGTGCGATGACATCCTTGCAGCTGACAACCTGCTGTAGGATATTTGGCAAGATGATTTGTTGGTATAAGTCGAGGTCAACGCCGTCAAGCTGACTGAGGCGGACGAGGTTGGTCCCGACTAAGATTCGCAGCTCCTTGCGCTCCAACTCTCGCTTCTCGCGGTCCCGGGAATGCCCTTGGTGCTGCAGCCGCACCCATAACTTGTTCATCTCGACGAAATTCGTGAGCACGAAAGAGATAGAGTCCTGGAGGTTGCCCCCGGTGCTTTATAATAACACATGAGACTTTCTGCATGATGGACAGAAAGAAAATACGAACCCTGGGTCAGTCCCAACTGGTAGGTGGTCCCTCGTCTGCCCACTGAGATAGTGTCGTAAGAACAGCCCCCTGATGGGATGCAGCACGCCACGAGACATCTCCATCATATCCTTCATGATCTCCTTCACCGGCGCGTCAGGGATAGACATGTAGACTGAGCCAACGGTAATCATCAGGTAGAGTCGTGGAACGATGTTGCCAGCGTATTGTACGAGTTCGTAGAGGTCTGCTAGGTGATGACGACCTTGGGTATGGGCGTCGTATAGATAGTTGGATAAGTGACGAAGAGCATCAAATACGGCCATATCTGCATAATAATAAGCATTTCAACGAGATGAGGGCAGTGCTCGGACGCACACAGTTCATAGTACTGCTTTGGAGACAGGGAAGACGTTCGTAACTCAGCCAGCATAAGGCTCGCGCTCTTGAGCGCATCCATGAGCTGGTCGAGCTCCTACGGAAGCCCCATTAGCTTCATTGGGAAAATAGGATAGAGGTAGAATGCGGCGCACCAAATGCCTCTTCATCTGCTGTGTCTGTATCTTGACCGTACTAAGTGATTCACTAAGCAGCTTCCCCTCCTCCGGCACCACCGTCTGAGCGGGGGCAGCCATCTTTGCTGACGATCAAGGCAGCTGTGAAGAGAAGGATGCGTCGGTCGGATAGCAGCAAAGTGAATGGCCAACGGAACGGGCGAAGCAGTGGGTTTGGGACGGTACCGCAGCGGCGGCGACCCGGCTACGTACTCTGACTTCCATACTTGGCATTCTTACGCTACGCCTGGGCGCTTGCGCGGGGAGATTCATCATTTCACACGGCGGCTTATACGCACGCCGCTGCCAGCACTTCTATAGCTTCAGTACTTAGCACACTAGACAATCACACAAACAAACTCCTTCGTAACGCGCCAAAACTGGGTCAACTGATTACGTCTCTGTGCCAAAGGGTATGCTGCCAGATTGCAACCTACCAATACTAGTAGTAAATTGCCGCTAGGTCAAGTTGAGTGGGCGGACCGCGGCCCTAACCGTGACGGCACCCCCTCGGGGGCCAACAACTGGGACCTAGAGTGGAAAGCTTGGTAAGTGTGTTCAATTCATCCTCGAACTCCCTTTAGTAATCATTTCTTGGTTTCTATTGTGTCGGTTGTAGCAAACACATGGTGTTTCAGTGAGAGATACAGGCATAACAATGACAGAAGACTTGTGAATGAAGGCTTGGAATAGTATAAAACATTGAGTATCCTCGATAGGCAAACTCCGAAGTAACGTAACTCCGAGCTAACACATAGTACTAACAGAAATCTGGGGTTGACTGGCCCACTTGGGCTCTCGTAGGTCGCTATTTCTTCTTTACCCTCTGTTGCCTCCATTGCCATCATCTCCATATGATATACCATGAAATTTTCTTTGCCTATCATTGTAGACGTGACCCCACTGACATGGTTGGCAACTCGCCAAATTCCTGCAGATGCCGGCTCTGCCTCAGTAGAAACCCCACTCCAAATACAAATGATGATCAGGTCGAAGGATATGCCTGCCAGCTCCATGCTCTGTGGGAATATATCTGTGGGTAGTGTTGAAGTCCAGTTTGAGACTTACAATGTCTGATACACCATAATTCCCATTGGTGTTGGAAAGTTCTGTGACCAAACAGGCAATGACCAATAGCGTGTACAAGAGTGCAGATTCGATAAAGATCTTGTTCACATGTGACAGTTTTACATTGCCAGTGCCTCTCCAGCTTTTCTGGAAGATGAAGTCTGATGAAGGCTTCTGCATGGACCATATGTGGTGAGCAATCATCCTCTACAATGTGCCCGGTGAGTAATGTGATGGATTACTATTGTCATTTGATGGCTGCTCACCAGTAGTGACAATATTGA
Organism: Daedalea quercina L-15889; assembly: GCA_001632345.1. NCBI lineage: Eukaryota > Fungi > Basidiomycota > Agaricomycetes > Polyporales > Fomitopsidaceae > Fomitopsis > Fomitopsis quercina. The sequence goes on along the minus strand of KV429063.1, from coordinate 185,224 downwards.
TTGCCAGAGACGCTGCAAAGAATGCATGGGAGTAAGGTTGGATAATCCTTGCAGAAGGTGTTACGATGGTACTATATTCATTGAGCGTCTCCTCCCTCTTCTCCACTGTACTGATACCGGTTCATCCCGGTATATCTTTTCCTGATCCTCCCGAGCCCAACCTCGGACCTCTTTCGGCTCTCTGACAGTGGAAGCCTGCTCCGGTACCCTATGCCCTACCCTCTCACGCTATTGTTATATGGATGCCATTCCTATTCGCCCATTTACCGTCTCGTACGATACTTGGTGGTTCTCCTTATCTCGCACTGCCTTAGTCACCGACCTGTGACTGGCAGGGTCCCCATCCTCCCTCTTACTCAGCGACCATAATCCTGATGACTCCTGCTTGACGCCGTTGTATATATACTAGTAGGATAGCAGGGAGAGCTCTCAGCTCGACCTGGTTATATCTACATCAGATACCAGTGTCCTTTGCCCAACCACTCTGGAGAGTCCTAGCAGCCGGTTGCTGACTTAGGTATCCATGCTTAAACTCTTAGGCCGGAGCCGTACTTATCCTAGTACACCGGTAAGCTTCCTTGTCCCTCAAGGAACTTACATTCTTGCAAAGTAGCCTAGCGAGCACAGGGAGTCTGGGACAACAACGAGATGCCCGTATCCGGTGTTACCATGTAACAGAAGGTATGGTTGTAGCTTCCTTGAGTTTGAACATATAGTACAACTCTATACTGCCACAGACTGCTGCTGCTGTCCACAACAACAATGGTGGGATCAATACAATCAACTGCTGCTTGTAGACCATCCAGCATTGGTATATCTGTGGTGTGTATGTGGGTCATTCAATCAATCTCTTCAAAATTGCAGGTTGGTCAATGGTCCTCTCACCAAAGTTGCATCTGAGATCAAGGCTTGCAGACAAAACCATAGACTCTGAATGTAAGATGTTTAGATTCCTTGTTTCAAGAAATGTGCCCAGTGCTTACCCACATAACATTGACCCAGTTCAAGAAATCCTTGAATTTGCCATTGGCTCCACTCGGCCCCATGAAGAATATGAAAGCAATGAGGTTGTGGTAGAAATTAAAGCACACATCTATAGTGCTGATGATAAACAGGGCAATGGTGACCATCATCCACGGTAGACAGTTTGAAGTATGCAACACTGGATGGCGTCCAGACCAGGCATACATGCACACTGTGAAGGTGACAATGTGGATGCCATAGACAACACTCTGCATAAACAGTGCTGTCAACTGTGCTTCAGCAATAGGAAATGCCATGCTACTCAATGACTGAGCAAGTACAAACCTGGCGAGATGATGCTGTGGCAAGCAGCTCATACTACTTGTTACGTATGCCGTATTCGTTTTCTCTTTATTTTCACCCTCTGCACACTTATGATACCACTCGGGGCTTATCCCCTCATGACCTCACCTTACCCGTGGCTCAACCCACAGTGCTTCTTGTTGAACTGCTACCAGTTCAGCTGTTAGCTGAACCAGCTTAC
>KV429063.1:0-173877 GCA_001632345.1 Daedalea quercina L-15889 | reverse complement strand
GTGCAAGATTGGCTTGAAGCTCTCTTAGTGGAGGCACCTGAGAGCGTTACTATGACAGAACAAGGCATCGAAGAGACACTCGAGCGGATGCTGGAACGGTCCAGTGCATGCGGCGCCATATCTAGTAAAAGTGTAAGCATTGCAAAACAAGTTGCAGTTTCGCACGGTACGTTTAACGACCTGGCAGAAACCTTGCAGTCGCAGGGCAATTCCACTGCTTCGATCCGAATTTGTCGGATCTAAAATCTGAACACGACGCTTGCCCAATGCCGACTGCGAAGCACAGCAGGCAGCCCATCGTATTAATTATTCCCGCCCTTGAATCCGACATCTGAATGATAGGACTTCCCTACTCACTCCTAGCTCCATCGTCATCTAGCTCTATGTATGTACTTGACAGCGACGGTTGTATGAGTGCCAAATGTTCTTCTACCCGCAGAAGACCGCTCACTTAGCCAAACAATTTCTTCCAAATCAGCTCTGCAGCGCGCTTGCGTTCGTCAATAGCCGCGCCGTTCCCTAGCACAGACTTGTTCTCGATCGCCCGTCTACTTAGGTAGGGCATGACCTGGCCTCTCCATCAGAAGTGCACTGCAACTCACGGAAGATATACCTACCTCGGAGAGCGCACCGTACGGGATATACTTTAATAGGAATGGCGAGCTGCTGCGTGTTCGTTCGACAATCGAATCCGACAACGCGTCCGTCATGCCTGTACAAGCAAGGCCATCAATCAGCCAACCGGTACTCAGGCGGAACCTTCCAGGGGCCACGTACCGTATAGCTGACCTAGCGCTATCCGCTCTGCGACTTCGTCAGGAACGTATAACGGACCATCAACACCTCCTATGCGCTTCGCCAATCCTAGCTTCTCCATCCTCTCCAAAATATCATCCACGCTCTTCCAGTTATGGGTACCAAACAGGACGCCAACGCTGGAAACCTCGCGTCTCACGTCCTTGCTGACATCATCCAGCAGCACGGCAGCACACGCGTTGTAACACGCGTCCGTGTCCGCCTTCGTAAGCCACACGGGTGGCTCGGGATCCGGAGAGATGCTCAGGCCGCTCGCGTCGCCAAAGCCCTCGACCGAGGTCCCTGGCGGGGCCGACGCAGACGCAGACGAGGCATGGGCGGCGAGTTCGTGCGGGTGGTACGCGCCGCGGACGAGTTTCGCGCCGAGCGCGTAGCCTCCCGCGCGGGCGGCGGCGATGCTCTGTTTCAGGTACTCCGGGGTCCTGCACGTAGGCCGCTAAATACACCACACGTCTCATAAGTCACGAAGTGTCTTTACCGTCTCAAGTATGCCTGGTAAGTCTGGTAGATAACTGGCTGAACTGTGACTGCAGTAGACGATTTGCCGAACCACGAGCGGCGGGGCAGCGCGTTGAATTCACGTTGTAGAGATAGCAGGAAAGCGTCTACAGCGGGCTGAGTGAATCGTTTTCAGCGAACATCACAGCCACCATCTATGCCAGCACGCACTTGATACCAGCTGCAAAGAAGGAATAAGATACGTTGGTGGTAGTTGTACGAAGTCCAAGCACAATCGGCTCACGTGTATTCAGCATCCATGATGATCCTAACACCGCGCTCCTGTGCCTTCTTGCAGATTGCCCGCAGGTCGTCACGCAGTTGTGCTAGATCTGTGATGTCCTCCTGCGTTAACGGAGCCTTCGGCACCTCGCGCGAGGACAGAACTTCAAGGTCACTGGGGTGCGGTTGGCCAGGGAAGAGGATTGCCGGTGAAGATGAGGGACGCGTGGTGATGAGGTACTGCGAAAAGTGGTGCAGAGTCTCCGCGCGAGGTACCATTGCAGTCTACAGTCAAAATGAGGAGTGCGATTTGTGAGACCAGGGACAGATGATATATATTGACCCAGACCCACGAGCTTGATCGCAACCCAGGTCTTGCGCCCTCGCATGGTCACCGCATCGCTTGCATGCGCGTCCTCGAAGGTTGCGGCGACATCTATGCAGTGTAGCGTCTCTTGTATGGTCTGTCTAACGTTCTCCTTCGCCGCTGCTGCATGCTCCTTAGAGCCACCAGCGGCTTCCGCCTCATCAACCTCGACACTGTACGCGAACAGACTGCCTTTGCCTTCGACGCGTAGCTGCTCGAGCAGCGGGATACAGTCCTCGGCAGTGTCTCCTCCTACGAACTAACGTGAATCCGTCATGATTGTCAATCCCGTTGCGCTCCAGAAACCACACATCGTACCTGATTGAAGAAAGTAACTCGCACGATCGCTTCCGTGACTTGCTTCACCCCAGGAATTGCGGTTAGTGTCGCGAGTATGGTAGGAGCCCAGTCTACGAGAGTGGGTACAGAACATATGGAGTACACAACATAGGACCGCACAAGGGATGACAGGGATTTCTGCGGTCGCTCGGAAGCCTTCTCAGCCTCTCTGGCTGGGGCGTCTGCATGGAGGGTGCCCCAGACGTTACCGAGGACGAGTGAGGCCGTCAGAACGCCTCCTGCAGCCAAACCGGCCCGGAAGAATCGTGGTGGTAATACAACAGGTCGAGGCGGTGTTACAAGTGTTCGTGCAGGTGTGAATACATGCCTCCAAGTCGTGTGAGGGCATCCGAGTCGCCTGCAAGCCAGCCTGAGCAACATGACGGGGAGCCGTGCCCGCAGAGGCGATAGGATGAGCAGAGGCTATCACTGCATTATCCGGAGGGCTGCCTGCCTTTATATCGCGGCCGATAGGGGGGACGAGATCTCGCAGTATGTAATAACCAACGTCAGGTTCGGACGCGGACTCGGACGACGTACGGATGCACGCTCGGACTCGGAGCTCAGCGCGCGACATGGTCACGCTCGCCGCATCGCGCGCGGCCGTCCACTTCGACTCTCCTATCCGCCACCATCTCACGACCGCTCATGGCGAAACGCAAGTCGCTCGCAGCTGACCCGGAGCTCGACTCGGACAACGAGGACGCCAGCGAACGTGTAGGTCCATTCTCGTCCGTCTGCTCTGTATTGCCGGCGCGATAAGCTCACGGCGCGGAATGCGGGTCAGTAGAGCCTCGTGGACGTGGACTTCGAGTTTTTCGATCCGCACCCGGACGTGGACTACCTCGCCCTCAAGCGTCTCGCAAACCAGCTCTTCCAGGGCGATGCGGAGCTCCTCCATGTTAATGACCTCGCAGACCTTATCCTGTCTCAGCCGCTCGTCGGAACGACTGTCAAATGCGACGGGCGTGAGAGCGACCCGTATGCGGTCCTGACTGTGCTTAACATGCAAGTGCATCAAGTGAGTCCGCCTTGCCCCGAAGTTTCCAAGTCGCTGATAATGTCTATGTGCGACAGAATAATCCTTCTATCAAGGCATTGGCAGAGTATGCTCTGACCAAATCGTCGACGACCCCTGCCTTTCAAGACACCCTACAAACCCTACTCAACCCCGCCGCGGGGTCTCCAAACCATGTTGGGCTTGTCTTTTCGGAGAGGCTGATAAACATGCCGGTGCAAGTCATGCCGCATATGTACCGCATGCTCGCGGACGAAATCCAGTGGGCCCTGGACGATGTATGTCTGTTACTGCATATATACTACTGGTTTCGCACCTGATGCGTATACATACAGAATGAGCCATATAACTTTTCACATTTCCTCGTGATATCACGAATATACCGCCTCTCGCCAGAAGAGGAAGCGGAACTACAAGGTCCAGCTCCGCGTTCTAAGCGACCAAAACAGTCTGCTCCTCAAAAGCCCTCTTCTGGCGGGGTGTATTCCTTCCACCCGGAGGATGAGCAAATACAAAAGGTATGCAGTCGTTCCCCTCTTCCTGATCCCTCGCTCATTTGCGCCAAGATTGCTCTGCATTCACTCGACTACAATTTCACAAATTCACAACCCCGCGAGGAGAACGCGTTTGGGTTAGACATGGGTGGACGGATGATCCTCTTCCCTGCTACGAGATTACGGGAGCTTGTTTCTGTGTTGCAGGATGCTTATCCGCCTCCGTCGTAGTGATCGTACAGTGTCACGTCAGGCGTCGTTCGAATGGCAGACGTTTGGCATGTCAGAAAACGGCTGACAGCAATTGCTGTATCCCAGTCTACGCATCAATAGGTAAGTGCACCAGTACGCCCTTCCTCCCTTCGAATTTGTTGTGCGTAATGTCGACGTTTGCTGCGGTGATCCATTTGTCTGAACACAATTATGAAGACAGTGGACTGCAGCCTTCGCGACCTATACAATACTCAAGATGTTGCCCCTTGCTAGTGCTCGTGTTGGAGTCGCATCCCTCCGTCGTAGACACGTGATACGCTGCCCCGTTTGGTTCGTGACTTCGTCTCATCCTCCCCCTCTTCTCTTTCCCTCACCCGAATATCGTATCCGAGTGAGGTTGAGAGAATCAGCTACTAGCATACCTGATCTCAGGCTAACTAATGTACTTAGAACTGACCGAGATTAGATCGCTAGAGCTCGTGCGTCTTATGTTTCTGTCCACGTCTAAGTCATTCAAGGCTATCGACTTCTCTCCCTATCCATTCAACACCTGTCTCAATCCGTGTGCTAGAGAAACCGAAAGTGGAAGTGTTACAAAGTGGAAGTGTTACATAATGTCGTAGCTGTGCATTGCAGTCCATCACAACATGGGAAATGCGACCCAAACTAACAGTCAAGTAATTACCTTGTGCATGCGTTACAGTACAGTAACTTTCTCCCCCAAATATTCGTGAGCCAATGCCAATGTCATTGTCATGGTCAAGCCTGCCAGTGCGGAACGATCCACGGGCGCTTGCGGCAAATATGGTAGTAGCGATTGATTATGTAAGCGCATAGTCTGTGCGGTAAATTCAGGAGCCTGTCTGGACGCGCTCCTTGCTACATCGGCCAGCATGCTGGCCGTCCGCAGACTTCCCCGTGCATGCGCGAGACTCTCCGTGTGCCGAGGCAATGCGTCTCTCCAGCAGACCGATGTATCCTCTAACCCGGCAGCATCGCCGCCCCCACCGCCCCAAGCGGCTGCGCCGACCCCAAAGCCGTTAAAGCCGGCATCGTCTCCATCCAAGGCCGATTCCGAAACGACGGGCAAGGTGGACGATGCTGCTGTAGCGGAGAACAACCAGAGTAGGAGAAACTGGCCAACACACAGACCCCGCATCTCGCTGGAGCATCCGCGTCAATGGAATAGACCCCTAGCAAAGGGTGTACTTCCGGCTTACGACCTTGCGCTGCAGTACATCGAGGAGGACTCGAAGGCGCTGATACAGGAGCTTGAAGAAGTGCGCAAGGCTCTGCAAGCCAGCGAGGCAGAGGGCGATGTTCAGCGTCAACAAGAGTTATCCGAGAAGGTGAAAATTCTCGAGATACAGAGCGAAGTCAACTTGCCCAACGTGCGCTGGAATGCCATGAATGGAATGGGTGCGTATTGTATACTTCGTAGAGAGGATATCGCTTATTTTGCCTTAGGTGACCTGAACCAGCCCATATACAGGCACTTGACAGAGAAGAGATGGAGGGAGGATGGTGCATTAGATCTACTCGTGAGTTCCCCTCTGTTCCGGAGACATCCCTTTGGTCTCTGCTCCGTTCTATCATAAATTCTGTGCCTACATGGAACACGAGTGTTGCACCGTGGCAATGGACCGACTCATTGACTCGTTTTCGTCCTGCAGATGGAACGTACATACCAAATGCACGTCGTCCCTGATTTGCTGCCTGACCTTCGTCCGTCTATCGACCTTCGTGTCAACTTCCCTGAGCCGCCTCCGAAGGACGTGTATCGTCGGAGTCGTCTGAAGCGACGTTACCAGAAAGTGGATCCCGGAGTGTATTTGCTGCCAGAGCAGGTATGGATAATTGTTTCTTAAGTGCAAGTTGCATATTCAAACCTAAATTGCACTGTGATAGACATGGAGGTCGCCTATGCTATACACGACTGTATGGCATACTGATACACGACTCTACACACTGTTCATGGTCGATTTAGGTATGTATAGCCGTCTCTTTACCTTGAAAACTTGTACTGACCCACCCGGTAGACGTTCCCGATGAGGCTAACCAGTCGTTCCAGTCGTATCTGCACTGGATGCAGTACGTACTAGTCTATCGACGTTTACATTTCGCCTCACACAATTCTTCACAGGCCGAACATATCGCTCTCCACGTCCTCTGCGTCACCTCTGTCGATTCCTCATCCACATACGCACTACGTCCCGCCACACCCGCAGCAGGGCACGCCGTACCACCGCTACGTGATCTTATTACTCCCTCAGACATCGCCCACGGAGCCTATCAAGTTGCCCAAGGTGTCTGAGGCAGACCGGCGTGGTTTCAACTTCCGTGCTTTCGCGGAAGAGCATGGGTTTGACGGGAGCAAAGGAGGTGGCGCGCATATGTGGAGAGAAGTGTGGGACGAGACCGTCTCTAAGATCTACCAGGATGTTCTCAGTGAGTTTTTGGGTTGCGCATCGCATACAGGACACTGAATAATTTGTTACCAGAAACGGAGGAGCCCCAGTATGGAAGACCGCCGACGTGGGACCCTTATGCTGAGCTCAAGGGCACCAAAAAGTATATATAATATAGTAGTACTGGTACCAGTGGGCTATCATCGGCTATATCAATGCTCTCCTTGCCTTACATGTCGAGATGCTGTCGTTTCTGACACAGTAATAGTACGAGACGGAGCGCAGTTCCAGTGCAGAACAGCGTTTGGGAATTGTGATGTGCGATGCCAAACAAGTGCCAGCTATATATGGGCCTGTATGGGCGGCCGCGGCAAGTGCGGCAAGCCTCTGCCAAGTTTGCCATGATCCAATTCACAGCCTGCATCTGCGACGTTGCACAGTGCGATGCTGCTTCACCTTCCTCTCATTCTGAATACCTGAAGTAGCCCGGCGGCCACGCCATACATACCTGTCGTCCGCAATTCTGCAGTCGCTGGCGAAGCTCAGAAGCTCGATCGGTCATAATAACCTTGTAGATAGACTTCAACGCGACGGAACATGCAACACCCTCCGTCGGCACTACACAATTCGTCGCCGCTCGACTCACTTGTACGCCGGACGTCTACGCGGCGACCAGAGCTGCCCACCTTGACGACGACGCCCCCGCGGCCCAGCGATCCTGCTATGCAGCTGCAGTACTCGCCCATCCTTCACACGCGCTTCCGGACAGTGTCCACGGGGACTGCGCAGACGGACTTCAGTGGTCACGATCGCAATCGGAGCGATGCACAGTCCACTTCTTCGCGGGATGCGCAAGACGAGTCTTTCCGCGAGCGGGCGAGGGACCCAAGTAGGGAAAGAGAATGGGTCGGTGCGTCGCAGGATACCACGCCTCAGAGCCTAAAGACATCATCTCACCTGCCTGGCGCGCGCGGGAAGTCCGTGGTTGAAAGCGTGTACTCTCAAGCGAGCTACGACTTGGACGATATCACTAGACGATACCGCGATTCTTACCGGGAGACTTGGAGGACGGGGGAGACGGCGCGACCAGAATCCTCGCCCGTCAATCTGCGGTCTGACGTCCCTTCTGTAGTGGTTTCTACAGAGCCAGACCATGCTAGTACAACTCACGACGACTGGCCGATGCCTCCGGTCACTCAGATGCACCCTGCAGGCAGGACGCCGTCAGAGGTGCAGGGCACAGTCAATTTCTCGCACCCGCGCGTCGCCCTCGTAATGGACAGGGCCTCGGAGAGTCGGAAGCTAGAGGTGTATAAACGCAATCAGCGGCCAGGCCCGGGAGGTCCGACACGGTCTACCAGTCGTTCCCCGCTCTCGCAATACGATAGCTCAGCCCACGGGAGTCGCCCGTCGACCAGTATGAGCTCGCATATGAGGCAGGACTCTGCGGAGTCTGGTAGCACTTTGTCGCCTCAACTGCCGTCGCAGGTCAATTTGCTGCCGCTGGCGCAAATGTCACAACTGCGGGGCAGCGAGTCCACAGCCTCACTTCCACTGGTGCAGCCAGCATCAAGATCGATGTCGCCAAACAACGCGCCTCCAAGACCGTCACGACCATCGTCTCCGGTTAGCCTGTATTCGCATTATTCATATTATCCCCTCGATAGCCCTATACCCTCGCCTACGACTCCAATCGCGCCAAGCGACCCGCCTGCCGCGACCCATCTCAGCCCTAACTATGTACCTCCACAATCTGGTAAATCACCGCCGACGCCCGCCCCTAACCCGGCCCCCGCTCCCTTGCCTGCGAGTCCGCAGCCTAACCTGGAGAACCCAACTACGGCTGAAGACTACCTGCAGCTGGGAATCGTTCACCATGAGGCGAACCGGCTGACTGAGTCGGCAATATGCTTTGAGAGAAGCGCCACAGTCAATGGCGGTTGCGGTGTCGGTATGCTCATGTGGGGATTAGCACAGCGCCATGGGTGGGGTTGTCCTCAGAGCGAGAGCGCGGGATTCCGCTGGCTGAGGCGCGCAGCAGAAGTCGCGGTAGAAGATCTGGAGAAAGCGAGGGCAGGAGCGGACTCCGGAGTTGTGAAGAACGAACTTGTCCTCGCGATTTACGAGGTCGGTCAAAGCTTCTATCGTGGGTGGGGAGTGGAGAAAGACAAAAAGATGGCGGTCGTGAGTCTGCTCTGCCATGAATCAGCGAAATGCAGCTGATGTACGACCCCAGAGTTACTTCCGTGTTGCTGCACGGCTTGGGGACCCCGATGCCCAACAAGATCTGGCATTTTGTCTTGCGAACGGAAAGGGCTGCAAGAAGGATAAGAAGGAAGCGGCGAAGTGGTACCGCGCCGCGGTAAGTACTACGCTGGCAGGCCAACAGTTCACATACTCAGCGCTCTCCGTAGGTGGCACAAGGGATCAGTGACGTCGGACTCGCCTGGATTTACAAGGACAAGTATCAATGACGGCCTGGCGCAATGCGAAAACCAACCTTTCACTGAGGCCGTACATTCGAGTATGGTCACCATTATATAATGCTGGCTCGTGGATCTGGATCGTCTCGATTTCTTGGACCCGCGTTACTCGTCATCTTGGAGCATCTGCTGCTTCGGGCTGACCTAACTACGCCGTTCCCTCGTCGTATCACTATGATATACCCGCATACCCCCAGTTTACGTGCTTACTGTATCGTTATTCACTATTGCTGTAATGTTAGGGCTAGCGTTTGCATCGCGAACGTCAGTGAAACATCGAATGCGTTTATTACATGGGAAATCCGGTCACCGAATACTGTGTCGCTGAGTTGTCGTGCAGCTTGCTACTTCGGCGTACAGTATTTACTCTTTCTGCAGGGCGGTGAACCAATCCCCTTCGAAGGCTACGAACGTGCTGCAACCGTATGGAAGGAATCAGTTGTACGAAAAAGGCTCATAGAGAACAACAGGAGTGCGTACGCATACGTCAGTATACCGTGTCTGTATGTCCAGGGTATCTTCACTCTGACGAGACCGTTAGCCGTCTATAACATTGAAGTCATTTCTATTCGGGCCCCAATTATCATCATCGATATCATGAGGTTGTCATACACCCAAGACAGTCCCTCTGGTCGATATTGTATAGTAGATTAGGAGCAATTTGGGGCTCTGGTCCAATTGTGAGGTCGCGGAGCCGCTCCGGCCGCTCCAGCAATCCAGACAAACGAGCCTCTGGAGCCCCAGCGGCGTCTTCGGTCGCGTCTAACGTGGTGGGGACTCGGAAGTGACACAACACGTCTGTAACGGCAGTAACCACCTGGGGGAGCGAGGCATAGGATGCATCTATGGGACACTCCGGTCTCACGCCGAAGTGCTCCAGTCACCCATGACGCAAGACATCACTGCTCTGCTCTGGAATGAACGGCATCAGCAGTCATCCGTATTAGTGGGCCTCACCGATCGTGTCTCCAACGCCAGCGGTGCCGATTCGAGAGTGTTCAGTCCGAATCCAGAGCCGTCGAAGAAGCAACACTTGCACTGAGCAACCGTAGGGCCTTTTTGGTTGCCTCATTAAGTCGTTTCGAATATACTATAGCCGCAAGTTCAGTGTATGATGATTCGCCTTGATCACGCTGCTTATCTCGACCAACAAATGCAGTACTGAAGAACAACTGATTTGCCCGTGAGAAGTTCGCGGAGGGATAGGATTCGCATGCGGATGGGTAAGGCACTAGGAGGGGCAGAAGGCAGAATGAGGATTCGTGTACGGCAACTCCACACATGTCAGAATCCCCAAGGCGGATGATCCCACCATCAGGTGCGCCGGCTGCGGAGTGCTGGTGAAGGTGAATTGTATAAGAGTCTGAAAGGTGACGGGCGTAACGTCAAGATGCCGGACATTGTCCGCCCGAGTGGATCCGAGTGTTCAAGGTGCAGGTAGATGGATAGTACGCGTAGACTGGGAAGCTGAGCGCTGAAGCTTGAAGCGCGAGTGCTGCCGTGAAATTCCCGAAATGCCACCTTGAGGAATAGGCAGACGACGTCCGGGCCCACTCTGGCGAGCCCGCGGCCGATTTGAAAAGTGGGTTCGTACAGAGGAGTCTGGGTAACGAGAGTTCGTCTTCCCACGACCTTGTAGATGTAGTACCATGCACGGTGAGACCACATCTCCCTTGCGAGCGAGTGCAAAAGCGATGAGTGAGCCACCAGGGATTGATATCGCGGCTGAGCCGCCGCTAAGTCTATATGCATTGCATTCGAAGATTTCAACGGAAGGCGCCTCATCTCGCCTGGCCTTTAAGTGAGTCCAAGAATTGACACTACGAAGACTGAGATATTTTTTAGCTCTCTTACACGTTTTCCTCTCTCGGCGCGTCACAAGGCGGGATAGCAGCGCAGATAAAGCCCCCGTGCTTTGATGTGCATGCTTCTGTAGCAGAACCCAGTAAGCGATAGAACGACTGTAGAAGCATGACAAAACGCACATTCGCTCAATAATTGTACAGGGAAGCTTTTCAACATATGATGTCTTGTTACGTTGGAATACCCGACTGATAGGATTTAGAGGACCTTGCGATGGACGAGGCTCCGTATTTGAATTTCACCGCGCCGAGGGCGCATGAAGACACGAGTCAATACTGAAGTACATGAAAATAGGAGCGCCCTGGGTTTCAACGTTCAGCGCTCAGCATCCAATGTGAAATCACTGTCGTGGATCGAGCTCCTGAGTACGACCGTCGACGATAAGATGAAGTGTCATGCGTCATGATGCGGCCGCAACGTGCGGCTTAGGCTACCTGTGTCACGGTGCTGGCAGTCGGTCGAGGCACGCGCACGACCATGCCTGCCCCTTGGCTGTGTAACGGCAGATGTATCATCATAGTCACATACTCATGATATGAAAACTCACGGCCGTACTTCTACCGCGATGTACTTGTGAAAGCTCCCGGATCGGATGAACGGGCCACTAGTATTGATAGTGTCCTACCGTGTCTGAATCATTCGCGGCCGCGGCCGGGTTTGACTTTGTAGAGAACTGAAAGGGTCATAGTATGTTCGACCATCGACTGCCCTTTGTGGCGTACCACAACTTGAGGAAGCCAGCAACGGATTACATAACCCTTTAGTGTTCACCGGCACTTCCGAGGAACCAACGTGCACACAGTATAACCTTCAAGTTCAGAAAGGAGTCGGAGTCAGTTCAACTTCAAAGGACCGAGTGACGTGTGCACGTGATGAGTCGCTGGGCGCACCAACAGTGGCCACAGCTTGCCAGATTAGGAAAAGTAGGATCAACCCAACCAGGTTCCAAAGTCCAACCACGATCAGATCACAACGCGACACCCTTCTTACCCACCTATTGTCGAAGCCATTGCGCAGAACCAGTGTCTTTTGAGGGCAGCGTTGAACCTGCCTTACGCAGACATATCAGCTGCATCCTCATCAACGGGTGTACACCAGGGACCAGCATGATGGTACAATCGCTGTCTAAGGAACGTATTTCCGCAAGCGAGGCAAGCATGCTCTAGCAGTCACACACATTAGACAATCATACTGACGATGATATTTATCTCGTCTAGTTTCCAGCGACCCCGTCAATTTGTAATGTCAGCGCACCCACTGGCAGTGGCTCTGTTTCGGAGTTCCTGGATGCGATTCGTGCAGAGGTCTGTTCGGGCCCACAATCCAACGTCGAGCCGTTGACGTATTGACGCCATTGCAATGATGGCAGGACGGAGTTGAAACCAACCTCAATCAACCTTATACTCTACGTTCTCCAAGCATCACGCAGGTGGAAACCGCCGGCATCCAGCTCACGAGCGATAGTGCAGTCAGCTTCTCTGTAGAAGTGAGTCGCTCTCATGATATCTTACAACCGGTGGGACTATCTGGGGAGCTCAACATTTCTCGCAGCCCACTTGCAATGTAAAAAAGATGCGGGTCGAATATGATGACGATATCGATGTATGTTTATCTCGTCTTTAGAACACTTAGTTTCTCAACTACATGTGCTCCAGGAAGTGATGGTGTTCACGCAGTATACCGCAACATCGATGAATGATGGATGCATCCGAAGTGTATGCGGCAGCGGCTCCACCATGTCGTTCACGGAGGACTACGCGACCCAGACAGATTCGCGGCGGATCAATGCATCTGACTTTGAGGTGATTCGTCCAGTCCGTCGCGGGCAGGCGGTGCCTCGGAAGGGTGAATTGGTCATCGGACGCAGGGCAGATACTGGTCGACTGTACGCTATCAAGGTTTTCCGAAAAGCTTCCCTCGGTGCGGACCAAGGGGCCTACACCGGTGTGCGTACCGAACAAGCTGCCTTGCGCTTGGTAACCGAGCGTGCCGTTCCATGCGCGATGCAACTGTATTGGAGTTTCCAGGATGAGAAAGCGCTGTATCTGATTATGGTAAGTCTGCCGGTGATTCGCTCCCATACCATTTGATCTCTCATCCCTCGTAGAATTACGTGGCTTCGGATCTGCGAACGTTCGTGGAGTGCCACGGTGTTCTGGCTCTATCAGATGCGACGATACTCGCTTCGCAGCTAGTATGCGTTTCAACTCTCCATGCACTGATCTATATCTAAGTTCATCGTTTCTCAGGTGCAGGGCTTGATGGCCCTACATGCGATCGGCATTGTGCACTGTAATATCAATCCAAATACTATCTTCATCGAGAATGGCTTTGTCCTCATTGCCGAATTCGGACATGCACAAGTCGGCGTGGACGGCCTGACTCAACTCACTGGAGAAGATGCGAACGGACAGCGGGACAGAGAAGTAGAGCCGTATCATGCACCGGAACTTCTCCTTGGATGGATTCCTCACGTCGCCTCGGATTGGTGGGGCTTCGGGCTGGTTCTTTGCTACATGCTCACGGCCAAGGTATGTGCAGAGTCCATTGAGGCAGCAGTCCTGACTAGACTTACGCTAGCACCCGTTCTTGGAACCACGTGAGCTGGAGACAGCGCATCTGGCCATCATTCTGAGCAAGGTTCTGCATGGCGAGTTGCCTAAGTGGCTAGTCGATGGAGAGGACGTGGCGATTTTGGATTTGCTTCGTAAGGTGCGACGCATTTTGATGATTGCTCGAGCGTATGGCTCAGCGGTACCTATACCTTAGTGTCTCGAGCGCAATCCGGCGTTGCGCTTGTCCGGCGGAGACGTGAAGACACACCCATTCTTCTCCGACGTGTGAGTCTTAGCATCGATCATAATGTACACATCCTCAAGTCAAGTGTCTATACCATATAGATGTTGGGAGGCCCCTCCGCCGAACATCCTTTCAGGTCTGAACTTCTTCTTTTATACCTACGTTGACTAACATGACCAAGTAGCGTCCGTCTTTTCTACCGGATCTTTACACACCCCTGGAAACCTTTCATCGTCTTCTCCAATGACCAGATGGCGGTCGGAAGCCACTAGCGGGACTTACCGAGGAACCCTCCTATCGTCTTCGCAGGACCTCAGGAATGTCGATGGTTTTTCTTTCACTTGGGAATTTGTATCTGGCGGCTATCCTGGAACTTACTCAGGGCTGGAAAGGCATACGTCTGGGAGCATTCAAAGTTGTAGTGCCCTGAACCGCTTGGATTCCCGTCATAATTGTGTTCAAGGCAGCGTCTCTAGAAGCTCGGACGACCTCAACTATGGCACCGTGAACATCTCAGAATTTGGAGTATGTCGCCCCGCTGTGTCGTCTGCGAAAAAATATGGAACCATCCGCAAGTTCTCTAGCCTCAACTTTGATCTAGACACGCTAGATACTGTCCCTGCTTCTTCTGGCCGCATCAATCCCCTGGGGATATCTCCTCGCCATCAACAACGTCAGTCTTCGTCAACTTTCACATCTCCCTTCACATCCACGCCTGGAACCGCCCGCAACAAATTGCGCAAGAAGGCCCGCCCGGAAAACACCCCAGCTTCGGTATCTCAGCCACCTCCCATTCTCGACCTGCCTCCTGGCATCGAGCAAATCGGTCACGGAATCGGCTATACGCGGCGAGCAGATCCAGTGTACTCGCGCCTCTCCTTCCCCACCGTAGCTCCGAGATCTTGTCAGGCTATTTTCTCTAGAGAATGCTTTCCCGGGCTCTCCCCTCGGCATGGACGGAAGAAGACTGGTGGCAGGGATACTGGGCGCTACGAGCAGCCGGAGAACGGTGGCCCTGCCGCGACCACGGACGAGTACAGCGAAGACCCGATGGACGCAGTTATGCGGGAGGTCTATGGACCTAGGTGGAATCTGGGCTCGTCGAGCGATCTCTCACATGCTGGTGGTACGGACCCGAGAGCATACCTAGCACTGGTTAAGGCTACTCAAGCCGTCGGCTTGGGTATAGGAGACGCTGCTCTGGACGCCACCCGTGAACAGCAGCCGATCGTCCCTGCGGAACTCTCGACGCTAAGCCCGGCCAGTACCTTGCGACTCGTTTCTCCCTCTGTTCGCGACTTGCGATGTGGCTAGGCTTTGGTACCCCTCTTTGCCCCGTCCCCTTGAAGTTCATCTCTGGCTCAGCTTCTCCCGGTTTCCCTTCTGGACACTGAACTCAAATCTCGAATATCGCAATGACCAGCCGTTCGAAGGGCGGCGCTGCCGTAAATCCTGAGGTTTATCATCATGGACTGAAGTTATGTAGTCGTTGTGTATTGGTCCATCTGTCCTCTCCCCTATCGTACGCCTTCGGTTGTACTCGCTCTGTATATTTGTTGTTAGGGCTTTCTATTGTGAAGCGCGTTCAACGTGTATTGTACGTGCCGTAGGCGTGAGTCTAGAAGGCGATTGTGGTTATTTTGTATCGACTGCATGTGGGAGGATGACTCGGCCACAGCGGCCACTGGCCAAGTGGATTCCAAGATGGCAGAACGCTATCACTCGTTCTGACAACCTGAGCTTCAAGCTCTCACTCTTCCCCAGCCACCAACGTCACTGTGCTTCGACCATATCTCTAGCCGACGTCGGGCGATTGGAACGCCTCGCCCTCACATCCAACCTCCATCTATCCATTACCGAGACACCGGAGTTGCGGCGTCATCCGTTCTACACGGATATCAGAAGAGCAGGAACTCATGCCCACAAAGTTCTATCCAATCGAGGAGCAGGGCGCGGACGGGGAAGTCTACGTCGTGAATAAGAATGGCATCGAACGTATGTCCTATCTTCGCGCCTCACTCGGTGTTCGCTCACGGTGCGACAGAACACGCCCGCATCCTCGAGCGCCGAGCAGACGAGGTTTACGTGCATTACCTAAATGCAGACAAGAGACTTGATGAATGGCTTCCTCAAAGCGCCGTGCGACCTTCAGGATCCCACGAGGTCACCATGGCGAGCAATGGCAACGCTCGCAAGAGGAAGAGGGGGTCCGTCAGTGAGGGGAATTCTGCCAGTCCCAATGTCCAGCCGGCCTCGCCTGGCCACTCGGATGCTCTCGCAGGGTCAGTGGGCCCTGAAGTCCAGGCTATCACGGAAGAGGAGTACGACATCCAGCACCACAAGCAGATCACCGCAAAGAGGAACTTTGACAAGGTCATTTTTGGGAGATGGGAAATCAAGACGTGGTGAGTGTCTCCATTGGCCTTGGGCGGCGTGGCTCAGTCTAGACGCAAGGTACTTTTCGCCGTACCCCTTGACCGAGACTGAGGTCGAGGAGGTCGCCACACCCCACTCGCATGGACCATCTTCGGGCCCTCGAATCCCTGGCGTCAGTCGCTCCTCGATCCGTTCGCATGGGAGAACATCCGATCTACTGGCAGGTGGTCTCGGTCGCAGCCACGCAGGTCCGGAGAAAGCGATGTTGTGGGTGTGCGACAAATGCTTCAAGTACGTGGCGGAGGGACCGTCGTACGAGTCACACATCGTACGTCGCATCCGCTTGTCTGTCGATGCAGTGCTGACATAGGCTAGGTTCATTAGAGAAAGTGCTCGAGGAAGTCCCCGCCTGGTCGTAAGGTTTACCAACGAGGTGCGCATATAATATGGGAGGTTGATGGTGCAAAGGAAAAGGTCCGTTTGCGAGGATCCTGCTCCGTGTTTGGTTTACACGCTGATTGCACTATCCTAGCTATATTGCCAAAATCTCTCGCTCTTCGGCAAGCTATTCATCGATATCAAGACGCTCTTCTTTGACTGTGACAACTGTACGACCTTTTATCT
Source organism: Daedalea quercina L-15889 (assembly GCA_001632345.1). NCBI lineage: Eukaryota > Fungi > Basidiomycota > Agaricomycetes > Polyporales > Fomitopsidaceae > Fomitopsis > Fomitopsis quercina. The sequence goes on along the minus strand of KV429063.1, from coordinate 157,357 downwards.
TTGAAGCGAGGATGAAGCATTGACGGTCATTTCCGCGAAGTTCTCTTCTATATACTGACGGACGCTGACTCCCAAAGAGATCATGTCCTCGGTTTCTTTTCGAAGGTAAAAGGCTCTTTAATCGCCGCCTACGAAGCCAATTGTTCTGACTACGCTCTCACAGGAGAAGATCTCATATGATGACTACAACCTTGCGTGCATAGTCGTGCTTCCGCCCTATCAGAGGAAAGGCTATGGAATGCTCATGATTGAATTCAGTACGTCCAGCATGCAGGTCTGTTAGCCGGTCGACTCATGACGCTCCACTTTTCCGCTGTCTTGTGCCATCGAACATAGGCTATGAGCTATCGCGCCGTTCCGGACGCATCGGCACACCAGAACGGCCCCTATCTGATCTCGGGCTCCGAAGCTACCTGACCTACTGGGTGTCTACGCTGATTAGGTTCTTCCGGTGAGTGCAAGCATCACATGCATGCGAGGTAGCCAACAGCTGACCGAATTGCGACCTGGATGCATCCGTAGTCGCCTGCTATCGGTCCTTCCTCCGGATGCATCGAAAATGATTACTGTGGGCGGGGTACCGGACCTAGCAGGCGCCCATCTCATGTCGCCCTCAGCCGAGCCGGAAGACAGGGCTGCGCCAAAGATGAAACGTAGGAAGAGCACCAAGGGCTGGGACGGGGAGGACCTCGTGGCGAGCAGCCGTCTAGTGGAGCCGTACGATGATTCTGGTGCGTGATCGCGTTGCGTGTGCATGCTTGTGCAGCGCGACAGGGGGTCACTGACATGTGCGCGGCACAGACTCGATGTTCACAAGCCTCCGCACCGTCGAGACAACGCCGAATTTGGACGGAAGTGCTACGGCGCATGTCGTCATTCGGTGCACTCTGGCCGACATCGCTCGTGCGACTAATCTACGCGTAGAGGACGCTGCGTTCGCACTCAACGAATGCGGGTTGCTAGTTCGGCGGCAGAAGCCCGACGGTCCAGGCACGGAGGACACTGTCGCTGTATCAAGGAAGATGGTGGAGACAGTGGCCAAACAAAGGAATGTCAAGAGGATGTGCATGAATTTAGCTCATGTGCTCCTGTAGCTCGTGTGGAATTCTGAAGCTGCTTTGCGGATGTAGTACCTTGTATACCATGTGTTCCCCACTGTATTTTGATTTTTGTCACTAAAACACCCAAGCACACTAGCACTGATAGGCATGAATGCCAATGGCCGCACGGACAATGAAACCCACCTTAGCTTCGGGTTTCATACAACAACGCGGCACTCAGATCCCGAGCATAAGACAATACATACCGCGCCCGGAGCTTGCGGTCTCCGTTCTCCATTCTGCAATGGCAATTCATCGGATCATGCCAAAAGGAAATAGCATGCGAGCATAGGCCTGATGTATCGATAGAGGGCGGCATGGCATAGGATACAAACGACGACGTGACGGGCGTAGACGGGCGGGGATATGAGATGCAAAGTGGTCATATTTACTCCTGAACAGGTGCCTCGTGTTCCACGGCGATGATCGCCTGCCTCTTCTCAGCCACACGCTGTGCGCGACGCTCGCGAGCCGCCTGGAGAGGTAGGTGAGTAAGCATAGGCGATTACGACAGTGCACACGGACCTTGTTCTTAACGCGGCGAGCCTCCATCTGGTCCGTAAGGACCTTTGTACGAGTCTTCTCGGCCTTCGCCTTGTGAATGTACTCCATGAGAACACGTTTGTTCTTGAAGACGTTACCCTTCGACTTCTGGTAAAGTGAATGATAGCTGGCAGTGAAGGAAGTATCTTCAGTCAATCAGTTGTGCGCAAGAACGGACCGGTACGCACAGATGCTTGTCGATCTTTCCCGCCTCCCTGTACTTCCTCAACAGCCGGCGCAGAACCCGCTGTCTCCTCATCCACTGAACCTTGCTGGGCATCCGGGCCTCAGCGGTACCCTTCCTCTTACCGGGGCCAGTGTGACGGCCCTTGCGCTTCGCGGCAAGTAGATCGCGAGTGCGTGCACGCGAGTGGATGGTGGTGGGCTTAATAATAATTCGGCCGTCCTTGATGAGCTTCTTTACGTGCGTTCGCGAGTTGGCATTCCCGATCTCGGCCTGCTCGCTGGGGTCAAGCCAGATTTTGCGTTTGCCGCAGCCTGCCACCGAGGCGGCGAGGCGCTTTTGGGATCGGAGATTCACCATGGCTACAAGCACGCTAGTCAGCTAGATCCGTGCAACGGTGGCGGAGAGCAGCAGCAAGACTGACCTTGGTCTTGAGCAGGGGCGGTGAGAACGACGTCTTGCTGAGCGTGTGGTGCCTCAGCAACCCTTGCTTACGTGAGCTCAGCCTCCCGGGAACTGCCGGAACTCTAATCGTACTGCTAGCAAGTACCCGGCTTCCCGGCTCGGTGCCCGCGCGCTTGCGCTTCCGCGCACTTGCCTCTTTGCGGATTGTGCTGCCCGTCGCTCTGTCGCGGCAGTGTCGCCCATGTGTCGCTTGCGCCCATCGTGGAACGTCCCGTTCATCGTGTTGCATGGCAGATCGAAAGATCTAGACATTGCGTAGTACAAGCTCGGCACACTGGGCGGTTCTCAAAGACTCAAAGCTCGCAGCCAAGACGACTTCCCGAGTCCCCTCTACTTTCTGAAGACGGGTTCGCGAACAACCACCAGTCATCCTTCGCTTCCATAATTCTGCTATTACAAGCCCACTGTGCTTTTCTGGTCATATCATATCCTGCGTCTCCTCGTTCACTCTTCGGCGGGGATTCGAGGTGTTGTTGTTGCTCCACCAACCGAACGAATCCGTCCGACATTGTCCGACGAGGCCATTTTATCATTGGCTGGTGTTCCGGCGCGCCCGACCTGGGACGAATGTTCCCTCTTTTTGTTTCGCTGCGGCGCGTTCATTCTACATAGAGGACGTCAAGCCCGCTCACGGCATTCCTCTGATCTCGAACCCCCCAAGTTGTTGGCAACGCGCTTGTCGCTTGGATATCTCGCGTAGCCCAAATGGCAATGACATCAACAATCGGGCTTGGGAGTGAAGCCGGCGATAGAACGTGTCCTCGACTGTAGGGTCCGAGAACAGAATATGATATGTCGTGACCGTGGCGGGGTGGGACGGTCTTATCGTGACATCCGACAAACTGCAGTCCTGCGGGCGCGGGTGAGGCTTCGTTGAATCGGTGTGCAGGCGTGTGCACGAGACGTCGAGCGAGGGGTGTGTGCTTCTATCAGAGAGGAGGTCGGCCAGGGCCTGCCTGTGCCTCGTGTCGTCGTGGCGAGAAGTTCATGTACCGAAATACACTGTTCGCCTGTTTTTCTGTCAGCGTGAGCGCCGAGATGCGATGAGCAGATGAACGTGCAACGGAGCGGGGAGAAGATGAAGCTGGCGACCGGGCGAGTGGCCGGCCCCGGCTTACGTAACCACATTAAAAGTGGCGTCTTGCTCCGGTTCAAATCCTGTTCAGCTCTCCTCAGGCTCTCCCCGTCCGACATCCGTCCGCTCCCAGCATCCCTTCCTCTTTCTTCCAGCCGTTTCTTAACGGCACCAGCGAGGGGGTCTTCCCGCTCGCGCCCTCTCGCTACCACCGAACCCAGTGACCACCAACCTCTCAACGTGTCCATTCGTCATGAATACCCAATAAACCCTTCCCAACCCACGACCCCGCTGCTCCAGCACCCATCACATCCTCTCCCAGCACCCTAATCGCATTTTTGACATCGCCCCCTCACGATTCTGCTACATCCATTTCACCCTCTCATGACCATGGTCGACGCAACCGAGACCGCCCAGACCGAGGGCGAGGGCCCTGACGGCTCAGATAAACCGCCGCATGGCGACATACGCGCCTCGCGCCCGTCTACAGCCACGCGAACCTCCTCCCCTCCCGCCAGTCCTCGAGTTAACGGCACGAAACAGCAGCGTCCTCCTCCCAAGAAGGCGGTGCCACTGGCGACTGGTGGCATAACCAACGGCACCGATGGCCGTCACGTCCCTCTCCCGCCTCCGGACTCGCGCCTTTATCAGAAAGCACCTGGCCACACCAGGAAGGACCTCGAAGAACTGTATCAGTCCGAGAAACTCGTACTGTCCTCTCCTCCCATCAAGCGCGACTCGTCTTCGACAACGGGCTCAATGACGCCATCCAGTAGCGACTCGCTCTCTGCTTCTGAGAGTGAGAGCTGGAGTCTGCCTTCGACACAGCCGCCTAGTAGAGCGCCCAGCATGTCGTCCGGCGTTTCCGGGGGCAAGCTCGGCGCGCTGCAGCCTCTCGCGAAGACGCCGTCGCAGAAGGAACACTCGCCGTCGAAAGAGCACCCTCCGTCGACGGCTTTGCGGATATCGCCCGCTTCGTCAGCGGGCGCTCCGGAGGTCCACTCCGCGGGGACGCCAGACCCAACCTCTGCGCGCACAGCGCGACCTCCGTCCAAGTCGGCTCCTACATCAAAGCCACCTTCCAGGCCCGTCTCCGTCCATTCACAGCAGTCTGACAGCGGGCAGAAGTTTACCCTCAAAGATCTGAACAAGCTCTTGGGTGGCCCCAAGCTTGTGCGAAAGTCGTCCGCCCGCTCGACAGCTAGTAGTAAGAAGTCGGATTCAGACCACGACCGCAAGTCGACGGCGGGGGAGAGTACAGCCAGCTTGTTGAAGAAGTACGGAGTCTGCGAAAAGGTGGCTATTGGCAAGGGCGCGACGTCTGTCGTTCGCCTTGCACATAAATGGGACCGTAGCGAGGAGAAGCTGTATGCGGTTAAGGTGCGTCATTATCGCCTACCCATATCAGGGTGGCGTTGACACTTCGTGCAGGAGTTTCGAAAACGCAGAAAGAACGAGACCGAGAAGGAATACGTCAAGAAGCTCACGGCCGAGTTTTGCATATCCTCCACTCTCCATCATGTCAATGTCGTCGAAACCGTAGATCTTGTTCAGGACGAAAACCAGCACTGGTGCGAGGTGATGGAGTTCTGTCCTGGTGGAGACTTGTACGCTGCTATCAAGCGAGGTGGCATGTCGCCGAGCGAGGTCGAGTGTTGCTTCAAGCAAATTTTGACCGGCATTCAGTATCTTCACAATCAAGGTGTCGCTCATCGAGACATCAAGCCCGAGAATCTATTCTTCGACACGAAGGGCCATCTGAAGGTGCGCGGCTTACTTGCGTAATCTGAATTTGATCTGACTGGTATATTGTTCGCCTGCAGATCGGCGACTACGGTGCATCCACTGTCTACCGATTGCCTTGGGAGACGACGGTGCACATGTCCACCGGACTTTGCGGAAGCGAACCGTATATAGCGCCTGAACAGTTTCTGGGCAAACGTAAGCAAACGCGCTTGACTCCTGAGGCGTCGCACCTAATTGTGCTGGGCTAGCCTATGACGCCCGCCTCGTCGACATATGGGCGTGTGGTGTGGTCTATTATTGCCTGCATTTCCAGGAGTTGCCCTGGACGGTTGCTCAGCCCACGGACCACCTGTTCGCGGCATATGTGTCCGCTTGCCAGACACAATCGTCGTGTCCTCCGACAATCAACAACCTGTCCCCGCGGGCGTGCAGACCTGTGATCCGCAGGATGCTCGAACCGAACCCCAAGCAGCGTGCCCTCATCGATGAGCTCATCAATCACTCCTGGGTGCAAAGCATTGAGGTTTGCCATTCGTCGTCGAAGCCGTCACACGTTCATGTGAACGCGCGGGCGATGGCGCAGGCACAGATCCAAATTGTCTCATAATCGCGCGAGACGGAGGAGTTTCGGAGGGTTCTGTGCTTTGGATCTCCTGTTCATACGCTTCTCTGTTCTCCTGGGACCATTACTCTCGCTCTTCTCGATGGCCTACGTTCCCGGATGGGCGGTAGGGTTCCTTCTCCACTGCGCTGCTCTTTCTTTTCCTCGACGACCGGTGTAGATGTACTATTTCCCTTAGTCGGCGGTTCCTCGACGAGGAGACGCGTGGGTGTGCTCCCTCTCCTTTAGTAGCAATGTCATATGCGATTCACATACCTGTTTCGCTGCACTATCATGCTGCCCAACATAACCGGCAGTGGACTGTAGCTGATAGCTTCGTCTAACTTATCCTCAGCCATGTATTACTGTAACCTTAGCCATAGTTCCGCTGATTCAACGCGATGATAAATTTGTTTGTGTTTGTTATGCTGCGGCCTTAGATCCTAACATTGAACAACAATGATGCCCGGTTACAACGACCTTATTTACTGCCACTGGCTGCACAGCGCATACGGAAAGGATGGCTCAGAACTTAGACGTGAGTCGCAGTGTGGAGAGGCTCTATTACAGATAGCCTGATTGGAAGAAAATAACAGCGGGCTATTGAGATCGTGCAGCGCGCGATCGAGGAAGATACCAAGCAGAACTATGTGGAAGCGTACAAGCAATACCAGAATGCATTGGATTACTTCATGCTCGCGTTGAAGTGTACGGGACTACCCATCTGCCCATATAACGTGATTTGATAGTTTATTAGATGAGAGGAACGAGAAGTCGAAGCAGCTTATTCGATCGAAGGTCACCGAGTACCTCGCGCGTGCGGAAACTTTGAAAGAACACCTGTCGCAGACACAGGAGAAGCGGGCGAAGAAGGCGATTGGGGTTAATGGAGGCAGCGGAGGGACAGGACCTGGTGGGAAGAAGTGAGTGGCCATCTCGCGTTGAGCCGTTAGTCCGCCATGATGCTATGTTCGCCGCAGGAAGGATGAGGATGAGGATGTCGACCCGGAGGTAAAGAAGCTACGCGCTGGCTTGGCTGGTGCTATCATCACAGAGAAACCGAACGTCAAGTGGGATGACGTCGCCGGCTTGGAGGCAGCGAAGGAGTCCCTGAAGGAGGCGGTCATCCTGCCGATCAAGTTCCCCCATTTATTCACGGGAAAGCGCACGCCTTGGCGAGGCATATTACTGTATGGACCACCTGGGACGGGGAAGTCTTACTTGGCCAAGGCCGTGGCGACCGAGGCGAAGGGCACGTTCTTCAGCGTCAGCTCAAGTGACCTTGTCAGTAAATGGCAAGGAGATTCCGAGCGGTCCGTATACCCGTTAGCGTTCGCACTGATCCGCGACTCAACTTATCACAGACTGGTTCGACAATTGTTTGAGATGGCGCGAGAGAACAAGCCTGCAATTATCTTCATAGACGAGGTTGATTCGCTGGCGGGTTCGCGGAACGAGCAAGAGTCTGAGGGGTCAAGACGTATCAAGACAGAGTTCCTCGTGCAGATGAATGGTGTTGGACATGACGACACGGGTGTGTTGGTGTTGGGTGCTACTAACATTCCATGGCAGCTCGATAATGCCATCAAGCGACGGTTCGCTTACCACCCGTTGTTGTCTCTTCCCTGCCTCACCTTTCTGTGTCTAGGTTTGAAAAACGTATCTACATCCCGCTCCCAGGGGTTGAAGCGAGGAGACGAATGTTCCAGCTGCATATTGGAGATACTCCGTGCGAGCTCACAGCCAAGGACTATCGCATGCTCGCGGAAAAGACGGAAGGGTGAGTGAGCTATGTCCTTCTTATCAAATTCGAAATGCCAATCGCGGAGTCTCTCAGTTACTCTGGCTCTGATATCTCCGTCGTCGTCCGTGATGCTTTGATGCAACCTGTCCGCAAAGTCCTCTCCGCTACGCACTTCAAGACAATCCCTTCACCAACTGACTCATCAGTCATGAAATGGACGCCGTGCTCCCCAGGCGACCCCGACGCGGTGGAGAAGTCGTGGTCTGATATTGAAAGCGACGAGCTACTAGAGCCGCAACTCAAACTCGCAGACTTTCTGAAATCATTGGATAACGTCCGACCAACCGTGACGGCGGAGGATATTCGGAGGCATGATCAATGGACCATGGAGTCTGGTGGGTAGTCAATTGACGACGGTAGTGCGTCCGTTACTATACTGATTCGGACTCCCAGGTAACGAGGGCGCATAGCGAAGGATCATGTTTGCGCTCACTCAGGGCGCATCTATCTTTACATGTCAAATGCCATGGAAGCATGCAGTGCATAGCTATGTAAAAATACTGTAAGTTGATGCACATAGGGCACGGACGATGCTCGATAATCAAACGGTCTAGCGCTACAGATTGTACTAGGGTATAGAGGTTAATTTCTAGGATGCATGGAAGTTGTTTGATACATAGTATTCGAAAACAAGCGGGTTAGCAAACATTTCAGCATCAGACTGGTAAGTTGCGTGGATTGGTTCGCAGACAAAGTACATACAATTGGTTTCCATGATCCACTGCCACCTGTCTTTTCGTGCTTAGTCCAAGTTCTGCACTAGCGCTGAACACCGGCGATAGATAGGATAAAATATGTATACCTTATAAGTAGCAAACTACTTGCTTAGAATTCTGTGTGCATCAAATGTACTGTATTGTATGCGCAGAGGTGAAGACTTGAGACTCGCCAGGTCTGCCAGGGTGGGAGACGCCACTCATCACGGTCACGTGTAAGTCACTTGCTCGCGGTTTCGCGTGAGTCGAACTTTCAACTTGGACATGCACCCTCACTTGCTGTGATGGCGAAGGGCCTTCGCATTCCCAAACTCGACCTTGGGGCAGTCCTGGCCTCTCAGAATCCTCAGATAGATCTCCGGCTAGAATCATATGAAACTTCCACACAGAACTTTCTTCGTGCAGTATCAAGCTACACACAACGAGCTATCACTGAAATCACCAACCGTAAGAATGCGCACCTCTCGGATAGAAAAAAGTATTCGGAGAGGATACAACAAATCGAGGCAGAGACGAATCAGTGCAAGGCAAAGGAGATAGAGCTGATCAAAGGCAGGTCCCGCCTCTATCGTGGGCGGTATTCCGCTAGACTCACCGTGCCCAGTTCTCGACAGGGAACAGGAGGAGAAGAAGGAGCTGGAGGCGTCGGTTGCTGCATTTAAGCGGCAATTAGCCGTGTCCAGGGAAAAATGCTCCTCCGTAGAGACCGAGATCGAGCAACAACGTGCGATTGCGGCGAACCTCCAACGAGGTATGCGTCACGTTGCCTTGCTTGTTGCATAATGGCCTGACAACGTCTTAGAAAGAAATAGGGAACAGAACTTGCTCAACTCCCATGCCGCACGTACAGCCCCCGAGCTTCTAGAGTCGGAAGCGAAGTTGCAATGTATAATTGAGGGTATTGAGAAGGATAGGCTGCTCGTTCGCTTCTTCGGACTGAACCCCGGCAGCACAGAGAAGGAGTGTAGCCTGGTCATCGATGTGTCTAGTCGCTCATATAAAGGTTCGTGGTACCGATTCACATGGAGAGGATTTTCACTTACTCGTCGATGGATCCAGTACCCACCACAACGCCGTACCTGCCAACGCTGCCTATCTTGGTGGACGAGCTCAACGAGACGAGAGACGTGTATACCTTCATCAAGAACGTCAGGAACGCTTACAAGGATGTAATTGATCATTAGGTATTTGCGACATATCATGTTGTATGCTGTATCAATGGCCCTTTTTCACTGCAAGACTAAGCGGAGCCATTCGGCCCATCGGCACACGTCCATGTAGCTGCAGGCTGGTATGGGAATCCCGGAGTTTTCATTAGTCACGTCTGCGACATAATACTGAACAGCTCATCATCAATAGTGTCACGAGCACTAGATCGTCACTGGCCCTTTGAAGCGGGCAATCGCGGATACCAGCTCACCGCATATGCGCAGGTGTTCTTGAGCGCGCTCTACCCCTGCGGTCGCGCTGGGATGTTGATTACTCTCCCAGGAATCTCAGAACGCGATGTTCTGGCGCATTGCAGTGGCAATGTAAGTCGGATCTTTACGTATGTCGTATCGATGACCACCAGAGAGCGCCATAAATGATACAGATCATAGAATGTTAGCCCATATTCGAGTGGAGTACTGATTGCCATGACGACTGTGGGACTGTGAGAACACAGCGAATTGAAAATGCTCGCCGCAGCGACATTCCAACAGCACCTTCGTACCAGATCACTCTTTGCTATTACTGACATCGTCCAGAAGTGGGCTTTTCTTGGTCTTCAGGAGTAGGTTGATCATACCCAAATGTGTTGGTCACAGGAACTGATGCTAACGGCCATCGCAGGGATTACGTGATCTTTATTGCAAGGCTCTACAAGTGAGACCAACTCTGGGCGACTTGAAGATAGACCGGTATTCTGCATCACAGTAAAGCACAGTTCTCGACTGACCTCACACTTGGCGTGTATGTCGCTCATTACCTCAGGTCAGTGTGTCCTTGTCTGAACTTCGGCTTAGTGTGTCAGGCCCTGTCTACTCTGAAAGCTGTTCGGTACCGGCGGTATAATTCATGATGCGGTCGATTCTTGCATCTGAGTTTGTCGCCCCCTTGCTCAATTACCAACAACTCCTTCCCCCCCGAAAACCAGCAGAGCCCAAAGCGTCCTCCCATCATGGCTTACTACGATTCCACATACACAATCCTTTCGCCAGGTCATCCTCCGTGACTAGCGGCTCTCCTCGACTTCCCCTCGAAGTTTGCGAAGAAATTATCGACTGCGTGGCTGCACGCTTGGACGCGCTATGGTCACCTGAGAAAGATCCATGGCGACAAACATTGCTGTCATGTGGGTTCGTGTGCAGGGCTTGGCATCGCTATGCCCTCTTCTACCTACGACAGTGTGTCAAACTGCGGGACCGTCAGCAGGTCGTTTCTCTCGCTAAATCCCTTCGTGATGAACCGCATTTCCGCCGGGCTGTCAAGTTCGTCGAGATCGCAGGTGCTCAGAGAGGCAGTCTTCACCCGATCCCGCATCTTGGAACTTTTGCTTCAATGCTAGCAGGCAAACTACCGAACGCGAATACCGTGCGGCTCGGCAATGCAGAGTGGACCATCGGTTCCATCGCACCGATCAGTGTGCGCCATCTGGCATTGTTCCCTTTGACTACACTCGATCTTCACAACGTCTGCTTCCCTACCATCTCGCAAGTAGCCCAGCTGATATCCGCACTTCCGGGATTACACGTTGTCAAATGCAAGAAGGTCTTCTGCAAACCTGTGCAACTTGACTCAGCGGTGCGTCTTCCTGGGAACGCCGCCAACCTACTACACATCGAGGTGTGGTGGGAGACTGCGCCAGCAGTCATCGAACTGTTCGCCGAATGCTGCAAAGTAGCGCGACTCGAGCGCCTGGAGTGCGGAGTGGACTACAACAACGCCTTCTCGAACAACATTGGCAGGCAGGATCTGATCAATGCCTGTGCTGCCTCCCTCAGAGTGTTTCGTTTCGATCTCAACACCTATTCACTCACACATGCAGACATTGGCAATATAGGTTAGCATCATCTAGTGCGGTTTGTAGAAATATCGGCTGATGAGGCATCTGCATGATGCGTAGTGCAGCATGTCAACCTCTCCCGCGTGATCGGCCTTGAACGCCTGGTCTTGGACTCTCGGAGCTTCCTGGGTGCAGAACATTCTTGGATGCCCCAGGTCCTATCAACCGTCGAATCAAAAAGGGTACAAAGAGTGGAACTTCTATTCATAGTAGGCCCGCGACTGCCGCTCCTGCGCACGATGTTGAACAGCCTGGAGCGGCGTGACATCTTTGACCGACTAGACGAGGTCTTTTCAAGGGGCCCATTCGCTAACATCCCGCCCGACGGGATCTGTCTCGGCATAAACATCTCCCTTCATGCTTCGCTTAATAGCAGATTGGGGATTAACGCGGAGGAAGAGAGATGGGACAGATGGGACCAGCTTGTCCGCAAGAAGATGCCGAGAACGAATAAGCGGGGCATTCTCTGGTGAGCACTGAGTCGATTCTCTGTAAAGGCATCTCATTTTTTGCGCACACTGCAGCACTCGTGTCGCTCGCAATGTGTCGTGATAATTCGACACCGCGCTGCGCGGAGAGCTGTGCTTGTGTTGACGTCTCCCGAAGGACTTTCGATGTGCCCGCTGCCCATGACACATGATTCATCACCGAAAGGTAGTATCTTACTGTCACTGGGGGCAGCGCCCTACATTGACCTTCTTCGTACACCACCTCCTGCTTCCCTTGTCGCTGCACATTCCCAATGACCTACAGTGTGAGGCGTTCGTCATTATGCATCACAGCCAATAACGACTCGAGTGAACCAATCGCTGGACAAGACAGTCCCATCCCCCGAGATTTCCTTTACATCAGTAAATAATGCCTGACCTGCTATCGCACGACACTGTACATCCGACAATGCCCACACCCGGAGGATGTTGACGTCGAAGCGTGTCGACAATGCTTCTCGAGTAAGTGCGGTACCTTGAGTATCAGCGTATTGTGGTTCGAACGTTCGTTACATCGTCGCCGATGCTGCATCACATCTTCGAGACACGCTTGGGATAGCAAAGAGCGACAATAAGATAAGGACTGAAGTAAGTACTAGTAGCGATTCCGCAGTATTTATACGCTATCACACGAATTCCGCAGCTCTCAGCCACCGTCGCATCCCACTTCTTGTCTGTATCCGTATGGAGCGGCAGGCCCCTCATCCACAAGCTCGCGAATGCACCGACCGCAGACAACGCACACTGCACGCGCCACAGGACGTCGAGGCTGCCAGCAAAAGCGGCCTGCACTCCCTCCCTTTCCGGCGACACGAGCGCAGGGATCGCTGGGATGGCAGAGTAGGCGACGCTCGCGCCGCTAGGCAGCGCTTCGAGGAATTTCTCTGGGAGGCGGGAGGAGAGCTGGTTCTGCAGGACGGTCGCGCCAATGGCGACGCCCCATATCTGTGCAAAAGCTCCTCAAGAAGACGTAGAGTGCGAGGGCAGGCGCGTTCTGCTCGACGGGGAGCGAGACGAGAACGGGGAAGTACGTCGAGCTGTATACAGCGCCGATCCCGACGCCGGTGAGGATCTGGAAGCCGATGGACGTGGCCTTCGAGCTCGTCGCCGTCAGCGTAGTAAGCAAGCCCTGGCCGGCGAGGAGGAGCGCCCAGCCGAACCAAATCGGCGGGCGATAGCGTTTCGTGGCGGTGATCAGTGCGCCGGCGACGATCGTGGTGGGCGCGACGGTGAATGCGACACCGAAGACGAGCGTGCCTGCGCGGATGGGTGAGGCGAGCATGCAGGCTTGGTAGTACACTGGGAGGTAGTGCATCAGCCCCGTGAGGGGTATAGACAGCAGGCCGGTTTGGATAAATCTGGTTACGGCTCAGTGAATTGGCTCACGGCTGGATATGCACTATGGACTCACCCACTAATACTCGTACGGTTGAGGATGAGAGATACGGGAACCTGTACTCGCGCTTAGCTCACGCTGCGTGGCCAGTCTCGGACGCTTACGAGAGGATTCCTGGCCCATAGGGCCTCGTACAACAAGAAGAGTACCAATCCAACACCGCCTACAATGAGTGGAACTAAGACTTGCGCGGAGGTCCAAGCGTGTTCAATGCCACCCCACGTCATCCCGATCACAATAGCTATCGTGCTCCCCATAACAAGAGCATTCCCACTGTCCGCACTCCGGTCAGCATCGAAGGGATGATCAAAGAGTGACACCCACATCCAGTCAATCTGCTCGAGCTTTAAGCGCATGCTTCCAGGAGGTGTTGGGAGCTTGACACAGAATAGTACAAGTACTGCAACGATAGTCGCAAAGGGTATGCTCATGTTTATGGTGCCGTCAACACGAGGTAACGGCAATCTAAACTTTTCACGTACAGAAGAGCCAACGCCAGTGCTCGTCTTGTGCAAATGAACCGCCAATGACGGGGCCTACGCCAGACGCAGCGCTCCACGCCCTGTAGCGGACATCAGGTGAACAGCTGGACAGTATGACGTAGGGATGATACGAACAGGCCAAGAATACCGTTATACAATCCGCGCTCGTGCAGCGCGACGATATCCGACAGTATGATCGAGCTCAATGTAAGCACACCGCCACCACCCAGACCTTGGACGGTACGGCCAGCAAATAGTGTCGCTGAGCCAGTAGAAGCGCCAGAAAGTGCACCGCCTACGGCGAAGATGGCAAGAGAAGCGAGCATGACAGGACGCTGACCAAAAATCTGTTGGGACACCATGTAGGCATGCACCACATTAGACGAGGAGACCACGGTACCTGGGCGAGCCCCCCGCTTGATGGCAGCCGTAGGCCGTTCCTATCCACGCGAACTGGGAGATATCCAATTCGCTAGCAATTGTGGGTGAGGCATTCCCCACTGCCGCGCCTTCTAGCACAACCAGCGACCCTTGCCTACATTGCGTCTTTTCCGCTCTGGATATCCTTGACTTCGCGATATGCGGTTTGGAAGAACGACAGACACGCTAGGCAGCTCGGCGCAACACCGATTCCGCGAGCGAAAGGGAAATGGCCAGGGAACATCGACATCATGATGCGCTTTGCAAAGGATCTACGAGAGGGATACATCCTCCAGGCAATGGGAGAGGTCCTCGACGAGTACGGCGTGGACACGCTTAACACCCGCATTCTCTGGAAAGACAACGTGCGCCGCCTTCATCCTCTCGACGAGAGCGACCGCTGACTTCCTTTCATTACAGATCATCACGCGTGACGACCTGCATATGCGCACCGTACATCAGACGCAATTCGAGTCGTTTGAGCGGGGAGCAGAGGCTGCGGAGAAGATGTCCGTGCGACATCTCGATCAGTGAGAACAGTGATTGACTTTCCTCCAGGGGAACCTTCCTCGGTCGGGGTATTTTCGTAGCGTGGGTAGAATGACTGACAGTCCAATTCAATGGTATAACTCACTATTGTACACGACAGGGACCGCACAGAGTGGAAAAGAGTGTGTAAACTGACAAGCCTGAACGCAGATCATGCTCACTGACCTGTCTTGCCCGTAGGAACGTGCACTCATCCGACCGTTCCTCAACAAGGAGCGTATTTCCGACTTTGACATCTTCCAAGAGCATGCCGACCGCACGCTGTCGATCCTATCCGCCACCGCCTCCACCCATGAGCCCATCGACTTCCAGGACCTCTTCGCGCGCTTCACGCTCGGCGCCGCGTCCTCCTTCCTCCTGGGTACGTCCCCCGACGCGCTCGGCGCACCGCGTCCCGTCCCGTACAAGGCCAAGATGGGCTCAAAGGGCGCGGCGACGGAGGGCCAGCTCGGCACGTTCCTGTACTCGTTCGAGGAGATCCAGGTGACGATCTCGCTGCGGTGGCGGCTGAACACGTTCTTTCCGCTTTACGAGTTCAAGGGCGACCATACGCTGCCACATGTGGACGTCATCACGAAGTTTGTCAAGCCGACTGTCGAGGAGGCGTTGGAGCGGAAGAAGCAGGAGAGGGAGCAAGGTGTTGAGCGGCACAGAGCAGAGCGGACCATGCTGGAGAACTTGGTTGAGATTACACAGGGTGTGTCATTTCGTGGGCTTTGCGATCGAAATCCTCAATGTGATGATACCCGACAGACGAGGAGCGAGTTCGGTTCGGACTGCTGAACGTACTAATGGCCGGCCGTGACACGGTAAGAGACTTGCCTGTCACCAGTGGTACAAGCGTTTAAACGAAATATATTCCACAGACAGCCGGTCTCCTGACATTTGTGGTCTACCTGCTCGCCATGTACCCCGCAGTCGCGAAGCGTCTCCGCGAGGAGATCTTCGACATCTGCGGGGCGAACGGCCACCCGACGCACGATCTCATCCGCAAGATGCCCTACAGTGTGTCCCTTTCCCTCCGCACTGACCACACCCCCTGACCACCCGAGCCTGTAGTGAACGCCGCCCTGAACGAGACCCTCCGGCTCTTCCCCGGCGCACCCATGGGGATCCGCAACTCCATCCACGAAGTGCTGCTGCCCACGGCCGATGGCACGCCACCGCTCTACCTCCCGGGCAAGGCACGCGTCACCTGGTTGACGCTGCACCTCCACCGGCGGAAGGACCTCTGGGGCGAGGACGCGGACGAGTTCGATCCCGAGCGGTGGATGGACCCCGCGCGGCTTGCGCGCATGGACGAGCGCCCATCCATGTTCGTGCCATTCCTATCCGGCCCGCGAGCGGTGAGTGCATACTCTTCGGTAAAAGGGCGGACGTTGATGGACGGAGGGCCGACGTGCAGTGCCCGGGCCAAGTCTTTGCGCTGAACGAGGCGTCGTTCATGCTCGTCCGCCTGCTCCAGCGCTTCTCGGGCTTCGAGCTCGTCCCCGAGGCCATCCCCGAGGGCGCACGGCCGCCGCCGCAGTGGAAGGAGGGCAAGGGCCGCCAGCGCATCGAGCAGGTCTGGCCGAGCACCGCGTTCACTGCATTTGTGAAGGTCAGCGGTGCTTTCTTCCGCTCGTCCGTGCGTATTGGCTGACGAGTACTGTGCCGGCAGGGAGGGATGTGGGCGCGCCCTCTGCCGTAGTGACTGGTAGAACGCAGGGATAGCGCTACGCTGCATGAACTAGTAACCAAACTGGTGTCCTTGGGAAGGAATGGGAGGTGTATCTAATATAAGCAGCAATATATCAGAGCAGCCAATCAGTGGTCGATATCGAGACGGAGTCTCAGGCGAGACTGCTCAGGCTTCGCGTTCAGCGATAACACAGGGGCCTCTCGTGAACCAACCTCCTCGAGCCTGTGTCCCGAAGGTAGGCCTGTAGGATACCATCGCCACGACAAGCAAAACATCATATATCAGCCGTGTCAGCGAGCAGCGCGAGTGCATCCGCAGAGCGCGGCCGCAAGGTGCACGACACGCTTTCCACGCGCCTGTCATCGCGCCGCACGCAAGTCAATCAATCGTCAGCGCCCGCCGCCTCTCACAAGTAGGGTGGGATGCACGCACGCAGCCGCGCCCACGGTCTTCAGCGCGACGTCGCCGTCCGGGGTCACGGTGAGGCGCGGCGCGGTCCGCGGGGACGACGTCGAACACGGCCAGGATGTGCGCGATGTTCGAGAAGAGGATCGCCTCCGCGAAGTCGAGGCCGGGGCATATCCTGTCGCGGTGCAGCTCAGCTCAGGCCGTCCGCACGTCAGCACCGCGGAACACGCGGACCACGCACCGGCGCCCACAGCCGAACGCGTACGACCGCAGGGCGATCACGCGCGACCCCGCGCGGTACGAAGACCCGCACGAGTTCCGCCCGGAGCGGTGCCTCCCCCTGTTCGAGGACGCGGGCACGCCGCCGGCGAAGGACATGCTCGACCCGCGACCGTCGGTGAGCGACACGCCCCTCCGCTCTAGAGACACATACGACGCACCAGTTATTCGCGACGACCGTCGCGCCCCTCGGCACGCGAAACCCCGCGACCTCGTCGTCCTCGAGCGTCCTCCTCGCGACTAGCCCAGATCAGCGGGCGCGATCACGCGGCAAGGGGAGGGGACGGGGAAGGGAAACGACTCGCCGAGGGGCGCGACGGGCGCCCAGCGGTAGAGCTCGAGGACGAGCGCGGCGAGGTACGGGAGGGCGGGGCGGTGCCCAGGCGGGATGCTCCCCCTCACGTCCGCGACGCTCGGCTTCCTCGCCGCGATGGCGCGCTTCCCCCGCGTGCAGCGCCGCGCGCAGGCGGAGCTCGACCGCGTCCTCGGCGGCGCGCGCCTCCCCGCTCTCGCGGACCGCACGCGCGCGCGCGCGCGGGTGAGTGCGGGAAACGGGCAACGGGCAGGGGGCAGGGGGCAGGCGCACCTGCGGACATGGTCACGGCGATGAACTTGAACTGCGCCGAGTCGAGGTCGAGCCCGGCGCGCGGGCTCGCGTAGAGGTTGCCCATGAACGACGCGCGCGGCGCCCGGGTCGTGAGCGTCGTCGTCGGCGTGCATCCACGAAACGGAGGAGTGAAGGGGGGCCGCACGCACCAGGTCTTCGCGCACGCGGTCCGCCGTGCGGTCCGCGATCTGCGCGAGGCGCGTCCCGGGTGCCCAGCGGGGGAGGTAGTACGCTGCCATGAGAAGGAAAGGGGGTGGGGGGTGGGGAGAAACGTGTGGGTGAGGGGGCGGGCTGCGCTGAGAGCGGGGGAGGCCCGGACGTTGGCCTGGTCACGGAGGCACTGCACGCCCACTTGGACTACGAGAGCATGTGTCCGGCCACGGAGCACAGTGCTGCGGAGGATCTCCCGAGAGCACGGCACCGGGGTGGTGCACGCCGCAAGAAGCCCTGTCAATGACCCAGCGCGGACATTTTGGGGTGTCCTTCAGACACCAGACGCGCGGGGCAATCATGCGGACATGACCTCGCGCTCGGGAGCGGCGAACAGGGGGTGGCGAAGATGGAAAGATTTGAGAGGGCACGACGCACAGCTCGGCCATCCTGCGCGTCGGCGTGTGGGAGTAGCGGATGGAGCGCTTGCTGAAGAGCGCGTCGGCGGGGTCGAAGACGATTACGGGGTGGCCTCGGACGCGGATGGTGGACAGGTCGCCTGCAGAATGCCGTACGACATCGTGGTCCGGTGGGTTGTTCGGGAGGCTGCGTGTGCAGAACTGACGATAGCTGGCGAAAGAAGAGCCAGGGCGTGCCGCTGGGTATTCTGCCGTAGTGGCCTAGGAAGGGAGTGCGCTCGGGGCCGGGTGGGAGCGATGCGTTCTTGCGGGCGGTGGAAAGGCAGGACGCCATATGGAGGGCTGATAGACTGGAGGTTGTGAGCGCGTGGATTGATATGTGCGGGCGTTGGATGGCTCGGCAAGCAAGGCGGGAAGCGGAAGCAGAGGCTGAAAAGATCGTGGCGCGGGAAAGTGGCGCGCGCGCACCGTGACACTGGCGATCAGCGATCGGCTGGTGCATCAAACATGCGCGGCGCGAGCGATGACGCACGATCGAGCGGACCGTCGTCAGCGGGGGGCGCAAACAGGGGCAGACAACGCGTGCCACCGACGCGTTGGGAGGCACCACTCCACTCACACATGGACGGGAAGCTATCGCGAAGGCGGAGGCTGGGAAGCCGGGATGACGGACGAGAAGGCTGCGCAGGCGCACCGTGCACGCAGGCCGCCGCCGACGAGTCCTCCCGCCCCGAGCACATGCCCCGCGTATGCACGCCCTCGTGCTGCCTGCCATCCGTCGCCCACCCCCCGCCGACGATCTGTCACGGCGCCCCGGGCACGACGCGTGCCGCCCTCGCGACCGCGTTGCAGGCCCGGCTATGCGCCAGAAATGCGTTCCGTAGCACGCCGTCTCCCATCGAAGCATGTGTCCCTTCCACCGCCCCAGAATTGTGGGGTCCCCCTTCGCCCTCTCCCCGTCCCGCGTCGCCTATAAAGCCGGCCCCTCCGCCCGTCCCGCTCCCCAGGTTCCTTCCGGTCCTACCGCCCGCTCGAGCCTACCGCCCGCCCCTACCCAGCACCCTCGTCCACGAGCCGCCATGTTCGCCACCGCCCTCCTGACCTCTGTGCTCCTCGCCGCCGCCGCCGCCGCCGCCCCCTCCGACTCCCGCCTCGCCCAGCGCGTCGCCTCCCGCAGGAGCGGCACCCGCCTCACGCGCCCCCTCCAGGCCATCGATACCCCCGCCCTCACCAACTCCTCCAACGTCGAGTACAGCTCCAACTGGGCCGGCGCCGTGTACGACTCTTACCCCTCGGTGCGTAGTACACAACACTGCACGCCGAACGCGCTACTCGCTCGCTCACCGCGTCGCGTCGCGTCACGTCCAGGGCTCGTTCACCGCGGTCACCGGAACGTTCACCGTCCCGACCCCTTCTGACGGCTCGGGCAGCGACTCCTCCTACTCCGCCTCCGCCTGGGTCGGCATCGACGGCGACACCTGCAGCACCGCCATCCTCCAGACCGGCGTCGACTTCACCATCGACAGCGGCTCCGTCTCCTACGATGGTACGCCACCTTCTTTCCCCTTCTGCACCGTTCGCTCACACGCACACGCACACGCACACACTCGCACGCAGCCTGGTACGAATGGTACCCCGACTACGCCTACGACTTCTCCGGCATCTCCTTCAGCGCGGGCGACACCGTGACCGTGACCGTGACCGCGTCCTCGACCACGTCCGGCACCGCCGTCATCGAGAACGTCACCTCCGGGCAGAAGGTCTCGCAGGACATCACCTCCTCGAGCGCGCTCTGCGAGGAGAACGCCGAGTGGATCGTCGAGGACTACGAGGAGGACGGCGGGCTCGTGCCCTTTGCCAACTTCGGCACCGTCACCTTCACGTCCGCGGAGGCCACCACCACCTCCGGCACCGTCGGCCCCGACGGCGCCACCCTCATCGACATCCAGCAGGACGGCACCACCCTCACCGACGTCTCCACCGACTCCAGCTCCGTCACCGTCAGCTACGTCTGAGCGCCCGCGCCCGCGCGAGCGTGTGGAGGCAGCAGATATTCATCCAGACACGAGCGTCCGACTGGGCCCTGTACTTTCTCGGTTCTCTGGCGTGTGTGTGTGTGCTTCATCATGTACATGGACTACATATCACTTTCATTCGGATGGCTGAAATCGCGTTTTCGATGCTCTTTTTTATATCTTTACCCCGTGGTTCGCGGTCGTCGCACGCTGAGGATAGGTGAGAGTACCGGCCGTGCTTGGCGTGCATGCCCGAGCACGGTGACGTCGAGTGCCTCGCGCGCACCTTGTAAGTAGCAAGACCACGATCTCACGACGACCGGGTTTCTCATCAAATACAGACATGTTCGACGGCAAGTTAGCCCACGCCGATCGCTTGACGGCGCTCCGAACGTCGAGACCATTTGCGAATCAACACGCATGCTATTACGCCTGTACATTGCGATGAGTTAGAGATACAGTTTTGCCACCGACGTGACTATCTTATACCTCCCCGGTCGTTCGCCAACAGCCAAAGCAAAGGGGGAAAAAAAAAGAAAGGAGAAGAGAGAGAGAAAAAAGCAAGCACACC
The DNA here is from genome assembly GCA_001632345.1 of Daedalea quercina L-15889. Lineage (NCBI taxonomy): Eukaryota > Fungi > Basidiomycota > Agaricomycetes > Polyporales > Fomitopsidaceae > Fomitopsis > Fomitopsis quercina. The sequence goes on along the minus strand of KV429063.1, from coordinate 136,612 downwards.
GTTCGTTCCGAGACATTCTACCATCCACCGCTTCCCCGCCTCACGCGCCGACGAGCTCCCTAAACTCCGCGCCCCACTCGACGCTCTTCTTCATGCCCTCCACGAACGCGTCGAACCGGGGGCTCGCGCCGGGCGGGCTGATCCTGCTGAGCGCCGCGACGGCGCGGAGGGTGCTCCGCTGGAGCTCCGCCGCGCGCTCGAGGTCCTGCTTCACGGTGTCCTTCGTGACCGTCGCGCCCTTCATGCTCTTCTCGAGCGGCGCGGTGATCTCGTCCAGCCGCTGCGCGACCGCCGTCGGCGCCAGCTGCGACAGCCGGAACAGCATCATGTGGCAGATCACCTTCACCTCGTCCGACTCGTCCGCCAGCCCCGCCAGCACCCGCCCCAGGAACTCGTGCAGGTCCAGCTTCGCGAGGCACGTGTCGAGCTGCCGCCGGGCGCCGATCAGTCAGTCAGTCAGCGCGCGGAGCTACAGGTAAAGAGCGCGCGCGCGCGCACCAGGGTATAGAGCGTCTCGTACGCGGTCTTGCGCGCCTCGACGCCGTCGTCGACTTTGTGCGTCCACGGCCCCATCTGCACCGTGCGGATCAGCTCGGGGTTGATCACCGTCTCCTTGTACAGGTTCGGCAGGATGATCTGCAGCTTGTCGCGGATCAGGTGCGGCTTCAGGCGCGCGGCCGAGTTGAGCGCGGACAGCGCCAGCCTCCGCACGGTCTGCGAGGACGTCTCAGTCAATTTCTCACGCAGTAGGTGTGACGGCGCATCGCACGCACCAGATCGGGGTCGGCGACCAGAGCGAGGAAGTCCATGAGCACGGAGCTGAGCAGCTCGTCGTACGCGCCCGACGTCTCCGCGAAGGTGTACCGGACCGCCGAGATGACCGTCGCCCTCGACGCGGCGTTCGCGTCGCTGATGCGCTCCTGTCCGCCGCATGTCATCAGTCAGTCCTCCCGACCAGACGTGCCCTCCACTCTGGGGCCACTCACATGCAGCTGCGGGAGGTACAGCGAAGCGTGCGTCGTCGTGAGCTTGCCGAGGCACGCCGCGGCGACGTTCCGCGTCGTCTCCTCCGAGTTGTCCGAGTTCTCGAACAGCGGCACCCAGAGCAGGTCCGCGACCGTCTCCAGCTGGCCGTGCGAGCAGTGCGTGACGACCTCCTTGAGGGCGTGCAGGGAGAGCAGCCGCTTGCTCGGGTCGTTCTCGACCATCTTCACGATCACCGGCAGGAAGTGGCGCAGGTTGCCCACGGCGATGTTGCCTTCCAACTTCGTGAGTGCTCGCTGCTACAGGACGCGGTAACCCCGGACGTACCGGCGGCGAACGAAGCTGCTGTCCGGATCTCTTCTTGCTCGGCAGCGAAACGCTCGATCACGCTGGAGAAGATGCTCTCTTGCAGGGACATGTCGCTAGCGCAGATAAGTTCAGCTGGGTGTAAACTACGTACAGCAGGCTCACGTACATGAACCGCCCGATCTCGCCCAACACGAGCAGACTGAGCACGATTTGCGAAGATTTCGCCTTCGAGCTGGGCTAATGAAAGGACTGGCACCGATGATCTGCATGACATACATATACTCAACGCACCTTGAGATGCTTAGCGAATTCAGCAATCGTGCCCGCAGCGATGCTCTGCTGGGAAATCGCGACCTGCCCAATGCACCGAGCGGTATTGCCCAGGGACGCGTCTGCCTTCTGCGCCTTCTCGACGCTGATGACCAGGTTGGGCACGAGGTGCGTGGCGACCTCCATGTCGGCCTGCACCAGCGCTGCGAAGAACGCCAGTACGGACTCGAACGCCGCGCCAGCGACGAGCGGGGAGTGCGCGATGTTGTAGATGTCTGGGAGGAGGTCCCGCTCGACCTCCGGGTACGTTTGCGCGGGGGTGAGCTCCAAGAGGAGAGCGACGATCGAGACCGCCTGGGACATCAAGGAGATATCGGAGGTCGATATGTAGGCCTTGAGAGTAGGGATGACGGTCGTCGAGAGATCCAGTGGGACGGTGCTGTACCTAGAGACATATCCAAGCTTGATGGGACGGCTCCGAAGACGCTCACTCGCAGCCGCACTCACCTTCTCAACAGCGCATCCAAGCACGTGAACATATCGCTCTTCCCCGCGCGTCCGCTCTTCTTCAACAGTATCAGCAGCCAACTGACAGAGCCATTCACCCAGCTATCGTCGATCTCCACTTCCTTCGCGACCTTCGTCGCAACGAGCACCGCGCCCTCCGTCCGGCCAGTAGTCCTGCACATGGCATCCCACTCCTTCCTCGGCTTAGTCTTCATGATATCCGTCGCGCACACCCACAAGTCACCGATGACGTTCTCAGCACACGCCCTTACCTCCGCATCCGTGTCGTGGTTGCCCAGTCTAGCCACGGCTTCGGTGTAGACGACGTCGACCCAGTCACCGCCCTTGACCGGACGCATAGTGTTCAGCAGCGACGAGAACACGCGGAAGGCTTCAGAAGCGATCCGAGGGTGCTTCTCTGAGAGCGACTTAAGTAGCACCGGCAGGATGCTATCGAGCGACCCGGTGAAAGTACCCGGAGTATGGGTCTTGAAGAACAGTCCAACGAAAGACATACAAGTGATCTGCAGCGGTGCGGCGTTCGTCTTGCTCGACTGCTGTAAGACAGCCCTGCTCGTCGTGATGATCTGCGACGAGAATGGGGACAGAGAGTTCGGCACGACATCCAGCAGGGTCCACAAGAGCGAGAATCCAGCCTGGAGCGTAGCAGGCGACGTCTTCGGGGACTTCAGTTGGTTCAGCAGTGCCTTAGCGAACGATGGCACTTGCGAGCGCAGCAGAATGTACGGCGTCTCCTCCACTTCCATACCTTCTTCTGCGCGTTTTCGCTTGCCGCCAATGGTAGCCACGTCGTTTTGCTGTGTCGTAGTCCCGTACACCTTCGTTTGCCGGAGAAGAACACTATATGTCGACCACACCTCGACGCGAACTGTTTCTTCACGATCCCCGAAGCGAGATATGAGGACCGGCGAAACGTCTTTGTAAAGTGTAGTGAGCAATTCCGGACGCGTCGCAATAATTGCAGCTAGCAGCTTTGTCGCAGATCTTCGGACCTTGTAGGACATGTCCTCATCGTCGGAGTACCTGATGAAAAGCGATGCATGAGACAAGGCGTTTAGAATGGGTTTTGAAACATACTGTTCATCAAGCTCTGCTTCATCGTCATCTTCGTCTGCCATTTCTTCGTCCTCATCATCGTCTCCGCCTGCATAGTTCTGCAGAATGTAAGTCACAGCAAATGACTGATCATCGTTTCCTTACAGGATCGTGTTTGATGAACTGATTGCCGACGTGCATGATAGAAGACAAATACGATGTGATCCCTGTAGGACACCGCAAGACAAGCGCCTCCAATGCCTGAACAGAGTTGGTCGATCCTGTCTGCTCATCGGAACACACAGACGCATACCTGCAATGCGTTCTCTTGCAACTCCTCATCCTCACGCTGCAGGGCCTTGTTGACTGCAGGGACTATCTCACCCAGCACAGGCTCTATTTGATGCGGCGTATGGCGCGCGATAGCAGCCACGAGCTGCACCGTCGTACGCTGGTCCTCCAGATTAGCAGACGGAGTAAGACCAGGCAAGACCTTCGACTTCAGCAATTCTTCGAACAGCTCCACGCGTGTACTAGGGAGGAACTGCGCAAGCGTGGTGATCGCCCGCTTTCGAACGGCTGGTCGAGGGTGAGACAGCATGGGCGTGAGCACGGTCAATGGTTGCGGCTGCAAGTCTGGGTTTCCTAGATAGCCAGGGAAGCGAGTGATCAAGATGGACAGAATGGAGAGCGTCTCGAGGAGTGTATCCGGTGGCGCGTCGGGCTGTTGACGAGGCATCGCTTGTGATTCATGTTACATCCTGTAACGCCACGACGTACCTTGGACAACTGCGCCAATAGCTTAGGCGCAAGCTTCTCACAAGCCTTGGACGCGATCCTGCCTTCCGGTGGTAGCTCAGACGTGATCGTCTTCAGTGCTGTTCGTATAGTTAGAAGAAGTCAATGTGCAATATTGGGATAATTACCCAAGCTCGAAATATCTCGCAGCTCATCGTCCTTGCCTGACGAAAAGTCGATGAGCCGATCCACCACATACTCCATCTGAGATTCTCGGATGATCTTGATGAGTTGACCAAAACTAAGCCGCCGTAAGTGACCATTCCTGTGCCCAGCTGAGACACGCACCACTTTACCGCCTGGTTCTTCACCTCGGAGATCTTATCCTCCACAAGGGCTAAGACTTGTCGCAAGACCTTGTTTTCCGTCGGCTCATCGCCGAGGAACGTATTTGGATCTTCCTTGATCGCAACCAGGAGGTCATTGAGACCCATATACCTGAGGCACACATCATGAGTGATCTACGGACGCGTCGTCCTGAGCAGCATACCGGAAGTCCTGGTCGGAGGACTGCATCTGAGTGGCATTGATCGCGTCAGTCGCTGCGGATCACAGAACAAGGCGAGTATACCTTTTCGATGAGCCCGTTCATGATGTATGTCTTCGTCATGCTGGGCGTAAGGTGAAAGGAACGGAGAGAGTGGGCAAGTAATGGGATCGACTCGAGTTCCGCTGCACCGCGAGCTTCGAGGCTTGGGCGCGCCTTCGCTTATGACACGTGATGTAATCTGGAGTCGCTCAGCCACCCGCGCGTCTGCAAGCGCCAAGCTCTCCGAACATTCGCGAGCTACGTCGGTCATCTCGACGAGACTCGGCTGCTTGCTAGCTTCGACTTGTCTGCTACGGTCTTTATTCATACCGTCCATCCACGGGCTTCAAAAGACACACATCACCTGTCCGCCGCGGCGCAAGACGGAAGGACCTAAGAAGCCGCGATCCTGGCGCTCGGCGCGCTCCGCTATGGTGTCTCAGCTCAAACGTTGGGCACCCATCTGCAGCTGTACTCCGATTTGCAGAGCAACACAGCAGCCAAGTATGTGCCTATGTGACATTGTCGCAATGCTATCCATGCATAGGGTATAGCTTCCCACCGACGGTAATGCAACTTATCCCCAAAGTTCTCATATCATCGCCATGGAAGGCTGTACAAACCTTATATGGTGCATCAAACTTCGCTGAATAGATTGGTTAACCTGTTACAGGCCACTCATCCTGACTTGACCCAATACTTCGGTCCACCTTGTCAGTATCCCGCTACTTATCCTGACCACTCTGCAAGTCGTACTACTGGTGCCGTTGTCGACTTCCCCGCTCGGTCCTTCACATATTCCTTCATTCTTCGCGGATCCCGTCAACTGAGACGGCAGTGGGTACTATTGGCACGCTAACCTCGTGTTTACCTCAAGGCGAATCAGCGAATTCAATGCGCTTTGTTTTGTCGTACACAAATGGTTTCTATATCGGGTACCCTCAGATCGTATCGCCCTGTGGCTGCGGGCGCTTGGCCACAGAACAACAAAGGACGATGGCCACTGACACGTTGCTTGGGTTACAGATATAAAGCAAGCGTTTCTCCGTCCTGCTGTCCTCACCTCACTTCATCCTGCCACAGCCTGCCACCCGGCCTACATCTGTGATCCGACACATCGCAACCCCTCTCGCGATAGGTTATTACTCCGGCCCCTCTCCATTATCCAACAGCGCCCTTACGCCACACCCGCCCGATCGACATCGCGAGCTCATCGGCCACCGCAGTCACAAACCACAGCCATATTTTTGAACGTTCCGCAGAAATTTGCCCGCGATGGACTGCACAACACATCTCACCCACGGACTCCATTATTCAAGGAATCCCGCCTCTCTCAGTGGGAACTACAGAGTGGAGTCTGAACACGAAAGCAGCGGCAGCATGAGTGGCGAGGATTCTGAACCAGAGTCCGATCTCACAGAGCTCTCCGACAACGAAGAAGATTATGTTCCAGAACCCTCTGCCACCGAAGAATCCGAGTACGAGGAGTCGGATGGCGTTTCCTCTGAGCACGACTACCTGAACGCACCACTACCAGATTGCGAGTTCGAGGTAGGGAGCTTTCATCGACTCGTATTTTCGCCGACGGCGATGATTAACTACGTAACTCTGCAGCGCGGAGAGACAGTCTGGGTATACGCCTACGATGGGTGGTATCACGGCACCGTCTTGAGGCGCCTTGAGGTACCCGAAAGACCGAAGGCAAGTCAACTGCCACTTTATGATAGCTTGACCGCGTAATCATGACTACTCCCGCAGGTTATTCAGTTCAGAGTACTTTTCCGCCGGTATGTGAGGATTCAGAAAGACTTCGCGCCCATGGACGGAACAATCAAACCTGACACGCCACGGATACGGCAAGAACTGCGCGCCGCCAAGTGGCTGCAGTGAATTGATATCCGTGCCCGTGCTGCGGAACTGTTGCTTTTTCCTTCGCTTCGTCTTCCTGGTTCTGTGGCGCCACACGAAGTTGGATGCGCTTCAGCCCCCCTTGATTTCTCAGGACTGCTTGCACTTCTGAGACTGGACCAGAAACATGGACTTGTAATTCAACCTTTTGTACTCTACGGTTGTATGACCGAATACCCAAATATGTAGCATGTTGGATATGAAGTATGGCTCTAGTGAAGAATGTGTGGCCGAAAGGATGGATTCACACCCGACGGGATATCTATGGGTCTCCGGATGTGATGGATGTGACTCTTTCTCGGAACCACGGATATCGGCTGTCAATATTTTAATGGTGACTCCCATAATATCGCATACTCACTTGCTAAATGGCATTCGGACTCGGATGCGCTTTCCAGTCAGTAGTAGTCGCCGGATAACCGGATAGATGTATGTCGGTTCGAACTGCAATGCGCAGATAGGTCGAGCCGTTCACGGCCCTGAGCGAGGCATGGGATGCTCGAGGCTGTTCTGGCCTAGGGCGACGGAATTGGTGTGGCGGGAAGGAGTCACGGAACACAGAGACTTGCCTCTTCGGGTGACCTTACGGGTGACGTCAATGACCAATCGGTGCGCCGACTCTCCTCACCCAGACAGCTTATAACCGCCATCCCCCGCCGCCCTTTCCTCCACTACAACCACCATCTCCAACACAGCACTACCACTTAACGCACCTCACGAGCACAACACACGTATATATACCCAGCATGAGTCTCCTGCAAGACGTCCTGCGCACGCAGACCATCGATCAGACCGGGCAACCGTTCTCGATCACGGAACGACTCCAGACGCAGCACGCAGACCATGAGAGCGACGACGAGATAGTCGGCGTGGTGTGTATATTCACGCGTTCATCGTCCCTGCATGTTCTGACTGTCTGTGTAGGTTTCTGCACCAGGCACCCGCCCCGCATCCCGAGCTCCTTCGCGGCCATCGTCACCAGGGCCCCGGAGCGCATCTCGTCGGCCGTACCGTGTTGCACTGTCATCGACCTTATTACAGAGCGATCCGCTACGCGCATTCCCGACGGACATATCGCAGCGGATCTTCTCGCAGCTGTCGATCAGGGACCTCGCGCGCTGTTCACGGGTATCGAAGAAATGGAACAGGAGTCAGTCGCTGAACTATGGTGCGCCCTTTCCTCTTACTTCACGGCATTCGAGGACTGACGAGTACGTGCAGTTTGGTTCCAGCACTACCGGAAAGAGAACTTCCACGATGACAGTTTGCCGCCGGGCAAATGGACGAAGCGCGAATCCAAGCAGAATTGGGTATGTACCATGAAGTCAAGAAAGTAGCCAACGTATGCTCACCTATCACATAGCGGACAACACACCTTCAGACTCTGGCATCGCGCGACACCGACAAGCTCGGGCCCGTCTACCACTCCTATTCCGGTCGTTCCACCCCCGCCGGCTCTGGCACACAGACGCCGCGCGAGGTGCGCGAAGAGAGGTGGCGCATGGAGGCCGAGGGCGAGACTCGCCCGTCGAAGATCGAGATGCGCGAGATGTACAAGGAGCTGAAGGGCCGCAAGGCCAAGAGCAAGTTCAATGTCGGCGCTGGCTCCGGCATGCGCGACAGAGGAGGATGGGCGGAAGGCGATGATGAATAGGAGGCCTCTACGCCATTGATGCAGTGTACGATGTAGAAATGAGATGAATCCGAGTCAGAGTACCCCATGTATCGGCATATCTATACAGCAACTGTAGCTACAGGGCGTATGCAGATGATGCACACAACAGAAGAAAACAGTGATTGAATTTCGGCATAACTTAGGCATAGCAGTAGGGAGGCGCAATGCGGGTATCAACGTCAACGTCGAGAAGCATGAAAGCGAGAACCTGAGGTAATGACATGCCAGCAACAGGAATGCTTCAGAGACATAGATCCTCAGTCAAAGTCTTCGAACTCGGAACCACCTTGCCCAGCCTCTTCTTCTTCAGATGACATGATCTCGATGTAGCTCTTGGCTACGCCTCTGGCTGCACGCCTCGGGGCCGCCGCACGAGCGGGCGGTTGGGCCTCCGAGATGGCATCGTCGTCACTGTCAATCGTTCTCGACGTTGCCTTCTTCGCTGCCGTCGCGGGCTTGCTTCCAGAGACTTTGGGTGCCACCTTCGGGGGTGGAGGGATGTCGTCGTCCATCGAAACATCATCGTCGACGTGCTTCGCCCCCTTCTTAGCGGCGGGCTTACTGGAGGACGGCTTCCGTGCAGTCGTCTTTGGTGCTGGAGGCGCAGCAAGCTCATCGTCCGAAGACAGCTCGTCTTCGTCACGCCCCGCCTTCTTGCCAGACACAGCTCGACCTTTCGTTGCTTGAGCACCCGACGATGGCTTGCGAGCGGTAGACTGTTTGGCCGGGGCCTTCGCGAAGAAGTCGGTCAGGCTTCCGTCTGCTTTCTTCTTCTTGGGCCGCGCATTCACATCATCGTCAGACGCCTCGTCATCCGGGCTGAGACCGGTACATAAGCCATGGGAAATGCGTGAATACAGCAGCGACTCACCTCTTTCGCTTGGGATTAGAGGCAACGCGAGCCTTGCCCTTGCCTTTATCCTTCGAAGGAGGTGGAACGACCTCAATATCCGAGTGAATGTCCTCGGTTGGCGACGCGGTCTTCTTAGCTGTGGGAGCGCGCTTCCCGACCACCTCCCAGTCGGAGTCATCATCTTCCTTCTTAGCCTTTCGAGCTGCTGCTTTCTTGGGTGGCGCCGGCTTGCTCTCGCCTGGCTCGAGGTCAGAATCGGATTCGTCCTTTACAGCTTTCTTGGCTGCCTTCCTTACGGGCGGAGGCTTGGCGTCGTCCGGATCATCATCCTCGGTCTTGACTTTCGAGCCGGAAGGCCCGGCCTGTGGAGGTTTCTTCGCGACAGGCTTAGATTCCGACTTCTTGGCCTTAGCAGTGGCTTTCGCTGGCTTGAACTCATCTTCAGAGTCGTCGGTGCCACGCGCCTTCTTCGTCAGTAGCTTCAACGTAGTCTGTTTGCGTTTGCCCTTCTTGTTGGCGGAATCTGCTGAGATGATCTTAGTTTCCCAGCGGTCGCACGTCGCCTGACATTTTCGGATCGTCAGACTCCCATATACGAAACGTAAACATTGCTTGGACGTACCCTCCATTCATATAAGAACTGATCGAGATCTTTCTGCCACAACACAATTGGAGTGAGTTCGAGGAACGCCAATAGTTCCTGCTCCTTCTCCTTAGCTTGTGCAAGGAGCTTCGCAATCTAGAGAAGGGGTTGAGAGGCCGCATGTTAAGAACGAGCATCGCTCGCGCTCACCTTCTCCTTTGTCAAGCTCCAGATCGCCATACCAAGCAGGTAATCGAAGTCCGTATCTTTGCCCTCTTCCTCGTCATCGTCACCCTCATCGTTGATTTCGACGAGCTCTTCGGTCTCCCCGGCCTTCTTCGCCTTCGAGACCTTCGGGAAGGGTCGGAAGTCAAGCTTGCGTAATTCAGCCACGATGTCTGCCTTCTTGCGATTGTTGACAACGAGCTCCTTGTTGACGATCATTTGGACGAAACGAGCTTGGTTGGTGAGTCTCGAAAGCTCCGTCTCGAGTTCACTAGCCATGTAGTCCTACGCAATGGTCAGACCTTCCAGGCGTGGAATGACACGGCAGAAGGATGCATACCTTCCGCATCTGATAGTACAAAAGACGCTTCGGGTAGAACTCTTCGATAATCTGCTCAGGATTACTGTACTTCTTTATTTGAGCGTCGAAGTCGAAACAAATCATGTTGCCCGTGTTGACCTTGCTCGTCAGCTTGAAAAACTCGTGCAGGCCCTGGGCCTCTGCCTTCTCCATGTGCTTCGGATCCATGGTGATGACGAAGTGGACGTTCATGTTGTTGTGGTATTCCTTGTAGTCCTGCACGCCGGGATGATCAGGGGCGCAAATATGCAACTGAAGCACAGTAACGGACCTTGATCGGCCCATCGCCCTTCTCGCCGCACATAGCTTCCAGCTCAGCCTTGTAGTTCTGCGTCCACTTGCCGATCGGAAGTTCCGTGATTTCGACGGTCGTGTCGTCGATCTTCTGGATACACCCGAGCACATCGTACTTGTTGTCGCTGGTCTTCTTGATGGTCCCATTAAATCCGCGCCACCACGGGAACATGGGCACTTGCTCCTCATTATTCATCACGCGACGGATGTTGGCTATGATGTCTTCCGGGTTAAAGCACGGAATGGAGGTACTCCAACCTGTTCGAACGTCAGAAATACTCCTTGGTATATTCCCGCAGTGTCACTCACCGGTTCCAATACCTTCCGCTCCGTTGACCAGAACCATCGGCAGTACCGGCACGTAGAAGTCCGGCTCAATGAACTTGCCGTCGTCGCCAGCTTGGAAAGCCATCAAGGGATCGTCATTGGGATGGAACACCGAGCGCGTAATAGGGGCGAGCTCCGTGTAGATGTACCTAGCCGACGCATGGTCCTTACCGCCCTGGTCGCGAGTACCGAACTGACCGTTCGGCATGAGTATGTTCATGTTGTTACTGCCGACATAGTCCTGAGCGAGGTTGACAATAGTCGACATCAAGCTCTGTTCTCCGTGGTGGTATTGGGCGTGCTCGGACACGTAACCAACCAGCTGAGCGACCTATTGTGGTAATCACGTCAATGCTCCCGACCAGTAAGGAGAACAAGCGTGCGGATGTGCGTACCTTGATTTCGCCCTTGAGCTTCCGCTTGAAGCAAGCCCAGATGACCTTCCGCTGACCGGGCTTTAATCCGTCAACCACGGACGGAATCGAGCGGACATTGTCGGCCATTGAGAAGAGGATAAGTTCCTTATTGATGAAGTCCGAGAACGGGATTTCCTGCTGGGTATGGTCAAGGAAGGTGCCAGGCTGCAATTGTTATCAGCGTTTCGTTATGGACACCGAGATGAGTGGACGTACTCTGCACTGACGTAGCCACTCCTTTCGTTCGTCAGCCTTCTTCTTGCTGAACGCGAGTTCAATCAGTTCACGATCACCCTCCTGCGTCGTGCTGAAGGGGATCATATGCTTGCGCATCTGCTTGAAGTAGTCCCTTGCATCATCGTCCGTACTCGTCCCCAAACCCTGTAGAAGCAGGGCTCAGTAAGCGCACGCTGCAACGTGCTTGAAGCGTGCAGACCTTGAAGTACTTGTGCTTCCACTTGTCTTGATTTGGGGTCTCTTCCTTCCATTGCTCGTATTCGGGCATCGTGTAGAAGTTGATCTTCTGACCTCCTTTCGTGACCTAAATTGTGGATTAGTTGATAAGGACGTAAGAAACCCGCGCTACACGAGATCTCATCTTACCCTGACGATTGGGGTGATGAACTCCACGAGGAACTTCGGTACCTTCAGCAACGAAGGGTAGAAATGATCAAGATAATTGATGAGTAATCCCTTGATATGAGAACCATCGTGATCCTACTGGATAGTCAGAATTGTAAGTTCTCGCGGAGCAATGAAATCGTACCTGATCAGTCATAAGCATTAACCGACCATAACGGAGCCCGTTCGTATCCTGGTAATCCTTATTATGCTGCAAGCCGAGGATCTTCTTGATATTCTGAATCTCCTCGTTCTTCATGATCTGTTCGTGCTTGGCGTCACGGACGTTGAGCAGCTTGCCGCGCAGAGGGAACACGCCGAAGTTGTCGCGACCGACGACGCTCAGACCAGCGACCGCGAGCGACTTGGCTGAGTCACCTTCGGTGAGGATTAGTGTGCAGTCTGTCGCCTTCTTGGTACCGGCGTTATTGGCGTCTGACAGTTTGGGTAGACCGGAAAGCCTGGCCAGGTGGATTAGGTAAGACTTGACGGGAGAGCGGCGTAGGCGTAAGTGACATTACCTTGTCCGACGACTGCCGTCGGTCTTCTTCATCTGCTGGTCAGCCTTGAACCTTGCCCAGTTAAGGACGTGGTCGACGATCGACGATTTCTGAACTGAAGACGACGCATGTCAATACATACCCGGCATAAACATCGACACGGGGAATGTACCTTTCTTCATGAAGTCTTCACTTACGACCGGTTTAGTCCCGAACTTACTCGCGGGCAAGGTCAGCGTCTCCTTCGTCTGACTGTCGAACGTCGGGTTCTCGATGAGTGCATTGACGAAGATCCACATGTGGTTCTTGATCTGTGCCGCCTTGACGGTGGCCGCCTTGTTTTTCTTCTGGATGGACGCGAGCAGGTTCTTCGCAATCTGGTCGGCGATGAGAGTGACATGTGTGCCACCCTTAATGGTAGAGATCGAGTTCGCGAAGGAGACCTGCTGGAAAGTGCCGTCCGACACTGCGAACGCAACCTCCCAGCGCGAACTGATGGTCTCGTATATCATAGTAGGCTTAGCCTGGGCCGCACCGCCTGATGACTCAGCAGCTTGCTCCGCCACGGAATTGAGGTAAAGGTCAACATATTGCTTGAAACCCTTCACCTTGATCCTCTCGTCATTCAAGAAGACCTTGATGTCCCTCACGGTCCCAGCCAAGTCATGCACACGCTTCTTCAATAGCGCGACTGTGTCCTCGTCGATCGAGTCCATGCCAAACCTTTTCAAGTCCGGTTTGAACGTAACTCGAGTATACTCTTCCCCGCGTCCGTTCTTCGTGATTTTGGCCTTGCCCATCTTGCTCATGTTGTCCGTCCATGTCTGGATGTACTTCTGCGAGGAGTTCTTGTCTGCGGTGTCGACGGTGAACTCCGTTGAATAGATATTGGCCAGCTTCGCGCCATAACCGTTACGACCACCGGTGAGCTTCTTCTCGTCGTCGTCGTAGTTGGAAGAGGACAAGAGGTGCCCGAAGATGAGCTCCGGGATGTAGATCCTTTCCTTGGAATGCATCTCGATGGGGATACCTCGGCCGTTGTTGAAGACTGAGATCGAATTCTTCTCCGGGTCAATCGTGACCTTGATGGTGTCCATGGTAGGATCATTGATCTAGAGTAGAATGACATTATGAGCATCTATGCGGCGTAATAACTCAGTACTGACCTTATTGTCGGCAGCATTGACAAGAATTTCGTCGACAATCTTGAAGAAACCGGGAACGTACTTTATCTCACGGTGGACCATGCGCTTGCTGTCCGAGTCCCATACCCACATAGGCTGCGTGATAGTCTCCACGCTCCCTATATATGAGTCCGGTCTCTTCAAGATGTGTTCGAGTTGCGATAGCTAAAGGAGATGTTCATACTCATCATACCTGAGGATATAGTCACAACATACCTTAGTGTAAGTCTCCGAGGCCGTCTTCTTCTTTGCGGGTGCAGCGGGGGCCTCTGCTCGGACACTCGGCCCAGCGTCATCGTCGTCAATCATGTCAACATCTGAATGCGCATTATCGTCCTTGTCAGCAAGGACCTTCTTCTTTGCGGCAGATGCTTTCGACTTTGCAGGTGCCTTCGCAGGTTTCGACACCGCTTTGGTCTTCGCAGTGGCCTTCGCAGTGGCCTTGGTTGCTTTCTTGGGCGCAGGCGCGTAGTCGTCTGACTCCGAGCCAGAGCCCGATACGTTGTCGAGGTCAAAGTTCTCCTCAGAGGAGCTCATCGTAGTCAGCGGACAACACTCGCAAAGAGAAGGAGAGGCGATCAGTCAGTCGTTGTTGCGGTTCAAGTCTCGAAACACCACCGCAAGCCGCGACGCGGTCACTGTCAATGTTCAACGCGTTCCTCACGTGACTGTGGCAGCGCGTGTAGGCGCCGCCTCACCGATACTCTTTTTTAAACATGCCTCACCGATACCCAGGGAGCAACTCTGACTCGGGAGTCAAGCTCACTGTCACGACGCCTTCTTAGTGGGCTCGTTCGCATTCGGTGTTCACCCAAGCTGCTTCAGTGCAAAGTCCTATTGCAGGTCCATGGACATATTCGCATACATCTTCTATCAGTGTTCCGTTCAACTCAGTGTGCTGTCCCTCGTTATAATGAGAGTTCCCCGGTGTGCGCAACCTGAAGAACGATGTGCTGATCCACGGCGTACTTTGTTATTGCTCGAAGCTCGGAGGCCAATAGCAATGTAACTGCTTTACCACGTGTGTACGACACATCTCACCTGAATCGTGCTACTCACCGAATATGTGAGATTAATTACAGTGTCGTTGAGCGCAGACATGCCGAACCTTGTGTCCTCATGAACCTGCGTGGATAAGAGTCTAGCCAACTCTCCTGGTTTCTCTGCTTACACGGTACCGCATTGCTCAACACTCGGCAATACTAATTGACAAGACTCAGCATCGGCGCGGTTGATTTAGCGTCGAAAGTACGAAGTACAGACATTGGTTATACACGTTAACTTGCCACGAAATCAAGGTCGTGCCTTAATGTTGCTCACAATGAGGCTCTGAGAGTAACTATGAGCAATTATACGTCGTATTGAAGACAGAAATGTATACCTTGTATGCCTGTACATCGCCCTTGAACTTCGTGACGGTCCCATCAGCACACACCCACAGCTATATGACATCCCCTTTGATGAGCAATGCTTGCGAGTCCATGCACACGGATCCTTACCTCCTTAGCGACAGTAGTAATGAATCGCTCGTCGTGGGAGATGAGGATGACGCCGCCGTTCCACAAAGTCAACGCTTGCATCAAGGCGTCCAAACCCTGAATGTAGTGGTAAGCACGCTTTGAAAGTGACCCAACCCCCCCCCACTTACCTCGATATCCAAGTGGTTAGTAGGTTCATCGAGGAGCAAGACATGCGGTCTTTGCAACGACAAGACGGCGAAGGCCACTCTGCTCTTTTGACCTCCACTTAGTGTTCCTATCAACTGTAGTCTATCCGGCGCATGCAGCCCAGTGAATATCGATCCACATAGTTCGCGATCAATATGTAGTGATACATACCCGGTCATGCCACTGATCTGGAAGTTGCCCAGATGCGAGCGGTACTCCTGCTCTGTCTTGCCGGGAAACTTGGAAGCGAGAAACTGCACGGGGCTCATCGTGGGAGTGAGCGTGTCGACGTGGTGCTGCGCGAAGTAGCCACTGCAAGAACAGGCCCCATGAGAGGCAGTCATAAGCGGATGAGAAGGCTGCATACATCCTGAGCCGACCATTTTGGGTGACATGCCCGGACAAAGGCTTCAGTTCGCCCGTCAACAGCTTGATTCTACAAGGCAAGTTCAGCTTCAGTATCGATGAGCCGTGGAAAAGAATACGTACAATGTTGACTTTCCGGCGCCGTTTGGTCCTACAACAGCGATCCGAGAATCAAGACCGACGTCAATATTGACACCCTTCAGTAGAATTTTGTCGGGCGTGTACCCGAAGGACACTTCGTTCTGCTGGAGCACCGGCGGAGAGATCTTCTCTGCGTCGGGGAATTTGAAGGTCTCCGTCTCCTCAGCTTCCGGTGGATGCAATTCGGGCAACTAACAGTAAACATAAGACATCTGTGTCTATACAGCAGATAACGAGCTAAACACACCTTCTCAAGAATTTTGATCTTCGACTGAGCTTGTGCCGCCCGATTCGCATTGTAGCGCCACCGGTCGATAAACGCCTGCAGGTGCTTGCGGTACTCCATCTGCGCCTCGTACTCCTTGCGGAGGTTCCGATCACGTTCTGATTTGGTGGAGTAGAATTGTGTGAAGTTGCTGCAAGCGAATAAGCGAGGTGCTTTTGCCAAGAGGAATGCATGCCTACCCTTTGTAGTAGTCGAGCCGTCCAGAGTGCATGTGGACAATGTCAGTAGCAACGGCATCACTTGGTACAGCATCAGCAAGACGGCATCATGAATGTCTCAAGAACAGGCTTACAGGAAGGCACGGTCGTGAGAGCTAAACAAATGGCTTATTAGCATCCGACAGCAGCTAACAGGGCAAATACATACACAACAAGCAAAGTTCCAGGCCATGTTTGGAGGTAGTCTTCGAGCCATGCAAGGGCATTGAGATCGACTGGAGAAGATGGTCAGCACGCACATTGCAAGGCCAACGAACCACAACGCACTGTGATTCGAAGGCTCATCAAGCAGCAACAGAGCAGGCTTCACGAACAAGGCCCTCGCCAACGCCAACCGCATCCTCCATCCACCACTGAACGCCTTCGTCGGCCTGCTCTGGTCCGCCTCGCTGAAGCCCAGCCCCGCAAGCAACGCCGCCGCACGGGCCGGCCCGCTCTCCGCCTCCATGTCCGCCAGTCGCGCATGCACCTCCGCCAGTCTCGTTTGCGCCTCCTCCCTCGCGTCCTCGAACCGCTTGTCGTCTCCCTCTCCCTCGAGCTCCTGGAGCTTCTGGTTGAGCTCGGCCTCTTCGCGCAGGAGGATGTCCCGCCAGACGTCCGCCTTGAGGACGGATTCGAGCGCGGTAGTGTCATCACCGACGATCTCCTGCTCGACGAAGAGAATGGTAATGTGCGGCGGGATGGGCACGTCTCGCATGGCGATGTGCCTGAGCAACGTAGACTTGCCGACACCGTTCCGACCAATGAGACCGTACCGGCGACCATACGCGAGCGTGAGCGACGCACCCGAGCTGCAAATACATGAGCAAAGACCTGGTATGAAAGGGGGTGCGACGTACAGGATGCGATTCGACCCAAAGCTGACATCGATGTTGGGGAGGTGGATGTCCTTCGACTTGTTCTTCGAGTTGGCGGCATCGAGCGGGTTGATCGTCATGAACATCTCTTCGTATGATTGCTGCAAACAGATATTCATGAACAATAGACCACGACGACTGAGATGAGACCGACCTGTTTCTTGTGCTGGTCGAGCAATTTTGAGCCCTCGTAGAGCGTCCTCTTGGAACGCTTTTCTATCTTGGCCTGTGCAAGTATCCTTTAGTGCTTGAGTACCCCATAAAAGATGTCATGCGTACCCTCAGCTTCGCCTCTTGCTTCTCGAGTTTCTTGACATCTACACGAGACGCTCTATGGATCATACATACGGATGCTTGACAGCCCACGTATAGTTACTCACTTTCCCTTGTTGATACTCTCCAGGTCCACACCCTCCGTGAACGCAATCGTGCTGCTCATGACCCCCGCCTTGCTCATGTCCATCACCTTATCCAGCCGCACCAAGCGCGTCCCCTGCCCCGCTCGCTTCTTCTCCTCCCTGTTGCTCAGCGGCTCGGCCAGCATCCGTGCGAGGGCAGAAATGACCTTCTCCAACTGCGCATCCTGGTTCTTCCGGGAAGACGAAGGCACGGCTGACTCAAGAATATTTCGCGTCACTTTCAGAACATCTTCGTCCTCTGCGGCATCGTCGAGGTCCAGCAAGTAGCCAGAGACATACTGGACGACAATCTCCTCCGTCCCCGGAAGAGCAGTGCGAATTTCCTCAGCGATGTCTTCTGGCGACACGTTCATTGCGTTAAGTTGATTGTCTTGAGATTCAGAAAGATATGGTAGGAATATTTGCAGGACGAGTCGACTACAAGCTGTCTGCCCGTGCGCGTCGAGTCGGAGAATCAAAGTGCAGATGTGGGAGCTGGTCAGCAAGCGCCCGATCGAGGACGCCGATGGTATCTGAATCTGGATTGCATGTCCCGATGGATCTCGTGGCTACATTCTGATGCCTTAGCTCCTCAGCCACCGACACACTGTCGCACATACCGCCCTATCGACTACGGCCATTGTACATATTATGACTCTCACCTCCGACCGGTGAGACCTAAACCTTCCTCCCATGACGGAAACCAATCCCGTTCTCGATGTCTACCACGACCGAGCCACCTTTTCCTGTTCTAAGTGTGCCGCTGTGCTCGTGCGTAACGATTCTGGCATCCAGAACAGGGGCAGACTAGCTCATGTACCATATAGGCTCTCCAGGACGAGCTTATCAGCAAATCGTTTTCTGGCAGAGAGGGAAGAGGCTAGTGAGTTCGTGTGTGGACAGTGCCGCACACCGAGCTGAAGATTGTCAGCTTGATGCATTCGGCGGTGAATGTAGATATGGGAAAGAAGGAGGATCGACCCCTCTTGTAAGTTGGCACCAGATGATATACTATCGCAAGACTCAACAATATCGCAGGACAGGAGTACACACCGTTGCCGATGTCTTCTGTGTCGGATGCAAGGAACGTGTAGGGTGGTACTATTACAAGGCCTCAGATCATTCGCAGAAGTATAAAGAAGGTAAGCATGTAACCCTCTGTGAGGCTGACGTAGCTAACATTTCATAGGCAAGTACCTTCTCGAGCGAGAAAGGTTAGTGAAGGAGAATAAGTGGAAATTGGACTCATGACCTGTGAAGAATGCTATGGCCGGTACAGTTTCATTCACATACCCAATAGTTCATCTGTGGCATGTGCAATAGCCAACAATTGCGGAAGGTTCTCAAAATTTCTTTACGCCACGGTGCGACGCTGAAGATAGGCACGTTTGATCAGGGTAGAATTGCCCGTCCAGCTGTCCAACCATTAGCTTATATACGTGAGGCCCTAGCGTGTGTAAGCTCGGCA
Organism: Daedalea quercina L-15889; assembly: GCA_001632345.1. Classification (NCBI taxonomy): domain Eukaryota; kingdom Fungi; phylum Basidiomycota; class Agaricomycetes; order Polyporales; family Fomitopsidaceae; genus Fomitopsis; species Fomitopsis quercina. The sequence continues at coordinate 117,811 of KV429063.1, read as the reverse complement.
TCGACTAGACTCACCACCAAACGCTGTGGCAGTTCTATGGCTAGTGCTACTCCATGGAGTAGTGGGAGATGAACAACGTAAGAGAGTACCCGGTGCCGCACGGACAGAGGCAGGTGAGCGGCGATATGACATCCTGCGCGCCAGGACCATCGCTCCCCTAAACGCCTTCCTGGGCGATCCGTCGCGCACGTCTCAAGATCTACGTCAGAGGCAGACGCGCCAGCGATTGGAGGTGTCTCGTGGGGTATGCGGCTCTGGAACGTACGCATGGCTCGGACTGTCGGTTGCGAATGTCAGCAGCGGCAAGATACGAGCAGTAGTTGCAGGGCGCACTCGGACGGATGAACTTGAGCTCAAGTTATCGCCTTGCCTTTCAGGCATACAGGCTATCATCGCTACCGGGAGAGCCTCCAGCGGCGTCATCCTCTGCGGGCCTCTGCGCACCCTCCCTTCCAAATGGTGCCTCGACCTTCCGGACAAGTCTCCAGGGTATCATGACTTGTCCTGCAAAGCGACCGTTTGGGTTGCTGTCCGCAGCGTCGGGTCCGATCCGGAACTCTTCCGTGCTGACGAGGAGGATGTTGAGCTGCTTGTCCGTCCCCACGAACGTCCCGATGAAGATACGGCCATCGTCGATGGTTACACGGAGTTGTAAGCGAAGCAATGACTTGAGGCGCTGGATCGATGTAGGCGTGGACGGTCGCGGCGGAGTGTGGGTTCTGGACGATGTAGGGGATGTGTTGTTCGACATATCGTATCTTGCAAGAGAGTTGGGGACAAGTCTGGAGCGGCGATGTGTCGTCAATGCATGATGGGCGCGATCTAATCTTATCTACTTGAGTCACCGAACGCAGATGGGCTTCAGTTTGCTCTGGCCGCCATGATGTTCCTCTCCAGATTCGACCTCCTTGTGGCTGTAACTGAGCCATACCGGCTGCCTTAGCCCCTGTTTGGAACGGGTATTCGCTGTCCTGATAGTGGAGCGCCCCCGCGCCCCGAATCGGTGTGTTCTCAGGCGCGCATGTCTTCTCCAGCCCATACTCACAGGTCGCCTATCCTTTCCCAGATCCACCGGACACCGGACAGAGACTAGGCACCCCCAGCAAAAAGGACGATCCCGCAGGACGTACTTACCCCATCTCTGCCAGACCCGCACGTCCCCATAGGGAACCGAGTAAAAGACAAGTACGTCCCCTCCCCTTGGACTCGGAACTCGCCTGTGAACTCACCTCGCCCCGCGCACCCGCCCGTACTCGTCGCTCGTAGCCCATAAAAGCAGCGTCCATTATTCTTGCTGCGTAGAGTTACACCATGTCCACGTTCGGCACCCTCTTCCGCGTCACGACCTACGGCGAGTCCCACTGTGCTTCCGTCGGTGCAATCATCGACGGTTGCCCACCCGTACGTTTGCCCATCGTCCAGCTGTCTGCGATGGATACAGACGTACCGACCGACTCCGTAACTGTAGGGCTTGCCGCTTGTTGCGCAAGATGTCCAGGTGCAGCTCAGCCGCCGAAGGCCAGGCCAGAGCAACCTGACTACTCCGGTGAGTGCGATCTACTGTGACTGCTCACATCGTAAGTTCATACTGAAGGGGTTTGCAGCGTGACGAGAAGGACCAGGTTCACCTGCAGTCTGGTATTGAGCACGGTATCACCTTGGGTACGCCTATCGGCTTGCTCGTACGCAACGAAGATCAGCGGCCTCACGACTATTCGGAGGTGGGTGCCAGTTTGACGTGCATAAGTATCTGCGACTTACACGTCTTCTGAAGACCGACCTGTACCCTCGTCCCAGTCACGCTGACTGGACCTACCTCGAGAAGTACGGTGTGAAGGCTAGCAGCGGTGGTGGTCGCAGCAGTGCGCGCGAGACGATCGGTAAGCACCAACCCAGTTTTCCCCTCAGCATTCCTCAGCCTTTCTTAGGCCGAGTTGCGGCGGGCGCCATCGCCGAGAAGTACCTCAAGATGGTCTACGGCATCGAGATTGTCGCTTTCGTGTCCTCTGTTGGCAAGATTCACATGCCATCCTCCGTCGGCCCGCCCTCGCAGGTGCCGAGTGACGACGACGATACCGTCGAGGAGGCGCTCAGCTCCGAGTTCGTCGAGCTCCTCAAAACGGTCTCGCGCGAGCAGGTCGACAGCCACCCGACGCGCTGCCCGCATCCCGAGACCGCCGAGCGCATGGTGCAGGTGCGCACGCCCTTCCTCGCTCACTAATCCCAGTATCAACGAGCTGACGGCTCATGGCGACTGTAGCGGATCCTCCGCGCGAAGGAGGCTAGCGACTCTATCGGTGGCACCGTTACCTGCGTCATCCGCGGCGTGCCCTCCGGGCTAGGTGAGCCCGTCTTCGACAAGCTCGAGGCTAAGCTCGCGCACGCGATGCTTTCTATCCCCGCCACGAAGGCCTTCGAGATCGGCTCCGGCTTCCGCGGGACCGAGATCCCCGGGAGCAGGCACAACGACGCGTTCATCGTAAAGCCCGACGGCAGCATGGGCACGAGGACGAACTGGAGCGGGGGTATCCAGGGCGGTATCACGAACGGGGAGGACATCTACTTCAGGTGGGATCTGCAGCGCTATACGCGTGCGATTGTGCTAAAATGGGCATGTCAGGATCGGCTTCAAGTCGCCTGCGACGATCTCACAAGCACAGGAGACCGCCCAGTACGACGGTACCCTGGGTACGCTCGCCGCGCGGGGCCGCCACGACCCGTGCGTCGTGCCGCGCGCCGTCCCCATCGTCGAGGCAATGTCCGCCATCGTCATCATGGACCAGCTCCTCATCCAGAACGCGCGCAAGGCCGCCGCGGGGCTCCTCCCGCCCATCACGACCCTCCCGCCTACGATGGTGAAGCCCGACGCGCCGTCCGTGAAGGAAGAGGCGCACTGAGTGCTGGCTTTGGACGTGGGTTTCTGTGTCGCCAGACCAGCTTGGTTCAGAGTAAGAGTAGGGGTTCCACAGTCCGAAGAGTAGTATACAGCGGCCGATGTATGTATATAGAGGCAGCGCAGAGAATATGCACAACAAATAGACTACTACATGGCAGTGATAAGAGCTGGATACATACGAGGTGTGGGGTATATGTCATTCGTCATAATCCGAGTCTTCGGAACAATATGTACAGCAGACTATTGGCTCGAGGTGCCACCACCACCACTGCGAAGTAGCGTGAGGTGAGAAGATGTGGACTTGAAGGACAGCCGGTACTCACGTGTAAATTGAGCAGCCTTCCTGGCCATGGCCCAAATATAAGCTCTTTCTGCCGCCTAAGCTCGGCAGCCCTCAGCTCCTCCTCCGGGTCATCCTCGTCGCCCTCTCTCAAGTGTGTGTCGTACGGTTCTACATAGCCCGCATGTCTTGACGACCTCAACAACGCCGTCCGCTCGTTCGGCCTCGCGTGCGCCGCCGGTTCCCCTCCATTCTCTGCATCCCCATGCTGCGGCGATGCCTGCATGTTCTTCCTCCGCCCCGCCGCAGCAAACGCACTCAGCCTCCGGCCGAGCGGACCCCACGTCGCGTTCTCGTCTGCCTGGTACCGCAGCGGCGCGGAGATCGAAGACGACGGAGATGAGCCCGAGGAAGGCGTGCCCGAGGAGAGCCGGCGCTGGCCAGGCGGGGCCGGTGTCCCACTATGTCGATGCCGGTGCACGCCAGAGGTGATGCGCACCCTCGAACGGAAGCGGACGCGGGGCTGGGGGTGCGCGCCGGGCGGGGGCTCCGACGAGCTTCTGTCCCCCGCCTCGCCGGGCTCGCCGCCGCAGTTGGGCCCATGATCGTGGCTGCCGTCGACGTGAATTTCGGTGCCGTCGGCGACGATGATGACGGACGAAGGCGTCTGAGAGCGGGGGGACGGGTCGTCGTCGATGAGGTGGAGGGCGTTGCCGGGGACGATGCACGGCTTCGGGGAGTGGTCTTCGATGGAGAGCTTGGGGTCGTAGAGCACCTCGAACGACTCGTTCGGCGGGAGCTCGATGGTCATTTGGCGGCGCATTTTGGGGCTCACGCTGCGCTCAGGCCCGCCGTTCGCGTCGCCGGCGACAGGAGGGGTGTTCGTGCTGCGAGGGTAGCTGTCTTGCGGCAACGGGCTCTCGTCTGACTGCCTGCCAGCATTATGCGCGCGTCCAGGCGTAAGAGCTGCAACGTGGGGACGAGAAGGTCAATGCTCGTGGGTCGGAGGCGAGCGTGCGATCAGGAGAAGGGCAGGCACATACTTACCCAGCTTGGCTTCTGCCCCGCGCTGCGTGCTTGGGGAGCTCGTGTAGGCTGCTGTGTCTGTTATGACCGTCGTCGTTTCACCCATGAGTCTAGAGCGAGCATGAGAGTGAGGGCAGGCGATGTTACATGCTGGGTGCAGAGCCAGCGCCCGCGTAACGTAAACCGGTGGAGGTAGACTTCTGTCAATCCAACCCGTCACTCGGGTCAGGTGTCGCGTGCGCTCTGGATCCCCCTTCCCTCAGGCTGGATTCCGCTACTACTGGGGCGGCAAGGTAAAGGTCCTACCATATGCATTCACCACTCTTCTACGACGATAAGGATACTCCTGCCGTAGACGCAATGATCCGCGTTCGAGACACAATTGGCTGGATCCAGTCTACGAATGGCTCACTGACGTTCATGTGGTCAGGACATCTAACTCAATCGTCATCGAGACACTCTCCGGCGCACACGAATCAGTTCTGAGTTTCATGTTGCACATTTCCTAACAGATGAACAGAGTTGAACTCGAGTCTCCCGAAAGCACGACTAACATTACGATACACTAAGAATACAGACTACTGCAGGGGAATAAGTAATCAACAAACAACAGAACGTCTCCTAACCGTGACCATCACTCATCGTCGCTTGGATTTGTGAGGTACTCGTCATCGCTGAGGACCTGCTTCCTCGTGCTCTTCCCCTTGGGTGGTAATCGCTCATCCTCATCCATAGGAGTTAGAGCAGAGTCGTACGCACTCGATGATCCATTCAGCGCGACGGGCGCCCCCGGGAGTCCGGAGCCAACGATGAGCCGGTCGTACTGTGCGTTGAAGACCTTCTCCATCTCTTCCGCGTCGACGTATACCCATGAGCCCTCCTGATTGTACGTCCGTGCGTTGTTAAACATGAGCATCCAGTCTTCCCGGAAGTGCGTGACGTTCTTGTAATAGTTGCTTTGGAGCCGTTTGCGGAGAGTCGACATAGCGATCGGCTGCTTGATGAGCTGGTAGTAGTCAGGATATTCCTGGTGAAAGACATTCGGTGCGTGGAAGCAGCGTAGATCGCTCATGAATACGCACCCGTTTATCAGGCACCTCCCGGAAGAGCTCGCAACGTCTCCGGCCGGTGTCATCCTCGCAGATGAGCACAGCTTTGTAGATGTCATTGAACGCCTTTTTCATCTTCTCCCGTACGGCTGGCGCCACATCTGGTGCTTTGGTCTTGCGACGTTTCTATTCTACATGTGAGACTCAGGCATATCTGCAATAGACTCAAATATACTCACAGTATCTCGCTCGTCCTCCTCGTCCTCCTGAACGGATGGCGTGACAGACGCAGCTTTCGCACCGCGTTTCCGCTTGTTACTAGCAGGAGTGGCATCGCCTTCTGCCCTGCCCTTGCCTTTCCGGGCTTTCCGCCCGCGCGACGTGTCGTCCATAGCTGGGCTACCTACGTCCAAGTCTCTCATGAGCTTGTTTGCAGCGCGGCTGGCCTTCCTCTCGCGTGCACGGTCGGCAAGCTCTTGCAAGTCCTCACCCTCCTCCAGCGCCTGCAGATGGAACGATCAGTACACAGCGCATAACCACCCCACGATCAGGACATACCATTGCCCACTGATCGTCGCTGAGACCATCGGTGTAGTTGACAATATTTCTCCGCCGGTGACCACGACCCTCCACCTCGTCGATCTCGTCCTTGTTGTCGAAAGGCTCGTCGGACTTGTAGCAGTCGGGCAGCTCGTCTAGTTGGATCAGCGGCTGTGGCGGCTTGCCACGGTTGCCAGCAGCTCTCCAAGCGTCCGACACCTCGCGGTCCCGCTGGATGTCCATCTCACGGAAGATGCGCTCTTCCTCGTCTGAACGGGCGATTGTCTCGTTGATCTCGTCGTCGTTCATGTCACCGGCTTCCTCGTTCTCTTCCTCTTGGTCTGCTTCGAGGATAGAGCGCTGCGGGCCGTAGGTCAGTACGTATCGCGGCTCTTATACCTGATACGTACCAGGAACTCCTCCTGCTCCTCTTGGGTCGATTTGTTGTCGAAACGACCAGCTTGGATGACCTTGTCATCGATATCGAGCTTGTAACGAGCACGAGCAAACATCGCTTCCTCCACGCTCTTCTCGGTGATGAAACGCAGGATCCGGACGACCTTCGTTTGGCCGATACGGTGAGCACGATCTTGCGCCTGGAGATCTGCATGCGGGTTCCAGTCACTGTCGAAACTGTACGACGCGACATCAGTGAGCAACGACCGGGAGTTGAGCTCGCGAATACACTTACATGATGACAGTGTCCGCAGTCTGCAAGTTAAGACCAAGACCGCCGGCTCGTGTCGACAGGATGAATACCTTGATGTCGGAGTCCGGCGCGTTGAAGAGTGCGACATGCCCTGCACGGTCTTCCGTCTTCGTCCCACCATCAAGCCGGAGGTACTTCCAGCCCATGAACTTGAGGAAGTCCTCCATGATATCCATGACCTTCGTCATCTGGAAGAAGATGAGAACCTGTCCAAGTGATGTGAGTTAAATATCAGATGATGATACCGGGTGCGTTTACCCTGTGTCCGGTGATGAAGAACTTGGGTAGGATGCGCGAAAGCAGCTCAATCTTCCCCGACGTGCGGATGAGAGACTCATTGATGACACCAGACGGGTTGACCTTGTCCTCGACGCTCTCGAAGAGGAACGGGTGCTGGCAGATCTTTCGCAACTGCATGAGCTCGTTACTCAGACCCTTCACGCCGCCAGATTTTCTGCGAAGAATTAGTTTAAGTGGTCAGGCGGAGTAACGAAGGCACTCACCCCTTAGTATCCTTGCCGTCCGCGATCATCTTGTACTTCTTCATCTGCTTGTACAGCTGCGATTGCAGCGCACTCATGCGGACCTTGATGACCTTCTCAACCTTGTCGGGCAGCTCGCTCTCGACGTCCTTCTTGAGACGCCTCAGCAAGAAAGGCCGGAGCACCTTGTGCAGACGCCGAATGATGAGCAGCGCTTCTTCTTCGTTCAGCTCGATCTTGTCGCCGGTACCCGAGTTAGCGAACGGCGTGTTGAACCATTCGTCAAACGACTTGACGGAGTTGAAGATCTTAGGGAGGACGAAGTTGAGCAGAGCCCATAGCTCGGGCAGGTTATTCTGGAGCGGGGTGCCGGTGAGAATGAGGCGATAGCGGGAGTGATAGTACTGCGTGAGAGTCTGGGCAAGCTTGCTCTGAGTGTTCTTCATACGGTGACCCTCGTCAATTATCATGTGCACCCATCGCATACGAGCGAGGTGGACGCGGTCCTTGATGATGTATTCGTACGTCGTGAGCAAAACTTGGAAGTTGCCCGTCCGGATCTCGCTCTGAAGAACCTTTCGCTGAGCGGGGTTTCCCTTGTACGAGATCATCTTCACGCTAGGGGCCCACTTGGCGAACTCCCCTGACCAATTTGTCATGGTTGAGAGCGGCACAATGACCAGATAGGGTCCACGTTGCTTCTTGGTCTCGATCAAGTAGGTGATGAGCGAGATCGTCTGGATCGTCTTGCCGAGACCCTACAAATATGTTAGAGCAATGAACTGTCAGACTTGACCGTAGTGAACGAACCATCTCGTCTGCAAGGATGCCGTTGAGCTTGTTGTTGTACAAGCTGACCATCCATTGGAGACCTTTCAGCTGGTAATCCTTGAGCGTTCCGCCGACAAGGATGTTTGGCTGCTTCGTGACTCTCTCCTTAACCCTGTGAGCGACAGCGTAGTAGTCGTGCTTGCCCTTGTCCTCGGGCTCTGTCTCGAACTTCTGTGCACCGAAGGTGGCTTCGCTTGTCGGGTCATCCTCATATGAGGATGTGCTAACATCTGGTATCGGGCCATCCCGCTGCTGCTCCATGACAGCTTGCGTGAGGGAGTCCAGGTAGGCATCCGTTTGCCGCAAGAGGTGTGTGATACGCGTGTCTTTCGCAGTATCAATGAGCTTCATGTACGCCTCCTCATCATCTGCCTTGAGCGCCTTGAGACGTTCCTTGCTAATGCGCTCGATGCGTTTCTGTTCCTCCTTCTCGGTATGCGCATGAAACGACAACACGGCCTTGCCCAGCCGTGTAATGCGATCCTGCGCAGAGCGGTTCGCTGCGATGACCTCGCGTCCGTGTGCACAGATCACCAACAGCTGCTCGACATGCTTCTGCTTCGCCCGCCGTTCCCGGTCGACGCGCTGCTTCCTCTCCAGCTGCTCCGTCATGCGCGCATCTCGGATGGTGGGCTTGCGTGTCCGCCTGAAGTCGGCCCGGTTCAGCGGCAGCATTGATCCATGCGTGAGCCGCTCCGCCACCAACGCCCGCATCTGCCGCTGCTTGTCGAGCACACGCAGGCCCTTCAGCTCGATGAGAGCGCGGAGCTTGCCCTGTGCATTCGGACTTGGGTGCGCAAGATGTGCGAGGTCGTCACCGCCCGCCGCGTTCTCTTTCTCATCGCGCGTCATGTCATCCACGACGCTGTCCATTCCTCCGTCGCCCATGGTCGCAGGAAGGCTCTCCAGCTCCCGAATCCGTTGCTCGATACGTGCGTCCACGTACCGGTTACGCTCCGCAATTACTTGGTGCGGGTCGAGCCCCGCAGGCATAAGCGTCGGGATCAACAATCGCTGCAGGCGTGTGGCCCACTGCGTCAGAGGAGCGTTGTTGTCGAGACTGAGGTGGTCGAAGGGATGCTGATACGCGTTGTACGGGTAGATGCCCGAATCCACCTCGTCCTCGAGGAACGGTCCCTTAGGCACGTCCGCTCCGCTGAGATCCATGTCCTCGGTCTTGATCTCCTCGACAATCGGCTCCGTCGACGTCGGGTCCATGACGCCAGGCGTGGCACTCTTATGGACCTTGACCGCGCTGTCGATTACTCGGGTATTGATGTCTCCGCCCTGGAGAAGCTTTTGCAGTTCTGGCGCGACCTGGTTGGGTATTCGCATGGCCTGCTGGATCGCCGGGGGGACAGGCTTGTTGCGCGTAAGCATCTTGAATGCCTGTATTTGGGCCCGCAAAGCTTCAATTTGCTCTTGTGTGAAAGAGACGGGGGTACTGGGGGCTTGTGGATAAGACGGGGTGGTACCAGTGCCGTTGGCGAGGCCGCTGCCGTTGGGCATTGCACTACCGTTCGTGAGGCCAGACACCGATGCATGGCCGTTAAGACCGGGCTGTGAATGGTCTGGTAGGTTCGCGTCTACAAAGTGTGCGCACATTGGGATACGGATAGCGGCATCAATACGGGAGACATACTCTGTATTTGAGGCTGCTGTATTTGCTGCAAGAAGTGGCAGATCTTTGCGTATTCGGGGGATGTCTCGACAGTGGCACCCTGTTCCTTTAGTGAATGTGCTCGCTGCACAATGAACGTAAGTCAGCCAGACGCGCGACTCGGCGAATAGAACATGGAAAGATGACATACGCGGACAAGACCCTGTATCTGCTCACGGGTGAACTGGGGTCGGGGGGGCTGTCTGGTGCCGTTGAGATAGGGTTGACCGTTGTTGAATTGGGGGTTTGCAATGTTTGGCGCGGCCATGACTTCGCGTGTTGTCGCGACTCGGTCGCGTCGCGCAGATCTCGTGAACCTGGCCCGAGGTGCTGCTGAAGCCGGTTCGGCGTCAAGTGAAAGGTCGAGGACAAAGGCAAGCGCTGACAAAGACACCGCCACGCAGCTCCTTCCCTTTTCGGTCATTGACTCTTTAGGCACACGTGACTCGACGCGTCCCCATAGGTCCCCATTCAGCGCGTCGCGATTCGACTGCCCCGAGCCCGCCGGCTCCGCGCCACCTCGCCACCTCCCCTTCACTTCGTGCGTCGACCAAGTATCCTTTGTCCATTGACTACCTTCATCAAGATGCCAACAGAGAGAGCAGGAGTATGTGGTTTCTTGAGCTGTCTGGTCACGGTCTGCTCACCGCATCAATCTAGTATACGGTGACGATGTTCCTCGTCGACGTCGCGCCAACCATGGGCAAAATGAGACGGGTCGAAATGCCCGGAACGAAACCTGGAGAAGTCGACGTCGTTGAGATGACAAATCTCGACTGGTCGCTTCAGTTCGTCATGATGAAGATACAGGAGATGGTACGTCATTCAGACTTATTCGCCCTCGGGACGCCAATTGGTACTGCGGGAACAGCCCACTATCCGAAGGGCCGCATGATACCATCAATGTACGAGTGCATGTACCTTTAAAATTATGAACATCTTGTATTCTCTGAGGCTTAGCATTGAACGGCACAGCTTTTGATCGGATGCCATTCGATGGTAGGTCCCGGAAAGCAGACGATGTTCGAAGGTCTGGGAGGTGTAGCGCGACACTAGATCCATGCAATTCCATACCTTAAATTGCTCTTCCTGTAGCGTAGAGTGAACTGATTGTGAAACAGATATATCATGGTAGGAAGACTGAGCAGTGCGGCGTGATACTTTTTGGGTCCGAAGGTAAGCGTCTACGGCTGGCCCCAAGTGCTGTGTTCATGACCTCGTTCATAGAGACGGACAACATCATAAATGATGAGAACGGTGGTTACGAGAATGTGAAAGAATACATCCCTATAGGGACACCAAATGCAGGGACGCTGGCCAAACTACGAGAATTGGAGTCATCCACTACCCACGGAGACCGTAAGCCCCTCATATCTGGTTGTATCTGACATTCTCAACGCTCAACCCCGCTCAGCTATTGACGCGCTCATAGTAGGCATTGAAACGCAGAACAGGCATCTCGGAAACAAGAAGACATGGACGAGAAAGATCGTTCTCCTGACCGACGGCGAGAATCCCATCGAACTTGAGGACTGGGAGGCGACAGTGAAGAAGATGAACGCACTAGACATTGGCCTAACCATTATGTAATTCAGCGTCCTTTCGGTGATTGCTTTTGCTCAGCTATTCACAGCGGTGTTGACTTCGATGATGAAGAGTTCCCGTTCCACGAAGAGGATAAGTCTCACGTCAAGGTAGATCTACATCATGGATTTCCTCCAGTCATATTGACAGTCCTTGTTTAGCGCACCAATGAAGAGTTCTTCCACAAACTCGCTGGCAGTCTCAATCGTGGCATTGTCGGCAACTGCGACTTCGCCCTGCGCGAAGTCTGTCGGCCCGACGTCAAAGAGACTCGCTCGGCTATGTTGGGCACGATACTGCGCCTCGGAGATGTCGACGCCCGCCCGGAGGAAGCGGTCGAGATCCTCTGTAAGACGAGCAAGGCGACTGCCATCCAGCGGCCGAAGAGCTGGAAGAAATTCGCACGGCGTGAACGGCACACAGACGAGGAAGAGGGACGGGAGCCGATGCAAGTCGACGAGGACAAGACGGTCTTCGCGCAGCTGCGCATGCGCACGGAGTACTACATCGAGCGCGACAAGGGCGAAGGCGAGGGACCCGAGGCAGGTGGTATTGAGACTGACACGGAGGACGGGGAAAAGAAGACCCATACAGTGAAGGTTGAAAAAGAACAGCTCGTGCGAGGCTTCAAGTACGGCTCATCGTATGCACCATGTCCGGACGGGCAGTTCCCGCGGCTTGCGACGCGCAAGGGTATCGACATCTGCGGCTTCTTCGCGTCCAAGAGCTTCCGGAGGGAGTACGCCATGAGTGAGGTCACGTATGTCTGGGCAGACACAGCACAGCCCCTTCAGCAGGTCGCTCTAAGTGCGCTAGTGCAGGCCATGTACGAGAAGGGTGCGATGGCCATTGCGAGGTGGGTCACGAAGGACGGGTCGGAGCCTAAGATGGGTGTGCTGCAGCCCGTTATGTTCGACCAAGTGGATTGTCTGATGTTCGTGAGGGTATGTTTAGTGGTAGTACACCCGAGCGGTTCCTAACGCCCCGCCCCGTTCTCGTCACAGATGCCTTTCGCAGAGGACGTGCGCAATTTCCCATTTCCCTCTCTCTCAAACCTCGTATCCAAGAAGGGCGAGCGAATCACCACCCACCCCTACCTACCCACACAGGAACAAATGGAAGTCATGGAGCGCTTCGTTGATGCTATGGACTTGATGGACGCGGGTGAGAAAGATGAAGAAGGGTACGATTGCCCATACCTTCCTAACCCCACTGAAGTGTATCCTCTTCCAGAAAGCGAATGCCTTGGTTTGATACTCGTCTGTCCTACAACCCTGCCATACATCGTGTGAAGCAAGCCCAGTTCCACGCCGCCGTCGTCACGGATCTTAACACGCACCCCCTGCCACCTCCTCACCCTGAGCTAACGAAGTACTTTGACCCTCCGAAACGTGTCCTGAAGCGAGCACGAGGTGCCATTGAACAGTGCAAGGATCGCTTCAGAGTTAGGGAAGGTGAGTGTTGCCGAGAGCTTCTATCCAAGCTATGTATGAAACAGGTCCTTGCAGTACCCAAGAAGGTTGCGCGGACGCGGAAAGACGGTCACGTCCGCGCACAAGATGAAGACGATGACACTCTTCTACTCGACAAGGTGGCAAGGCGGACCAAGTCCTCTACCCAGCTTGTCGGCACGAGTCAAAGCCAGACCCTGCCTACTCAGTCTTCTCAGCGCGCGAAGAAGGAAAAGGACGAGTCGGAGACGGAGAGCGAGACGGAGGAGGAAGAGCTACTGCTGGACAAGAAACTAATAGATGGAGAAGCCCTACCGACTCCCGCTCCGGAAGAGCCCGACCGAGGGCAAGCACCGGGGAGGATCATAGGCTCGACATATCCGTTGGAGGATTTCAAGGCTAACATGGCGAGAGGCGACGTGGTGACAAAAGCAGTCGGAGATCTTGGCGCGGTCATCAAGGAAATCGTCTTACGCCCCTTCGCGTCGAGGCGATCGGAAGAAATGGTCCAATGTATGAGGGAGCTGAGGCAGGCATCACTAGAAGAAGACGAGATCGATGCGTGGAATGCGTGCGTTTCCATTTTGCTCCTTTGAATAAAGAACTCATTGAGACACCAGCTTTTTGCGAGACCTTCGCACAGCATGTCTGGATGACAAGCCAGGCAATGTCGAGTTCTGGTCTAGTGTTCAAGTAGAAGGCCGAGCATTGAGCCTAATCAGCAATTCGGAAGCAAGCGAACTAGGAGGCAAATCCGACATATCTGAATCCGAGGCTGCTGAGGTATGTACTCCTCTCTCCCCGAGGTATTACTACTATTCACGTTCTGCGGTCTAACATTGATCGAAACGTAGTTCATTCGTCATTGAATATTGAATGCACAGGCCACCGTTAATGTTGGACATCCAAACGCTCTCAAATTGTGCAGCTGTTCTGCTGTTCTGTTCGTGAACCCCGTGCATGCTGCGTGATGTACGTACATGTAGATCACTATGTAGTCTTGTACACCAGTGATATGATAATTCACAATGTTGTAACTTGTCGGTGGATGTGACCAAGCTTCGAGTTCGCCCGAGCGCAGTGAATTTATACTCACTCATCACCACGCCCTTTTCGCGCCATGTGTGCACGAGCAACAATCAAAACGGTATGTAAATTACATATTTATAACGAGGCCGATACGAGAGCAAGTTGCTTTATTTCCTACCCCACCAGCCTCCGAGCAAGCTACTTAGCCCACTCCTCGAAGATGTAGACGGTTCCGGCGTCGGTGCCCTCTCGATCTCCTCCATCGCTCGCGCCGTGACCTTCTTCTCGACCACGGGAGCTACGGCTGCCTGATGCGGCGCTTTCTCAACTACCTTGCCCGCGCGCTCTTGCAATCTGTCTATGTCGAGTTTGACGTAGTTCAGCGCAATGTCGAAGAAGAGTGGCTTCTTAAACATTTTCCTCGCCTCCTCGTCAACAGAACCGCCGTTGAACGTGAACCAATCGCGCTTGTACTCCGTGCTGTCCTCCGTCACTTTCGTGTCGAGTCGATCGACATCAGCAGTGAGCAGCGGGTAGAAGGTAATCGGGTCGCTATCGCTGTCGGCCAGAATCGACAACGTAGAGCGAGCAGATCGAAGGTGTATGCTCGCATGTTGCGTGAGCGTAAGCGCTTCCGCATACTTCTTGAGGGGTGAATAGCATTGCGCGAGGTAGCGGCATCTCCGGGCCTTTGAAAACTGTTGCCGGGCCTCTACGGCCGACGCCAAGTCCGGACTCTCGTCCACAATCGTGAGGGTACGCATCTGCTCGAGGCTTTGAATGATTGCGTCGAGAAGCTTGACGACTGCAGGGTAAAGTCGCGCATCGACACGCTCCTTGCGAGGCTTCGGTGAGCTGCCTGCCGCTTTTAGTACATGGGGAGCTTGAGATTGATGCAGCAGTGTGGAAATGAGCAGAAGATCACGCTGGATGCGGCATGACAGCAATTGGTAGACGATGAACGCGTGTACGAAGGCGATATCGCGCGTCCCAGCCGGGGCAGTACCCGAACTTGTTCCCGTGAGCTGTTGAGCCTCAACGAGCTTGCGTGCCACATCTTCTGCATCACTGAGCGCGGAAAGGATGGCATCGTATGCTGCGACGCCACGCTTCGAGCGGGTACCCTTTCCGATCCTTCCCTTCTTTCCCCCTTCTGCCGCCTCCTGTGATGCCTGTTGCTCCTCGAGTTCACCCGCGTCCCTTAGGCACTTCTCCGCCTCTTGCACGCGCAGCAGCACGTCGACAAGCTCGGGGTTCCTCACGGGTACCGGTTCGTCCTCCCAGACCAGTGTCTCAAGCTTCTGCTTTCCGTGACTCGCAGTCTCCGCTTCCTTGCCCAAGCTCGTCAACAAGTTGTCACAGCCCTCTACGAGTTGGTCCCGATGCTTCGGTGCAACATCTGACACGATTGCATCGACGTCATACGAGTTCTGCAGACGCATCTCGTGCGCGCAGTGCCGGATTTCAGGTCCTATCTCATCCGCGAAGGCCGTCGCGAGCGCCTGATCGCGGCTCGTCCCGGCCTTACTCGCCAACTCGTCCAGCAGGCTGCGAGCGACGCTCAATTGCACGAGAGCATCGTCAAATTCGTAGCGGTGACGCATTAGTCGCCCGTTGATGATTAGAGTGTAGATGGTCGCCTGCACGAGGTTATCCGCCGACAGTCGGCCTGAAGAGTAGAGCGTCTGGCAGTGCGAGAGCAGTTGAGTGGACCAGTGGACAGCGCGGCGCAGGCGTGAGGTTGCGTGCCGCCTCAGAGAAGATGAATCTGTGTCATGGCCTTGAACGGCAGCACCTTTAGGGTTGGTAGCCGTCTGGCTCGCCTGGAAATTGAGTTCCTGAGAGTAAGCCCACGCGCGTTCGGCTTCGAAGAACAGTAGCTGCAGGCTACCAAACTTCAGGCATACTGGCCAAGAGCGTTGCGAAACAACACATACTTTCCGTCCCGAATAGCATCGAGCTTCAACGGAGGCAACTTCTTAAATTCACGGCCTTTGCCATGGGTCATCTTCAAGGACGACCGCAGGCGATGGGTCCGGTTCCCACAATGTTTTCTATGTTTGCTCAGCATTGAGGCAATGCGCACATAACGGGAAGCTCGTACCTATAGCGTTCATAGTCGTTGTACCGTAATCCATATGCATTCCGTTGCTCATTCGCGAGCAAAAGTGCTGCCTCCAGAGTCAGAAAAGCAGTCAGTGTGGACTGACAATATTACACTCACCCTGGAAGCTAAGTTTCTGGTCCGAAGCCGTCTGTGCCATGTCGCAGCAAATAAACGGGATCACGCTAGAAGGTCCTGGATGACAAGCGAAGCTTCGCGGAGATGGTCGTGGTCGCAAGCCAAAACGCGGGTGCGCGATACTCAGCGCCAGACGCGTCGTGGCTGTCGATCGCGTACAGCCTGCACCTTCTTCATAAGACACCTCAAGCTCTAGCTTTCCCCAGCCCGCCCATACCTTCCTATACCCCTCCCTTGTCTTCTTCCGTGGATTTGAGCAGAGAAACCCGCGGTTGGCATGGCGACTGAGACTTTGGAGCCGACTTTGCAGAATGTCTTGGACCAGAAATCACTGAAGTGGATCTTCTGCGGCACGTTCACTTCTTCGTGCTGCGACGGACGTATGCTCATCCTTGCTTACGATACATAGGTGGTAAGGGCGGTGTCGGTGGGTGATACTGAGCTGAATAACACCGCGGGGCTTAATGGTCAGCTAGGGAAGACCACGACGTCGTGTTCACTCGCGATCCAGCTTGCGGCATGCCGTGAATCTGTGTTGCTCATCGTACGTCCTCGCATGTATGCACCGCATATTCCCTGTCAACTTTGTACGCCTTAGTCCACAGACCCCGCACACAACCTCTCGGATGCCTTCGGCCAGAAGTTCTCGAAAGAGGCGACGAAGGTGAACGGGTTTGACAACCTCTTCGCGATGGAGATCGACCCGACTAGTGCGATCCAAGAGATGGTCGAGCAGTGTACGCAGATTTCGTACACGTCGTTGAATGTGTATATCCTCACATTATGTGTTTCGTTTAAGCGGACTCGAACGGGATGATGGGCAGCATGATGCAGGACCTAGCATTCGCTATCCCAGGTGTGGACGAAGCGATGAGTTTCGCAGAGATCATGAAGTGCGTCCACGTAGTTTTCTCTTGACTGACATTCAATATGCATAAACCCACCCGAATGCTCTTCTGCGCGTGTTAGACACGTCAAGTCGATGGAGTACTCCGTCATCGTCTTCGACACGGCCCCGACAGGGCACACCCTCCGCTTTCTCTCCTTCCCCACCGTCCTGGAGAAGGCACTGGGCAAGCTGAGTGCACTCAGCGGGCGCATTGGGCCCATGATCAACCAAGTGCGCACAGTTTACTGTGCAATATGCGAACGTTATACTGACGGTGGTTCTGCGTGGTAGATGACCAGTTTGATGGGTGGCCAGGCAGACGCTCCAGAGGACATGTTTGCTAAGCTCGAGAGCATGCGCGCAGTCATCACGGAGGTCAACACGCAGTTCAAAGACCCTGTGCGTCCACTTATTGTAAGGGAGGGCTGAATATGAGATGCTTACCATGATCGTACGTGTAGGAGAAGACCACCTTCGTCTGCGTCTGCATCTCCGAATTCCTCTCCCTCTATGAAACCGAGCGTCTCGTCCAGGAGCTCACTGCGTACGAAATCGACACACACAACATCGTCGTCAATCAGCTGCTCTTCCCCAGGAAGAGTGCGTCAATCTCATTACCTTCACGGTAACCGATTCCTGATGAGAAATGCCCCTCACAGGCTCAAACTGCGAACACTGTCGCGTGCGGCACAACATGCAGCAGAAATATCTCAACGAAGCACATGAGCTCTACGATGAATTCTTCCACATCGTGCAACTGCCGTTATTGACGGAGGAGGTCCGCGGGCCGCAGAAGCTGAAAGAATTCAGCAAGATGCTTGTAGTGCCTTACGTACCTCCTGTAGACTGAATGGAATGGTGATGTGTCGTCTCAATATATTACCCGTTGACTAAAGTATGGCTGTCTGGTACAACTTAGTTTCCTTGCTGGAAGCCGGCTGTGATTCGGGTTTCCTATTTCCCACCCTTGTCTAAGCACAGGTGGCAGCTGTATGACTATTGACCTGCAATGGTCCGCCTTCATGAGAGCATTCGAAAGCAGTTTAGTCCGGCATGAAAGATTATCATCATGGGAGTGAGAAGGCGTGTATATATATGACTAGCTGTTACATCTGCATACCTTGCACTTTCACATCGTAGAATATACGGAAGCGTACCACGAGGACACAGCCTGTAATACCGGTTTGACATTCAGCAAAGACCAAGTACCAGGAATTACAGCATTGGATAACTGTGTACTACCACGTCCTCGGAGGCATGCTCAGGCTCACGGGATCATAATTGAATATGGTCGATGAATGTCGAGTTGAGAAGACGTTCAGGCTGTCAGTACAGCGTGGGACTCGGACTGATCCGTGCGAAACGGTGGTCGCAAGCGTCGACGGAAATCAGGCTCCGCGACGCTGATACAGTAGTGGCCCCGAGGCTCATCCACCTCTTTACACAGGCATACGCCTTCGACGTCCGTTGTCCACGCCTGCGACCTCCTGCTGTGTGCCTTCTTGCTAGGATATAGCTCTGCGCGGGGCTTCCTGGGGATCACTATCCGCTTCTTCACCACCCAGTGCATCTATACCGTCCTTCACTCTGGACCACTTCATTAAACGCGGGGATTACACTGCCCAAGATGCACATACCGCCCGAAACGGAAGTGATTGACCTTCGAGCTCCCTCTCCCGCAGGCTCGTCACATCTCGAGGCTTCTGAGAAAGAAGCATCAGCGGCCACGAACAGTGATAGCAGAGATGAAAGCACACAGCCAGAACTCACAGGA
This sequence comes from Daedalea quercina L-15889, assembly GCA_001632345.1. NCBI lineage: Eukaryota > Fungi > Basidiomycota > Agaricomycetes > Polyporales > Fomitopsidaceae > Fomitopsis > Fomitopsis quercina. Next base: position 99,369 of record KV429063.1, on the reverse strand, counting down.
GTCCCTCCTGACTCGACCGTCTCCAGTCCATCGCTGACATTGACAGGGCTCGACTCAGAGACCATCCAAAGCACGCGCGAGCCGCCCTCCTCCTCTCCCTCGCCTCCCCCTGTGCCCGAGAAGGACCCCGCCTACCTTGCCTCGCCCACCCTCACCCTCACGCCCGCCAACTCCGACTTCGCACTCAAAATGGCGATGATGGGCCTTCCCAAGTCTGCTGCGCCGCTCCCGCCCTCGCCCCCACTCACGCCGCTCACGCCCGGCGAGGCCAACGTCAGCGACGCAGCACGCCATGTACACGTGCGTGCGTCGTGGGCCGAGGACGACCTCGAGACTGCTACCGTCTCCTCGCAGGACGACGGCTCTACAGGCCCGAGCACAAAGGAGGCAGCGGTGCCCGCCGCGGATGATGCCGTTCATGCGATGTTTGGTAAGGAGGATGCGAATGGAGCGGACAAGACTGAGCAGGACCATCCGCTCAGCCCGAGGAAAGGCACGAGCGTACAGCCGAGCCCTCCTCTGTGGGAGCGTATCGACCCACCTCCTGGCAATGACTCAAATCCTTATGGGTCGAGCAATACCCGTATACACGAGTTCTCGAGCACGAAGCCACTGTGCGTTCCCTTCCCCTCGTTCCATTTGGATTCGGCAGCTTACTCGGCATGCATTGTATAGACGGTCAAGACCGCTCGTTCCCTACTCGTCCTATTACTTTGGCCCACCACCACCAGACGCAGCATATGGCACCCCGCCAGTCGGTCAAATTGGTTTGCATCATCCGCGCGAGATCGTTAGGATAGAGCGAGACTACTCCGCAGGAGAGCTCCCGCAGTTCTCGCCCGTATACCCACTAGAATTCGAGGGCCGGGTACGTTTCCCCTCTCCTTTCCCGAGAGTCGGGCTGACATTTGCGTGTTCCCGCAGTTAACACCGACGCAGTTCCTCGAAACTGTTAATGCCATCAACGAGATTATGATATCCGCCCATAGTTTGAAGCATTCGTTCGTGGATAACGCATTGTCATTTTTCACGTTGCAGACCTCGAGGCTGGTGCTCGCATCACATTACGAGAAGGTACGTCGGTTACGCTCCTTACACGAAGTGTCGGGTAATTCTGCGTGCTTACGTTCACGCTGCAGGAGATGAGTCGATTACAGCAACTCATCGAGGAGTTCAACGTACGGACGTATAATCCGCGAGGGCTGCATATTTTATGGCCGCGCAAGGTTGCCTTCATGTTTGTGCGTGTCTCGTGTTCTCCGCCTCATTGCTTCTATTTACTCGGACGGAACATTGCCTCGCAGCTCGAGATTGAGTATTACGTAGGTTCCCGCTCCTCCTATCACAATTTATACTCGCATTCACAAAATTCTTATCGCCTCAGTGATTCGCCACATTGCACGTATCAATATCTTTACGCCCTGGCGGCGTGACTCAGACGCCACCAGTGCCGTCCCTCGCTTCCGCACCTTGCCTCGCACGTCACTTGCTTCGAGTTTCAACGCACTTTGCATACCTCCATGTTGCACATACGATAACCCGGACCTGCTACTACTGGATTACATCGATCAACTTGTCTAATACCCTGGTGTCGTACGTACTGCCCCCGCCTGATCCTGCATTTAGCTTCCGTGTGTATTCTATGATCGGTCTGACATCATGCATGTGCGTCTCTGAAAGTTGATTCGAGGTATGCGTATAGAGGAAAATGGACCGAGTTCTACTGAGATTACTCGCCTCAGCAGAACTGACGACTTCTACTGCTACTGTTTTGGTCATCACCCGATACAGAGCGTGTGCTGCTCTGCAAAATGAGGGTTCCAGAAGCTACAGGGCGAAAGTTGTTTGTGTCCGCAGAGAGTGCGGCCTAGAAGAACGCAGGCACTCCCCTCCGTCGACAAAGTCCGTATTTAGGGTCAAAATAAAGGGGACGAGACGGTGCTAGTGGGTCTGCGTTGATCTAATAGCGTCTGAGAACGTACCGGGTCGGCTCGGGTTGGCCGTTCGGACGTCAGACCCTAGGAGCCTTCGGCTTCCCCATCAAACTGGTCCAGACGTTGCGGCGTTGCGGTTGTTGTATCCAGCACGCTGGCTCCGTGCAAGCTGAGGCTTATTGTTTAAGCATTCGCCTGCAGGCAGCCCTCTTCATTCCGCCCGGATTCCGAACAGACGTCACTCAAGGTCGTGCCAGTTATTTTTGGCAATCGCAAATTGATCCACACAATACTGGAATTGCCACTGAATGTCGCCAGAATCCAGATGGGCGGCGCCGTAGTAGTGACGGCCGTCGCCATATCAGGCTCACTGGAGCTGTTGTTGTATTTATCGAGTCATGCGCAAATACATTGAGCGTATACCAAGCCTTCGAGCAGATATGGGGGCTATACAAATACGCGCAGTGCTTGTACAATTGAAGTTTCTGAGAAGTTCATAGTACGACATCCAACTGCAGCAGCGTAATGCTACGATCCAGATCTGGAGGAGACTCGGAGGGGAGTCATCTCGGAAAAACTCGATAGAGATCTGTCCAGATGGCCGTCAAAGGGCCACACAGGGCCACGCTCGTGCAGAACGGTTCCTGTGTGGATGCTTATTGCACTACACCTTATACGCGGGCATGTATAATAGACGCTTGCCGGCTATTATGGCCTGCAACGGAGACTAGCGGGCATGGCCAGATCCGGCTCAACCGGATTCGAACAATGAACACGTCACCAGTTTGCGAAGTGCTAAATTAGGCCCGCTCTCCCAGTCTGTCCGTGGCCTCCGTAAGATCTGAATCTCCGATGAGTCGGCCGGCGGTCCAGCTCCAAAAATGGCACCACCGCTACTTAGCCGTTCCTCGCCGTCTATTGGCAAGCGTACCGCCGGTTCGTCACCTGCTAAGGGGCTTGTTGATCTCTCAGCTCGAGCGCGCATGGATCCAGGGGACCTCACCAGCTCGGACCTCGGGCCTCGGGCCACGGACAAAGATGGCATGACGATTACCAGCGGCATGTCACGTTTCTGAAGGTACGACAGTCGAAGTTCGAATGCTACGTTTCCGGGATTTGAATCCTTCGTCCTGTTACTCAAGGCATCGACCGATTCATTGAATACTTACGGTTGTAACCGTGTATTATCAGCACCGTATGATTTCATCCGGCACAAGGCATGATCGACAGTTAGTTGTTCATGAATAGGAATGATTCCTACCTCAACAGCCGATAGGTCGAGAACAACGAGGCACAGACGGCCGAAAGAGGCATACTGACGATTGGAGGAAGACCAGCGTGGTCACATATTCCCAGGCAGGTTAGCTATTAGGGCTAACACCGGGGTTTCATCCACACACAGGCTAGAGCCGCGCACCATCATCGGATGGAGCAAGTGTCCGGCTTCCAGGCTTGTTCTAATATCGTTGCAGGTTCCAAGCCTCAGGCTACAAAAACGTCAGTCAGATCGTTGGATTTAGAATCAGATAAGATCTTACCCCAAGACTCCTGCACAAACCTCCGCTCCCCGACGCCACGTGTGCCAACGCGCCTGTACGTCGACTATTCCTACTCGTGCGGTGGGTATACGGACGCACTGTCAACCGAACCTACTAGCACAGCGCAGTTAACGCCAGTACAATATTCCTTGAAGCGCCAGTATCCTCTGTTCAGCGCTAGCGGTGTCGTTCAGCCGTAAACCTACGCAGACCACACCGCCACGATGTTATTCTCGCAACAGACAGCGATTCCGACGTCTCGGAGCGCGAAGGTAGTCTGCATATAAGGTTGGGGGGGACTTGCCTCATGGACGAACGATCATCACGGAATGAAGTGCACGTACAGTTGTATTTGAAGCCGTCCACACCTATCTGGTCCGGATCCTTGCCGAGGCATGAAAACCTGGAGGGCAACACTACTTTCAAGAACAATCGCAGCACATCGAGCGACCTAGGCGAACAAGAAACGCTCAGCAGCGCTTTGCGGGGTTGCCATCTGCCGATTCTTGAAGCTTGACAGACCGCAGTGAGTGACGACGCCGCGGGTGGCAGGCCAAGGATCGTCTGCCGAGGCGTACGCGGCCCACATCGTGCAGGCCGTGTCCGGGCTCCGTTTCAATGAGGTAGCGCGTTGTCGTAAGACGGCAAGATAGGCCTCGGGAATAGCGGGATTGCAGGGTAGTCAGAATAACTAGTTTAGGTCGAGGCGCCGCTGCGAGGTCTGAGAGGTTGGCACGAAACCATGCGTTTTGACGACAGTACGCCACTTGTGCAATTGAATACAGCTGGGGAGGGGGATCGCCCTGCTATCGGCCAGGGGACTGGGCGGACCGAGCGAGAAAGAAGGTCGATCAGAAGACTCGCACCCCAAAGAAGTCGAGCACGGAGCGCGCAAAACGTTTGCTTGACAGAAAGACTGCAGATCGTACGTGCTGCGAGTGAGAGAGGACGCTGGCGTAGCGGGCCCGCGTTCGACTTCATCGTCGAGCAATGGCAACGAGAGGATAAAGAGAGCAGAATGCGACACATGGGGTCTAGGAGCAGACGCGGTCGGCCATCCGGCGAATTGACGGAAAGCCGTTGAAATGGGGACGAAGAGGGCCGTCCGAGACCAGCCGGCGTGCGAGCTTCGCAGTTATGCTCCTAATTCTACGGTGACCCCTCCGACGAGAACAAGAAGAGCAAGAGCCCTGAGGAGAGCGCTGGGTGTTCGACGTGGACGACGCGCGGCGTAGATCATGCGGCTTGAGCGCGGGGACAGAGCGTTCGGACGTGTTCGGCGAGAGGGTGTGTGCGTGGCTGGATATGGCAGGAATGGGTGGTCGTTCGCAGCAGCGGCCGGAAGAACTCCCCAGCTGGAGATGGAACCACGCCGAACCTCGCGCGCGGTGAGAATGACCGTGACTGCACGCGCTCTCGCTCCTGGCAGGCCGTCTGCGGCGGGAGCGCAGCGCAGAGGCGGCGGGGGAGTAGGAGCGGGTGGGGGCGGCAGGCGGGGGTCGAGTCAGACGCGGCAGGGAGAGTGGGTCGGGTTTGGGTCGGGTGGCGGAAGCGACGGGCGGGGTGGCTTGGTCAGCAGATCTGGACGTGGCACTGGCTGGCGGGAGAGGCGCCGATTGGACTCCGACGCGAAGGCGGCTCTGGCTGCCAATGGCTCGCCACACTGGCCGCCGGGGCGCGGCCTCGCATCCGCGTCCCCGGCAACTTCCCGCCCCTCTCACCCTCCTCCCTCTTTCCGCTCTCACATCTAGCCTCCCCCCGTCGCCATCCCCGCCCCCTCGTTCGCTTTCTTCATAGCATACGTCCGCCACGCTCACCCGGCAGCGCGCACACGCGGACTCGCCTCCTCTTTCGGCTTAGCCTAGATCCGCGCGCGGCTTACAAAGATCGCCATTAACCTCGCCTCGAGATCCCGATACCTGACGCAACCACCCCACGAGTGTACCTGTAGCAGCAATGGACCCCTTTGGCGGCGTGCAGTCCTTCTGGGACCTCTCTCAGCAACCCAACACCTTCTCCGCACTCCCCGACGACGACTTCCTTGCCTTCCTAGAGAAACAATTCCCCACCTCCGTCGGCAACGGCGGCCTCACCACCTTCGATGGCGTCCCCGCTCCAGAGGTTGTCGACCCTCAGAGCCTTACCCGGTACCCAATTCCGAACAACAGTCCCCCTTCCAGCGATAGCAGCCCCAGCCCTCCAAGCGTTAACACTGAACACAGCCCATCTCGGCGTCAGTCAGGAGTCTTCAACACTCCCGTGTCAACCTCTGGTTCTGCGGAGCAGGAAGAACAGGGCCTCAAGCGCAAGGCCAGCGATGAGAGTATCTCTGGTGAGCCTACACATAAGAGCCAACATACAGCTGGTACGTCATACCATCGCTCGGCGAACAGTTCATCCGGCGCTAACGCATGCACAACAGCCTCAAGCAGCAACTCGAACAAGAAGTCTTCCTCTACTACTGCCGCACGGCGTAAGTCCACCGGCAATCCTGCGCAGGTTCGTAAAGCAACAAGCCGTCGCCACTTGATGCATGTCCTAATCGTGCCTGGACAGGACGAGACCCGGTTACTTAAGCGCAAGGAGCAGAACAGAGCTGCGCAACGAGCATTCAGGGAGCGCAAGGAAAAGCATGTCAAGGATGTATGCGACAGTTATCACCTCCACGTATGTCCCTGACCACTATACCACAGCTCGAAGACAAAGTCGCCGCACTTGAGGCCAAAAACCAGATGACCGAATCGGAGAACGAGAATCTTCGCGACCTTCTGTCGCGACTGCAGAACGAGAACATGATGCTTAAACAACAAGCATTTACTTTCTCCGTTCCGAGGGATAATGCGCCCAACATGGCCAACGGCACTCCCGCGTCGGGATCAATGCCGCATTCATTCAACTTCACGTCACCTGGCGCGGGTTCAAGCCGGTCATCACAGTCAGGGTCATCGCTCAACTTCAACTCCCTTATCTCATTCGATCCGAACGCAATGAACGATGAGCCAACGGCTACAGAGGGCGCGATGAATATGGACTTCGGTTTCGGTCAGCCACACTGTTCGTACAAGACAATCGCTGCCAACCCGATGTACATGTCGTTCGCCGAGCCGTCGCCGTATGACTCGCAGCCATCAACAAATGGTAGCCAGAACGGCAACGGCGGTGGATCGTACAGCAGCTTCAGTAGTCCGTTCGACCACTGGTCACCACCGTCGGGCGACTCGAACGGGCTTGACCAGCTGTTTGGCGGAAACTACCTCGGGACATCAAACGGCGTAGACTTCAACGCCCTCCTTAAGAGCCCGCCCTCCTCAATCAGCCCCGTCTCCCACTTCCGCTCTCCATCCTCCTCGTCACCTGGCTCCTCGTCGTCGGCAGCAAGCCCGGCCGCGCACATTAAGGAGCAGTGTCCGAAGACGAAGGAGGAACTGGCGAAGCACATCGTCGACCAGGGCAACTCGGCGTTCGCGCAGTGCGAGATGCCGATGGCGCCGTTCCTCCGGAAGGCCGTCGCGGACGAGACGGGCGGACCGATGATCATGTGCAAGGGCAGCTCGTTCCCGCCGACGGAGAAGAGCGACAAGAATGTGGAGGTGCTCACCGCGTGGCGGAGCATCACGAGCAATCCGCAGTTCAAGGTCGGTTCTGTCCGTGCACTCTCATTATGACCGAGAGCGTGATTGGCTGACGGCGGTGTGTGTGCAGGATCTGGACATCAACGAGCTCTGCTCAGAGTTCACGAGCAAGGCACGGTGCGACGGCACGAAGGTCGTACTCGAGCCGCAGGGCGTGCATCATATTATTGAGACGCTCGCGGCGAAGCGGCAAGCGAAGCAGTAGACGAGTGTGCGTGCGCCCATCGAGCATGGGCCAGTCAGGGCTTACCGCGACGTCTGTTGTTGTCGCTGTCATCGCCGTTGCTCCCCACCTCCCGCGCTGCGGAGTGTCGATTGTTGGGTTCTGGGTCCCGGGGCCGCGGGCGGGGTGAAGTGGGGTCGGTAGTTGCGTAGCAGAAGGGTCTGGCGCGTCGGGCGGCCTGTTTGGGCGGGCGTTGCTGGTTGTGTTGTTGGAGTTGCATTGCGGGCGTCGGACGTCTCCCCGCCGACTCCCGCGTCCTGGTCATCGTGTATAGTATTTCCTCATCTCGTCGTCTCTCAGATTTCATACATCACCACCACCATCACCACCACTCTGTTCGCCGTCCCTCGATTCTCCCATCCATTGCATTGTGCCTGCCAATCTGGCACTTGTACTTTCACCATGGTAATCATCGCGGTGTCCTCTCCTCCTCGCTGTCCTTTTGGCCCCGGTTCGTGTATCGCATGCGGATGATTCGTGTCGCTGCCGCCATTGTGGCCACCGCCCCCGTCTCCGCCATTGTCCCGCCCTTCGATTTTCGTGCTCGCTGTTGTTTATTCATACGTAGTAATGGTTTCTTCTCGTGTTGCTACACGTCTCACATGGAATGAACATGAAATAAAAATGTATAATCCGTTCGCCATTGTGCTAGCGTTAGTGACGGTTGTGATGGCATGGGCTTTCAAATGCTTTTATTTGTTGCGTATAGCAGGTTATGAGTCACCAGCCACTGGTCAAGAGTCACGACAAACGTCGAGGCAAGGGCATGAAGAACTAACGAGACTCGTTTTATGTATGCACGTAGTTCGCTTATATGATGTGTTTCGACACTTCAACGAGCAGCCGTGAGTTTCGTCCCTCTTATTCACTGTACCCAAATATATTATGACCTACAGCATGCCAACTTGCTTTAAGAAATATCGAAACTTCATAGTCGTCGAAGTGGCTCGGTTTACTGTTGGCTCGGTTCGGACGGAGAACATTGTGGAGTTCTGCTCAGTTCGGAGACTCGCATTTAACAGAATGGAGTTCACAAGCATCTCGCAGTTCATGCATCTGATATCAGCATTTCTTGCACTTCGAAGAGTAGAGTGCAGATGTACCAAGGTCATTTGCACTGCACCATGGCACATCCTGTCCATTTTGGTCCCCATCACCATCACCCGCTCGAAGATCCGCGAGCTCGGTTTGTATTCAGTTCTAGCGCAGGTGATGGATGCGTTCACTCAGATCTTCCAGGCTTGTCCATTCTGACGCTCCACCCTCTTCACTGACATCAAAGTTCTCAAGTCCTCGGCGGTCAGCAGGAGCCAGGCTTTGATCGATGCAGGCGCAGGATTCCTTGAGGTGTTCGTGCTCACCATAGATGACATTGCCTGTCCTACCCTGCTTGTGAAAGAAGCAGCTAATGCTGCAATAGGTGGGTGTTAGTCCGCTTCGGACCCTGCAATGAATCCCAGCTGATTGTGACATACCTGCAGAGCGGCACTACAATCTTTCGTGACATACAAAGCTGCAGGCCCTCGCCCTTGTGCTACGCTCGTATAACACAGTGGCATGGTCCTGGGCTGCCCCTCTCCTATCCTTTGTCACCTCAAAATACATGGAAAAGCTCACGATGTCATTTGATTTTCAGATTGGTCGTCTTGCAGATGAAATCGATGCATTGCTCACGAGACTGAGAACCACGGCACCTCGTGCAGTTGGATAGCATTCTGCAGCATGAACAATTCGCGGACATTCTGACTGGTGGCATCTGCTTTGAAGTCTCCATCCCTACTACTGTGACTTTTGAAGAGCATCAACCCTTGCTTGAGGTGTTGGAAGGAGGCCAATGGGCCCTGTTTAATGAACTTGTCAAGAAGAAGCCCTGTTCTAGTCTGCACAGTATAGTCCAGTGAGTAACACAGTGCCATTCCACCAATGAGTCATAATTATGTGTCATATCACAACTTTAGGAACTGGAACACGGAACTGTTTAGTAGTCAATGGCACTATCTCCTGTGAAGTCCAAGCATCAGTCAGCAAATGCATTATAGAAACACCCAAGACAAACTTGCTGGATGTGTTTGATCCCCCCCAAAAAGCACACTGACAGCAGCTTGTTGGGAGAGATTGAGGGGAGGACTAATAGCCATCCCGCCAAGCCTATTGAACATGCACAGAATATGGACAAGGCAGACATAGAAATGAAAGTGAGAGGAATTCAAAGTTGTGAGCCAATCTGTTATACCTGTGTGTACATACAACACTTTGGATCATCATTCAAGACTTTATGCCTCCTACCTACCAAACAGCAACAGAAGTACCAGGAGCATGATGATATGCAGAAGGGCACCATTTCAATCTCCCTCCGAAAACCCCTTCATGAACTGGTAGTCCGGCCTAAGCACTGGCAGAGTAGTTAGTTAGTTGTGATGGAGGCCAGGGCATACTCACCAGATGACAGATCTTGACATTCTCCCCATACATCATCTGCAGTGCACATTGCCACATAAGACCTCAAAACCGATGCGCAGTAAGCCATACGGGGGGTGGGCTGCCATGCATTTGTGGCTGCACAACTTCTGCCGCCCCTTCTCAGTCCGAAGTGGGCGAGGGGCTATGCTTGTTTAAGAGGATCAAAACGGGTGAGTATATTGACGCAGGTCTGCGAAGCTGCTCCTCGATATGGCAGTTCGCAATTTGCTTGCATCAATGTAGCGCTGTCCAATACACCATAAGTTGGAACATCCAACATGAAGAACCACACATTACCCAAGTTGGCGGATGGCGACAACAAGATACCAGCCCCGTCAAACAGATCGCTGGCAGTCATCATAAGGCAGCTATAGAAACGTCGCGCAAGATCCCTCATGAGCTTCAAGCCCAAGTCAGTCCACTGATCTGTTGACAGTGTTTACAGTGATAAACCGAGACCGTCAGCAGAACACTATTGAATGGCGCTGCCATGACAGGCCACATCGGAGCGCCCTGTCAAATGGAAGTGTCTGTATAAGTAGTCACTGAGTCGTCAGCCAGGGATAGTGCACAGCATGACAGACTACGGCTGAACGGACATAAGGAGGATGACTTGGGACGTGATGAAGAGAGCACAAACTCCGTGGAAAGTCCGCGGAGGACATAATCACGATTATTCCCAGTACAGATCAACGGCAGCAGAAGTGCGACGACGTACCGGTAACTGCATAATCATCATTCTGCAGCTTTCAACTGACAACTGGCTAGACCAACATTGGTCAGCCTGTCGTAGTCCGCGGCCTCGTACGATGCTCGTGAACCGCTGGTGCCAGATGGGCTATGGCGATAGATCAACGGTACGGCCAGCAACTTTGCGAGGGGCCAACCGCAATACTTCCGGGGTTCTGAAGGTGTCCTACGCGTGATAGGCTCAATATCGCATTCATAACGGCAAACACAGGGTTCGACTTACCGCATGCGGAAAGAACCGAGCTTGAAGCTTTGAAGCCTGCGAATTCGACAAGCACTGGCTCATTTCGGTCTCATTCTTGATTGTCTCCAGCAATCTGCCATCGACGGACGGTCAGAATGTCCTGCCTCGTGCCTTCAGCACTGGAATCAGAACTGATAGAAATCATCCATACGCGCTCCCAACTGTCAGGTCTAGATCTCAGCACCAAACGAAGACGACAGAACCTATAACTCGGTATGGAGATTGCAGAAGTAGATGAGTAGAGATAATATAATAATCGCGTCTGTGCAGAACCTGTCGTGGGAACGAATAAGTCGGAGCTAGCTTCACAATTCAGGTAAGTGCTCTTCCTCACGTTGCCGGAGAAAACAAGCTTCGCTGAGCCGTGAGCGTCCCGGACCCGGAGTGCAACAGTAACAACTTCGAGCTTCGGGATAGGTTTGATATAGGAGCCAGACTTTACCGGGCCCTTTCTCCACGGACAGTCTTCCTCGCAGGTCAAAGCTCCGGGTTTGTGGCGATGTGGCCGAAAACCGCAGCGAGAATGGCTTTCTCTCCCGCACTATCTTTCGCAACAGTGATGCGACACCGAGGTATGGCACGACATGCGAAAGTCAGCAACAAGCAATAATGCGGTAGGGGCCGCACCACTCACAGCTATCAATCAACGTCGGACGGCGCGAGCCTCGTTGCTAATCTTCCGTGAGATGCCATAGAGCCGCGTTGACGCCTAATAGGTAGCAGTTGTGAAATGCGTACGTGCCTCGACCACCCTGTCAGTGCACGGGAAGCGGCGAGGCCACACCAACCATGAATCGATGACGTCTGTCACGATGCTGGGTACTATCAGCATGGAGCGCCGAGCCTATCCGAAGGCGAGCGTGATACGGCGGTCAAATTCATTCCTGAGTTTTAGTAGCTGCTTCTGACAGGAATTTACCACACCGACAGATAAGCTCCGCGGTGAGCCAGGCCTAGTCAGGTTCCGCGTTGCCTGATTCGAACCCCGTGCTGTGGAGACATCGAACGCAGTCATTAGACGCACGAGTGCAGAGGCTTCGGAGGACTAACCTCGGCGTAACCGTGCCCACCTAATGTCGAAAGATGCACCTGAACCGTGCCCATTGAATTGCGACTAAGTCCGACGTCTAATGTGCATCGTTCGCAGAGTTGAGCGGGAGAGAAGTTTGCATCTGCTCATGCGATTAAGTATAACAGGCAAACGGGTTCCACGCCATTTGAGTGGTTTCGTCACCTTGAGTTCTCGCACGGACCCTTGTGCCTAGCGTGCGTACCGACTTAGGACCTGTCGTTACCTGGCGAGTATTAGCAACGCTCCCACTGGGCAATCGGGGCGTGGCATGATTCTCGGCTCGTCACTCAGAAGGGGAAGAAGCAGGACACATACCGGCACACGATTACGCATGGTTCCGTACGAGGGATCTCGCTCGCAGCACCCTGAGGCTTAGAGGTCAATGATACTCTCAGGATGTCGCCACTTCCTCAGGCTTCTTGCTGGGTGCAGTTGGGATGAACACAGCCGGAGCAAGGGACGCGCCCGCCGCACAACACCCGATCGTTCGCCGCAGAAGCCAGTGAGACAAATCTCCGGCGGGATCTAGTCACCCTATGCCTATAAGTATGTATTTACGCATCGACATGGCTATGACAACCTGTGAGCGTGAAACGTGAATACTCTGCCAGGAACGACCCGATGTGGAGACGCACGTGCTATGATAGAATATGCCTAACTCATAAATGAATTGTTAATGCAAGTAGAAACCAAGAAGACGATGTTATCGCGAGATACCCATGAGTACGCGTACATCAGCTCGAAGATGGCACACAGAGCACCGTTGCTGTGCATGTTCTTCCTATCGGATTTTCTCAGCCTGACCACCCTCCAGGCGGCGTCTTCTGCTCGGAGTTTGCGGAACGTCGTCCTGTGCGGCCGACCATGACTTACTCCACTCGGGGGGAGGCGAGAGGTAGCGATGTGCGTGCGAGTAATCCACGGGCGGCGCCATCGGGAACGCGGGCATCGGTGGGTGGGCGGGCGGAGGATGCGTCGCGGGGTTGATGCGCGCTCTATACAGTGACAGAAGCGCATTAATGAACACGGTCAGAAAGGCGAGCGAGGTGAGGGTGAAGATCTACACGCACACATTCAGTTAAACATAAATCTAGATGTCAGAGAGAACGCGAAGACTCACGAGGGTCTTCCAGCTGATAGGTTCGACGAAGCCGTTCACGACTTCGGCTATGAGTTCCGCACCGACGCGCGCTCTGCCGACCTTGGTCGGGTCGCGGTTCATACATGTCTCCCAGGTCGCGCACTGATGTGACATAGCGGGAATGGGGTTTGTCGTGCAGAGATTCGCCTTGTGCTGCAGGGCGCATTGCGTGATTTCCTGTACAATCTCTGCGGGAACCTTAGTACCAGAATAAGCCATTCCGCATCTTTACGCACCCATAGAGTACTCTGAGATCCGTTGCTCGACATCGCGTTGCACTGTGAGAATAAACTGGACGAGCAAGTAGAGGAACACGAGGATGAGGGAGAGGTTGAAGAAGAACTGCAGGTAGCCGAGCAACACGTAGGGCAGGTCGGACTGCGGCGGGGTAGGCCCGGGCATATTGAGTGTATAGTGATGTGAGGTGTTGACAACCCCTCGGTCTTCGTCATCGTCGCTCTCGTCCGAAACGTCGCTCCCCTCCTGGTCCAGGCCCCTGCTTTTGCCACGCCGCCTACTGCGCTCTCGCGCCCTCTGCCGTGACCGATACACGCGACGGACGGCGCCCAAGGCTACAGCACGCTCTCCTTCGCCCTCCTTCTCATCTGCATTCTGGGGCTCCAGCTCCCCCGGCTTGGGCGGGCTGGAGTCAGCCATGTCCACATCCTTGATCTCGGGTTGGGGGAAGGCTTTGGTAGGAGAGAAGTTTGGCGGCGGTGCCCATGCGGGAGTGTGCGGTGTTTGTGGGAGGGGCTCGTTAAAGAGGAACGGTACGTTGTTGTTGTGCCCGAAGGATGGGAAGGACGCAGCGTGCGAGGGTGTGGGGAAGGCCGGGGTAGGCGGATTGGCATCCGAAAACGGTCCTGTAACGAGTCTAAGTGAGTTCACAAGTTGAGGGTGGAAGGACACCGTCCACAGCGCGACCGTCAACAACTATCATGAGGATACTAGACAGCGCACCAACGGCAGTGGGCAAACCACCCCATTCCCAGTTTGGACGCAGATCTCCTTTGAGCCACCGAGCTAGCAGACGTCACTCACGTTTTCGTGGCGTGCTTGGGTCCTCGTCCCCCGATGCCCACACTGGCCTCGCCAAGCTGCTTGGTCGAGAAGTAAACTCGAAGTCCATCGGCGTCTCAGTCGACCGAGCTGTGGTTCGGAAGCGCGACGCCATCTCAGAGATTCGTGAGTAGTAAAGCGGCAGTTCGTAAGTGTTGTTGCGTGCTCTCTCAGGAGAACCTTCGTGACGGACAATCTTGCTCCTCCAAGGTGTCGCTGCTATCGGTGGACAGGCGGGACGAGATGAGCTGTTCAACTGACGAGAAAGACGGTAGCCCCGACGAAACGCGTGGGTCACGTGGACGTGGACGTGGCCCGCCACCGTGAATGCCGAGCGCGGACGATCTCGAGAAGACCTTCGCAAGGGAGGTCGCGCTGCGTTCCGATTGCTGCTCCCGCTGTCCTCTACAAAAATGGCGACGTCAAGAATCCTGACAAGAGCATCGTCGTTGCTAAGTGGTATGCGTGCCAGCCCGCGGCTGGACATGGCGAGGCGGCATGTTCATCGACCTCTTGCTGCTGACTGGTCATCTCCGCCTGCCATTTCGTCAAATCTCGTGCCCATAGTGATTGAACAAACAGTGAGCACATTCAGCAGGGTAGATGCTCTAGGCAGCTAAGGAGGGGTGCGTCAGGGAAGGGGAGAACGTAGCTATGACATTTTCTCCAGACTACTGAGAGAACGTGTTATCATGCTGTACGGACCGGTGAGTTGTCCAGCTATTGCAGGCAATGAAACGCTAAGTGGTGTGGGCCAGATACGTGATACCGACTCTGCGTTGACTGTCGCACAACTGCTCTTCCTGGAGGCAGAAGAAACATCAAAGCCGATCCACCTATACATCAACTCTCCTGGAGGCAGCGTCACTGCAGGCCTGGCTATCTACGATACAGTAAGCACCGTGCAGTACCTCAAGGGCCATCCCTCGCTAATTCATGCAGATGTAGATGCAGGTGTGGTGATGATTCCACGCGAGAATGGCAGAACGAGATGCTCACCTAGCACGCGGCGGCAGTACGTCTCCTCGCCGATACACACGTACTGCGTTGGACAGGCATGTTCGATGGGCTCGCTTCTGCTCGCCGCAGGCGAGCGAGGGAAGCGACACGCCCTGCCGAACTCGACCATCATGATTCACCGTACGTACGGCCCAACAATCACCGAACATGTTCTCTGACCGAATGAATCCGCAGAACCGTCCGGCGGTGCTTCTGGCCAGGCGTCGGACATTGCGATCCACGCCAAGGAGATCCTCCGCGTGCGCGAGCAGCTCACGCGCATCTATCAGCGGCACTGCAACAAGGAGGGCGAGAGCGTCGATGAGGGCATACGGCGCTTCGGTGCGTGCGACTTCTTGCGTCTTCACGGTGAAATGCGAGCTCATGATCCATTCTTACGAACCGCAGAGCTGGCATTGGAGAGGGACTACTTCATGACGGGTGGGTGACTGACGTCGCGCTTGCTTCCCGCACTGTATTGCTGACACCCGATGCAGCGCAGGAAGCGTTCGAGTTCGGGATAGTGGACAGCGTGCTGGAGAAGCGTCCGAAGCTGGACACCGTGATATAGATTCGCCGCATCCATTACCCACATTGACTAGGGGCTATCCGCCGTGGATATGACGATGTGATGACCGTTCTGAATTGCCCGGCGCCGCGAACTGCCGCAGCACAATGCAATGCTTCTCAGGGCGACCTGTGCGGTGTCGAACAGGCTATTATGGGCTCTCGCTCTATTTCGCGGCGACTTCTATCATCATATGAATCGTCTTCAGTCTTATGGTGAGGCCCTGCCGCGCAATCTCCCCGGTATACAGCGAAGAGCTGACATGTGTTGGCCCACGTATGAGCGTGGCCACCTCATGTGTTCAGCCGAAGCTCACGGCTCCTGATGCAGCCGTGTCTTCCATTCCGACCATCCCCTTGACGGTCACTCTGCTGCACGGCCTGCGGTCGCAATCTTGCATCGAGCGCAGACTTCGAGAGCGAACCAGGCTGTGAGATGCAGGATCATCGGATCGCGATTGAGAGTGTCTAGAGAGTTGCCTTCTTTGCATACCGCCTCTGCGAAGGCTGTCCGCGCGCCGAAGCGGGTTAGGCACCTTGGGTTCAAAAGAAGTGACGAAGTCATGATGTGGCATGAGAGGTCATGCATTGCGATGGGCCGCCGGGTTTGTGAGCACAAGCTTGGCGAGGCTGGTTCGCGTCCCTCGCCAGGCCGCATTTATACAGGCGTCCGCTCTCCGCCGCATCGGAATCCCATTCCGAAATGAAAAGCGTCCGTGATGGCGAAGCAGAGGGACGTTCTAACGTCCCGCGAAGGCGCTCTGAGCTCTGGGCTCTGGGCTCTGGCGTCGGCCACCCTTGGTATCGACTTCATGTGCACTGACCTATTGTGCGGCGTCGAATCGGACCGCATCGATCCCCACTCGACAGACTCGGCCGTCCCTCGAACGTGCTTCCATGGGCCTTCGCATGAGGATGATTGGGACTTTCAAACGACGAACGGCCCATCGGTCGTGGATCTCTCGGTACGCTCTGCCTATATGCGCGCACCGTCTAAATCCTGAATCCCCCCCCCTCGTTATCGCTGCAGCAGATACCCGATCAGGGTCAGCTCGGTGGGCACTCCATACTCGACATGTGGCGATGATAATAGACTTGGCTCAGACTGGGATGGTCCCAACATTGCGCCACCACGCTGCGAACCCATTCATTCCACGTACTACTCCCGGAGAAGAGAAGGCGGCACGAACCCAGGAGGCCCGTTGCGTCGAAAGCGTCCCACGCCGCCGCGTCCGTCCCTAGTCCTCGCGCTTCTCTGCCCCTTGAGGCTCTCACCCACCGTACCCTGCGCACCGGCGCAGGCGCGCGCGGGGGATCCCCATTTGCGACACGGATCTCCCACCGCGGGTGACGCACCGTGACGCTTCTGTTCCCGCTGCGCGGCAGCGTCCCACCCTGTATGCGTATATCTGGCTGCCGGAGATGCGTAAGCAGGGACGTGGATTGGACACGGACGCCGCGCGGGTGCGTCGTGGTGTGCGATCGCGTGCGGATCAGTCGCGCGTCGACGTTCTGGAGTGCTCCTCTCGCCAACTTTGGTCTGGCTAGGGGCCGCGTTGCCAAACCGAGCGCGCTGTTCATGCGTTGTGGGCAATGGCGGATACGTATCGGCGATTCACCGTTTTCTATCTGACAGCGAGACAAAACAAGACCTCTGCGGAGAACTGTCTGGGCTTCTGCGGCTGGGGAAGCGCATGAGAGCTGCCTTGCGGGATTTGCCGTGTTTGCACTGACCAAGGAACTTCTCAGTATATACCGCAAGGATTTGTGGTTTTTGGATCGATAGACGACGCACGATGTGACACACCGTTAGCCCAGATTGGGCACAAGAATTGCATAGGCAGGGCTGGCACATGCCATCAGTTGGAACCTAACTACTCACCTGATTTTCTCCCCGCCCAGATTCGATCCCAACTGCGTCCGAGCTTCTCCCGTCCAGGTCCAGCCGTCGAAATACGCGCATCTCGTATCTCGCCACCGATCAGGCGCAATTGCAGCTGGAGTCAGCGTCGACATCATCAGCGCAAGCCGGGGCGGCCGAGCGCGCGACGAGCTCCGAGGCGGGCTCACATTGCCCCCTAACACAGATCTCACTCCCACCGATGCGGACGCGATCTCCCCGCACCCGCGCGCTGGTTCGGGGGTCTGCCTGCTATGGAGCCTCCAGCTCACAGCAGCGTGGGCCCTCGACGTCCGCGCTGGATCTTGGCACGGGCCCTTAGGCCCACCATTCACTTGTACTCTGGCTCGGAGTGTCGCATCAATCAGAGGCGCATCGTTGTGCACTGGATCTGGGCCGTTGCACCACTTGGCGGGCCTATGCCTACGCCAGCACCAGCACAAGAAGGGGGTGGTCAGTCGCGCCGGGCGCTGTATTTGGTGTCGAACGCCCTTGTATGAAACGAAGAAGGGCTGAACTGGATAGCGGTGCGACGCGTCCTAGCCGCTATGAGGCATAGCACCCGGTGTGGGACCCGCGCGACCCGCATGTGACACTCAGGTTCAGTACACGGCAGGCGAAACTTTGATTCCACTCGCGAGAGCTCGCCTGGCCATAGTACGGAGTCGGGAACACGTACATACGTCGAACTTGGCGGCAAGGAAGGCCTTACGGCCGCGCGAAGTCGACTGTCGCAAGCGGCCGGGAGTGGCCAGGGTGGAGACGTTCTGGCACGGTGGCAGCCATACCTAGCCGTCGCGTACTTAGTGGCCTCCGAGACGGTGGCCATTGTACGGCTGGCTGGTGGCAGGTGCGTGGCCGCCCCGCTACTAGTGTCCGCCGAGGAGCCTGGGCCGGGGCATCGATGGATGATCAGCCCACGGCGGGGCCAGTCACCTGGTCACCAGTCAGGGCCCTCCCAAGAGGCCGGCGACGCCCACGCGCACCTTCGCTGAGTTGACCTCCACTCGCGCTAAAAGGGGGCGCGATCCGGGAGGGACGTGATTCCCATTCTGGAGATTGGTCAGCCGGGCACAGTGGTTGAACGAGGAAGATCGACAGCCGCTGGCTGGCTGGCCATGGCCATGGGTGCGTCCGCCCCGATCACCGAAGGCACGGCTCTATTGGACGTGTACTTACACGGAGCTGATAAACTAGCCCCAGTCGTCACTCGGCCTTCCCAATGCACATGCGCACACCGCCCGCCCGGCACCCAATCCCAGCCCCCTGCGCCTTCCTTCCGATGCGCACTTCCACGCCGCGCGGCCAGTGATACGGTTCGCGCGATCTCGATGGCTGCGTCTGTGGCGCCCCCATGCGGCTCTCAGGCTCAAATTTGGCAGCTGCGTCTGTCCCCCACCCCAGGAGAGCCCGCACAGAAGGCACGCAATCGGGATCTCTGCGTGGACGCCCTCGTGACGTGGTGAGAACCATCAAATTCGACCGCCCGTCACAAGCTCCGTCAGCGCAATTGTGCGATGCCAATTGGGGCCCGCGTACTCAGTATACACAGTCAGGGTCTGCCTATTATCGTATGTGGGCTGGCCACGGTGCTGTGTCCCCGCCGTCCCCGGAGCTTCCGTCCTCGGCCGGCCCCTGAACTCGAGGTAAGTGATCTGCCACCGCAGAACGGCTTTGTGGCGCAGCGAGGCTGCATCCTGGCGCCACCCCGCGCACGACTTTCATTTTGCACACGCGCAGTCGGACCAGGCGTGCTTATGAAGCGACCGGAAGGCTGCGACCCGCCAAACTAGCTCTCCGGCTGTCCGGACATATCGGCTTCGAGGGAACCTGAACGCTGCGCGGGCATATCACATAAGTATCTTTGCTCGCCCTTCACTGTCGTGTGCTCGCGCCTTCCGTAGCGGATGTCCAGCTGCCACAGCGCAGGCTGGCAGCTGCCACGACCTGATCCGAAGGGCAAAGTACTGCACTCCAGGCATGACATGGCGTGATCGCGGTTGCCAGCTGCCAGTCACGGTGCAGGACAGGCACTCCGACAGCTCTGCGATCTGAAAGGCCGGGGTTGATACGTCGGGGACTTTGCTGCGCTCGGATCCTGCTTGCCATTCCCGCGCTGCATTCCGTTTCTGACGGCATCGCTGATCCACTTCGCGCGGAGACAGTTGAGAAGCTGTCGCCCCTCCCCCCTCTGGGCCTTCGCCTGACACGTGCCTGCATTTGTCCGTCGACGCGTCTTATGCGCGCAACTCAATTCCATCACGGCCCATATCAGGAAAGGGCCCTCACTTACTCCGATCTCTGCCAGCCTGCTACCGTACCGCGCGGTCGCCAGACTAGCCTCTGCATGGGATCGTCTTCGGCTCAGTTCTAGTGGATCGTCCTTCCGCGACACTATATGGCCCCCGCCTCGGCGTGTCCCCGGACATTCCGGTAGCTAGAAGAACAAAGGCCCATCCTCCATAGGGGCACCCCGATGGCAGCTCGGAGCATACAGACGCTTCTCTCCCACCTTCCTTGTCTCCTCTGTCGCGTGCCCAAATCCCATGCGCGCAAAACTTCTCGCCGGCCCGCGCACACACACTGGCACCAGGGCTCCCGCGCTCGGTCCTCACGGGCGCGCACAACGCACGCCGCATTAAGCCCGGCGGGCCCAGCATGCCCAGGGTCTTCCTGAGCGCTGTGAGGTCAGCGAAGCGCACCTGCTGACCGGTGCGTCTTCTCCATTTCCGCGCGAGAGGAGCTGGGCGTCCTGCCGGGGTGCCTTCCATCCCATATCCGCCTGCTTTGCTTGTTCGCGAGTGCTGGGCCTTACGCAAACACGCGTTGCGGACGATGCGAAGTTTGGCCGCGGTCGTTACCGCCCTTCCTTGCGACCGGTGGGAAGCGCGGGCTGGGGCTGATCGTCTCTTCGCCATACGTTATAATTGCCTCCTGGCGGCCCTGGAGCGTCCGCTGGAAGGAGGTAATCGGGCCAAGATCGCAACTGCAACGTTACCCGGCGACGGTTATACGCAACGGGTCCCCATTCTCGGAATTTGATAGCCTGTCCTTGTTGTTCTCGCCCTGCCGTCGCCGCCTCGTTCTGTTCGATGTGGGATCGTGCTGTGCACGTCAACACCATAACGGGATTTAGGCTAGGCCAGCTGCGCCTGAATCGCCGGCGGAGGTGCGCGCGCCCTCCAGAACGAAACCCGTCGTTACGCGTTACGTCCATTCCCGCGTCTCCGTCACTGATCAGACGTCAGCAGAGCCTCTCAGCTCTGGAGCGATCATCGCACGGGCCCATGGGCGCACTGGTCTGAATGCATGCCCGATCGGGTATGGTCAGGGATGCCTGTTCGACGCAATGGCCCATCGAACCTTAATAACGAGTGCGCGTCAACGCTCCGGTGGCACGTCGGGCTGCTGCGGTCACGTAAGTTTGGGCTACGGAAGAGGCTAAAGGACGTCCACTCTGCCGCTGCCAATTGGACCGGGGCCGAGTAACTCTGCTCAATGCGAGGCGTACGTACCGCAAGCTATTAGGCGTCCCGAGCTGCCGCCGGCCCATCCAAACGTGCCATATACATGCTAGTTTGCGATATGACAGTACTAGACCTGTCCTCGTTGGCGTCGTGTCCGAGTCGAGATGGACGTGATACGTGTATAGGTGTGTTGCAGATGCCTGCGCAGTTAGTTCAGATCGGTCAAATTCGTACGAATACCTCGTCAGTGCTCAGACGGACTCAGCAACAGCGCGGTCCGCAAGCCACGGACTCACGGAGTAGACAAGCGAACAATGAATAGTATAAATACGGCAAACCAGACAAACAGGCGGCAGGCACGCAGCTGAGTAGCAAAGAAGCAACACGATCCACCAAGTGCCCACTCCTTCAAGTCCACTGATGTCTCCAGTTGCGGCAGTCTCCCCGCTCACCGCTCTCTAGGGCACCACCAACCCGATGGCGCCGGCCCAGCCACACAGAAGGGACACCGCCTACGCGCGGACGCGCAGGCGGACGGGTTATTTTCCTCCACCGTCTTCTGCTTTCTGAGCCTCCTTGGCCTGAATCACGGCTCATCAGGGCCTCTCTCAGGAAGACGACGTGCAACCAGATGTACCTTCTGTTTCTGCCTGAGAGCCTCCGCGTCTCTAAAGCCCGCCGTCAGCGCATCGGAGCGCAGAGAAGGGCACGGCGCACGCACCGCTCTTTCCGTGCCTGCAGCGACGTCCCGGACTCCTTCGGCTTGGATTTAGACTGTGCCGCCTTCTTCGCGGCTTTCTCGCGCGCGAGCTCGCGCTGGTTGCCACCTACGTCCGTGTACGCAGCGCGCCATCGATTTATGCGGGGAGGGAGGGAGCACAGCCGAGTTGGGGGCGAGTTCGGGACACCGATCGGGGGAGATCTTCTCAGTGAATCGAGGCGTGTCAGGTCGCAGGAGGACCATGCCACTTACGAGTCATGTCGCTCGCCGGGTCGAGCTGGGATGGATGAAAGGACGAAAATGTAGAGTAGATGAAGATGAAGGTGGTCGTCGAGCGAGCTGAGAGAACGGACGATCAGGCTCGATGCGGTGTTCCACGCGGTCGCGCGGGCGCGGGGGGGGGCCGTACGTGGCAGTGGCGGTGTGCGCGGAATCAAACGGAAGGGTGTGGAAGGTTTCCCGTTCAGGAAGGAGCGGAGCGCGCGGTTGCGCACGTCATGAGATCGCGACCAGCCGCAATTTGATCTTGAAAATCGGGCGGCAAACGCGAGATCCTTGTGATTTCGGAGATGTCGATAATCTAAAAGTACTCCGTGGCGGCCTGGTGCACCTGTGATGGCATTGCGCTGAAGTTTGCAACCTGCTTTTTCTGCTCTTGTGTTTTGGCTCGTTGCAAATTGTGGGTGTCTCGGTCAGTTCTTTGCGGCAGCGGCGCAGCGCCTTGCCTTGGTTTGGTTCAAGCCTCGGAAGGGCTATATATACCCGGAGCGCCTCTGGTGATTGTAACGGCACAACATGCGGTGCGCTACTACGTTGACGATGTAACCGACGGTGATTGACAAATGATCGGAAATTGACTGTTTCCCCAAGCAGTTAGGCTCAGGCTGTCTGAAAGATGCAGAAGGCTAGGCCGGTGGGCTGCAACTGTCCACCTTGCGCTGATGCGACAGATTGTGATCTGCAGCCTGTCCTCGCGGCGGCGGAATGATCGCAAGTGCGGTGCCTTTCATAATGGCCTCATAACACTTAGATGGCGGTGGGTAGACCGCCACGTTCGCGACATTTCATTTCGGCTCTCATTCAACCCGCTGCCAACGCGTGCGGACGAATCCATAGGAAGCATGGTACAGGATACGAACCCGCGTTGGTCTCCGAGGGTATGAGCTATTCCTGCCAGGGGTTTAATATACCTGGCCCCTGGGAAGGGATTACGGAACAGGATGCATTGAACCTTGATATGCCCCGCCGCTGATAGGCCCCCAACAGGCTCTTGACGCCGCGCCGCGCGTCTAACGCTGGGTGAGTCGAAGGCTATTTCATGAAATGAGGAGCGAATGCTTCTGCCCTCTGCGCATGCGTCTTTCTCAGCGTCTGTGCTGCCGGGCTGTACTTATCGACAAGGATCCTATCTGCCATCGTGCGATCGGATGCTGGCACTGAGCATGGGGGACGGCAGCCGGACGCACCGTGCCATATAGCGACTAGCCCGTGCGTGCCAACTTCTCCGCACCCGGGAACATGTGCGAGACGATCGCAATCTACGTCGCCCGCCCAGTGCTAGTCCGTGCGCGCACCGCACCGACATACGCCAGCTGGTAGCTCGAGATGTCGAATCAGGAGAGAGGCCTTATCTCGCAGCCGCATCTTCCTTCGCGCCTTCCGCTTCTCGGCGTCCGTGCACGCCCACGGTCGCGCTCACGTTCGTTCGGTGACGAGAGTCTGATCATCGTCGTCTGCAGCTGTCTGGATACGAGTCCGGTCTGCCGTGGTTCCCGTCAGGCCCCGTCGCACTCAACTCCCGCGGTTCCAGCGCTCGCAGGATGTCCGTCCAAAGTCCTTCCACCACGGGCGTGGATGCGGAGCTGCGTTTGCGTCTTCCGCGCTTCGTCCTCGGCAGAGTTACTTCCCTTTGGCGTGCGACTGGGGGTTCCAGAACGCGAGCTAGAACCCAAGTGTGCTGTAACTGCCTCCGTCATGGCTGAGGCCCGCGCATCCCTGATTGCCGCAGCCTGTATAGGGAGCTTCATGAGTGGGTCTGGTGGGCTCTGGTAGTTGATACGCTCCAAATGTGCACTGCGGCGCGCCCGTCGAGAAGTAGCCGGACTCACTTTGGTATCGCCATTCCATGCCTTTTGCTGACGTGCGTCTATGTTGTATTACTATGATAGCGGTGCAATGGATACTGCAGACTCAGATGCCGCGCCCTGACGGAAGCATCCCGTAAGTTGCTGGAGCGTGGGCGAAGGGGCATGGGTGCAATTGCCGTGCAGTGCGTGTCATGGAGATGTCATACAACGTTAACCCCAAGTCTGATAGGTGATTTGGCAAATTGTCGAGCCGGCAGTCGGTCGGCTAGGAACTTGGATGGTCGCTCCGCCACCGGTGGGCGTGCCTCGCAGTTGGGATCTGAGTCAAATGACGGGTGGCGTGTTATAGGCTTGATATGGATACGCGATGGGCTCGAGATGACTAAGCAGCCGCGGCGCACTGCGCCGTCACGCCAAGTCACTCGTGGCTTCCGATCAGACGATCTGAGATCTGGCGAGCTAGTCGACGCACGCGGGTTGGGTGGGGCACACACCCGCCGTGAAGGACGGACGGGAAAGGGCTCTGCCCGGACGCAGTCCGGACGCCCTCTCGGCGGCATGCCATAAGCAATCGCCCTCCTCTCCTGACGACACCAACGCGAGCCCGTCACGGCAAAACCGAGGGAGAACCCTCATGCTGTTCGCAAACCCTCCAGCGTTCGACGTCGAGGGACACGCGTAGCCGTCGCCCCGAGTTCTGCTGCTATACACTCACGCTTCCGCAGCACCCCGGGATTCCTGCATGAGCATCCCACGTCCAAATTCCAACGCAGCTTCAGCTTGCGTTTGCATCTCACACAGCAGCAGCGAGTTTGTCAGCGCCGCCGCGCACGTTGCGAGCTAGCCTGCGCGAACTGAGGACGATCATCAGGCACCGCGGTTTCTGCGCGAGCGGGTTCTCTGTTGACTCTGTCCCCGGCTGTGTGACCTGTCACCTCCTGCGGTTCCGGCGCGTTGTTGCCCGGGGTCGTCCAAAGGTGCCCTTCCCCGGCCGGATTCTGTCGGCCTGGGCTGGGCAGGACGCTGATGGCCCAGATGACCTCAGCGTTTCCAGGGTCGAATCATCTGCCCCGTCCGCCATATGGGTCCGATCGAAGATGGGATCGTGCGCGGCTCGCACGAGCAGGGCGTCCTGTTGTTGTGGCGGCCCGCGGCGACCGAATCCAGCATGGAGGACGAAGCCCTGATCCTAACTCTGATCTGTATCAAACACAAATCAAACATCGAGAACTCCGGCAGGTGGAACACCGCGGCGGCGTTCCCCGCGTGCATGCGCCAACGAAGCGCCTGCCGCTGTCACGTCGAACCAACGACGGTGGGCCAATGGCAGCGTATGAGCGGCTACCGTGACGGAGTACGTATTATGGGTGGACGTACTCGGGCGCCCCGGCACACCGCAAGCACAACACCTGCTGTAGGTGGGATGCACTGCCACGCGTCGAAATAGGACAAGAGGGGTGTCCCGAGGAAGGGCGAGCCGTCGCAGGGCGATCGCTAGACGGGAAGGCGGTTATACGTTCATGGGCTTCACGTGCGAGTGAAGGGTCGGCGTCTTGAGGGGCGGCGGCAGTCGGCTCATGTCGGCAGGGAAGAAGGAATGAAGAAGGAGAGAGCATCGATGGCCTGGCGGCGGCTGTAGGGGGCGCGGCGAGGGAGCGACCGAATTAGGCAGAGAAGGGATGGCATGGGCGTGGCGGGACGGGGAGCGTAATTGAGGAAGATCTGGATCTCGATATGAACTTGCGAAAGTCGCCGAGCGGGGCCTAGCGGGATGGATGCGCGTCTGTCCGGAAGCGGCAATGCACTGAGCAGGCCCACGAGGCGCGCTGGAAACGCGGGCAAGCGTCCGTCCATCCTCAGATCCATCGCAGACGCGTAGCCTTCGATCTCTGATCGCCTTCTTATTGGCCCTGATCTTGTCTCTCTCGCCCCGCTTATATACCACCCCTCCCCGCGCCCGCCGCGCTCCTGTCGCTGCACCGTCCTCGCCCGCCCCATCCATCTCGTCCACCTCCGACCCCCTATCCGCCCATCCCCGCCCGAGCAGCCCCCGCTGCCCTCCTCACGACCCCGCCATGTCCCTTAGACACACCCCACGACAGGCGGAGCGTGATGTCCGCCTCCACGACCCTCACGCCCACCACTCCCACTCGCTGCCCCCTCCGCCCCCACACGCACAGCTCGGTCACGCGCCGCACATCAATGGAAACGGTGTCCCTTCCACCCCCGGCCCGCTGACAGGCCCATCCGCCCACCCGCAGCCGCAGCTCGTCTCGCCACCCGTCATGTCGAGTACAGTGTCCAACGGCGTCGCGGCGTCTTCCAGCATCCAGAAGCTGGCGCAAGCGAATGAACAGACGTGGTTGTTGATAGGTCAGTTTACCTTTTACCCGCGCTTACACTGGGTGCCAATCATGCTGACGGGTGCTATTACGTGCCGGATCAATGGTGCAGGTCGAGTCGCCGAGCAGATGGGCAACCTGGAACACGCCCTATCGGCGTACGAGAACGCGCTGCGACACAACCCGATGTCCCTATCCGGCCTAACCCAGGTCGCGGGCATCGCTCGGATCAAAGAGAATTATCCGAAGGTGCGTCCCAGATCCCATCGCGGCGCCTTCACGCGCGTCCCTCTCCCCGCGCTCGTCGGCACGCTTCCTCGAGATAAGCTCCGCGATCGCATCCCCCAATTATGGCGCGACCTCGCCGCGTCATCGCTTCGGTCATGCAGATCTGTGACTAATATCCGCTTTGGGCAATGTCCGTTCCAGGCTGTCGACTATTTTCAGCGAGTGATCGCCATGCAGCAAGACAACGGCGAGGTTTGGAGCGCCCTAGGTACGCGCCCGTCTACTCCCGCACAGCACAAGTCCGCTCACACGTGACAAAGGGCACTGCTACCTCATGCAGGATGACCTGCAGAAGGCCTACGCCGCCTATCAGCAGGCCCTCTATCTCCTCCCCAATCCCAAGGCATGTGATGCATCCTGCTTGTGCAAGGATGTTGCTAATTCTGCTCCCGGAACCCAGGAGGATCCGAAACTTTGGTACGGCATCGGCATACTATATGACCGATATGGATCCTTAGACCACGCCGAGGAGGCATTTGCATCTGTCCTCAAGATGGACAAGGGTGTGCCTCGTTGCTGACTTCCGATTATCATTCGGTGACATCTCTCCTTCCAGACTTTGACAAGGCAAACGAGATCCTCTTTCGTCTCGGTATCATCTACAAGCAGCAGGGCAAATACGCTGAGTCACTAGACTGCTTCGATCGTATCCTCCGCAACCCGCCTAATCCGCTCGCCCACGCGGATATATGGTTCCAAATCGGCCATGTGTTCGAGCAGCAGCGTGACGTGAGTGATACCATCTTATTCTGCTCGCCCTGGACGCCAGTGATTGATTTTTGCCGTAACAGCATCTCCGGGCGCGCGACGCTTACGAGCGTGTTGTCAGGGACAACCCTGGACATGCCAAAGTACTCCAGCAATTAGGATGGCTGTATCACCAAGATGGGTCATCTTTCCAAAATCAAGAAGTCGCCATCCAATATCTCACGAAGAGCCTGGAAGCCGGTAAGTTCACCGGATTCCCACGAAAATACCTCAGCTGACAGATGCGTCCAGATCCTACCGACGCCCAGAGTTGGTATCTTCTCGGACGTGCGTACATGGCCGGCCAGAAGTACAACAAGGCATACGAAGCCTACCAGCAAGCCGTTTACCGCGATGGGCGGAACCCGACGTTTTGGTGTTCCATCGGTGTCCTCTACTTCCAGATCAACCAGTACCGAGACGCGCTTGACGCTTACTCCCGCGCCATTCGCATCAACCCATACATCTCTGAGGTCTGGTTTGATCTCGGGAGCCTTTACGAGAGCTGCAACAACCAGATCTCGGATGCCATCGACGCGTATGCGCGTGCGGCAGAGCTCGATCCGAGCAACACTGCGATCACTCAGCGCCTCGCGTTGCTGAAGCAGGCTCAGGCCACGGGTACCGCACTGCCTGCTGCCCCTGGCCCGCAGGACGTGCACCCGACCGCTTACGCGAACCCGATGATGCCGCCGCCTGGCCTGTCGGGCCCGCCAATGCTCCTCCAGCCTGGCGCAAACTCGCGTCCGACTCCGATCTTCCGCACGGACTCGAGAGGGCCTGGCGACCTGCCCCTGCCCCTGCCGCCTCAGCCTGCCGGTAGCGGTCGCTCGTCTCCTGGACCGTACAGGGGAGGCCCGCCGCCACCGGTGGTTCTTGATGATCGACACCTGCCTTCGCACACCCCATTGGCACCAATGGATGTCGACCGTCCGCCCATGCACCCGCGTGAGTCGACGGGCCCATATCCACCTCGCGAAAATGGCCGCGGCCCGGCAGGTCAAGGCCTTCTCCTTCATCACCCCGTCCCCCAGCCACAAGGTCCTCCAGACTCCCTGCGCGGTCCGCCCGGGCATCCGCATGAGCCTGCCCCAGGTCACTACCGCATGTCTCCGTCTGCATCCCCTCCACCTCACATGCGCCCTCACTCTGTCGTCAACGGACGGCCTTCGTACGACGGACGCCCGCCGATTGGGCCCGGACAGACCCCGGTGTCGGCAAGACGCTCTCCGCCCCCGCCTCATCCGTACGCGCGCGAACCTCCCATGCCTGAGCGCGAGCCTGGCTGGGACCGACGCCTGCCTCCCGAGCATGTCGAGTGGGAGCGCGAGCAGAGACGCGGACGCCCTGGATCGGAGTACCTGTCTCACCAACAGCAGATGTACTCCCGGGCGCACTCGCCGCCGATGGTGCAGCATGCCCCGAGTCCCCGTGGCCCCCGCTCCCCGCCGATGTCGCCCGCCACATCGTATCCACGCCAGTACTGGGACTCGCGCCCCGGCGACTTGCGCGGCGGCATGCCCTCTGGCCCCGCTGTCATGGGTGCCGGCCCTGGACAGTCCCCGCCTATGGCACACCGCGACGAATCTGTTAGGAGGTACGACCCGCGGTTCGACGCTCGCGAAGGTCCCCCGAGGGAGTACGAGCGTGGACGGGAGCCGGAGCGGGAGATCATCGATCCGAGGGAGGTCCGCGCGGACAGTCGCCTCACGTCACCGGAGTCGATGCGCAGTATGCGTGGCGCGCCGCCGCCAGCTGTGCCCGTCGGCTATGGGCGCGCGTCGGAGAGCCCACGCGTGCCATCGCAGTCGATCCCTGGACTGGCCGAGGCGAAGGACCGCCGCCGGCGAAACACGAAGGACAAGGACGGCGAGAGCTCGAACGGGAGCGTCGTTGCTGCAGGCGACGCACCGAAGAAGGAGCGCAAGCGGCGTGCCCCGGCGAAGCGCGTGAAGGAGGAGCCGACTAGGCAGGAGACACCGGGATATGGAGGCCCGAGCGAGTACAACAGGCAGATGAAGGGCAGCCCTCACCTCAGCTCGACGGGCTCGGGGAGCGCGGGTCGCTCGGTGCAACCGTCGCCAACTGGCAGTGCCCCGCCCCCGCCGTCGAGGGTCGTTGACGAAGACTACGACGAAGGCGTCGCCGAGGCGCTGATGGGCCTCGCATCGTCTGGTTCGAACGCTCCTTACCGCGGACCTGCTGATCCTCGTAGCTTCGGTCCTCCTAGTGGGCCCAATGGCCCAGGACTCCGTACTGGACCAGGTCACTCTCCGACCATGATGCACCACGACCGCCGCGCCTCGATGTCGTCTCGCGCGTCACCTCCGACGTCGGGCACGAAGCGTCCACTCAGCCCCGGCCCCGACGACCGCGACGTCGAGATGAAGCGCTCCCGCGTCGGCAGCATCAGCAGCTCTGGGAACGGCAACAGCAACGGCAGCGGCAGGCGCATCTCTCCGCAATCCGGCTCTGGTGGTCGTCCATCTCCTGTGCCCTCTCGTCTCTCCCCCATCCCCTTCCGTCAGCAACCGACGTCCCACTCGCCCGAGGCGCGCCAGACTGAAGCGCGGAGCTACCCGCCGTCGCCTGCACCCGCCCTCCCGACGATGCTCCCGCCGCACCCCCGCCCGATCGGCGCGGGGCACGCGGGTGTAAGCCTCCCGCCGATAGCGCACGGGCATGCGAGCCCCAGCGGGTCGGGCCCTCCGTCAGGGCCGGTCGACGACGAACGCACACACCACGCACGCAGCGCGAGCCCGGTCAGGCAGAAGCGCGAGATCGTGCTGCACCAGGCTGGTGGGACCCCGCCGGGCGGCGGGTCCGCGGGTAAGGGCACGCCTTCCCCGAGCTCGAGCCGTAGTCGGTCTGGTCCTGTGTCGGCGTGAAAAAGCCGCGCGTCGTCGCCTGCCGCGTTGAGATACCCGAAGCATCGTCTCCTGTCTGTCGTTCGCCTCTGCCCGCTGCATCCATCGTCTCTTCAGCACTCGTCACGCAAATCCGTCCGTAGAACATCACCAGCGCATTCTCATGACTTCTCTCTTTTGCGTCTCCTCTCGGCCAC
Organism: Daedalea quercina L-15889; assembly: GCA_001632345.1. Taxonomy (NCBI): domain Eukaryota; kingdom Fungi; phylum Basidiomycota; class Agaricomycetes; order Polyporales; family Fomitopsidaceae; genus Fomitopsis; species Fomitopsis quercina. The sequence continues at coordinate 69,134 of KV429063.1, read as the reverse complement.
CGACTGCTCGCAATAACCTTGACACTGGTTCGGTGGCGCCGTTGCTTGTATGATGATTTTTATGACATGCCATGACCTCTCTCTTTGTCTCTCGTTTCGTGCCTCGCTGTGTAGCAAAGCTGCTTTCGCTGTACGTACTTGTCGTAAGCTCGCCGTAGTGATGTACAGTATGAGTCGCTCATAGTGAATAAGAATATGCAGTATGCCGAAAGACCCTTCCAGTAGTGCGATAGATGAGTGAACGTAGTATGGTAGTACTGTACGTGGTTGTGAGGCTTTCCTTCGCCTACAGGAAGCAAGCACTCCGAACTCAGATATTCACGGCAGTACGCCTCGCTCAGATGCTTCATTGTGATCCCGGGTGATAAGACGATCTTCTTATGACCAGTGGCTGGAGGGATGTAATAGGCAGTCACACGTGTAGTAGGGGGTGATCCATCGTGGCTTCATTGTTCGTGTTGGCAGTCGAGTTCAACCTAGCCGTGGCAGTATCGCGACTGGTACTACCAGCGAGTGTAGTGTTCCGCACAGCATGTAGGTTTCCAGCGCTGGGGTATGTGGCAGGGATGATAGGGATGAGTATAAGCATGTGCCCACGCAGTGAATAAGAAGCCTAAGTGCGTGTACACCGCGACCTGGACCGGACCATACTTGGGAGGCGAAGTCGAAGGGCGAACCACATCTGTGAGAATTACTGGATCCAGTAATGGAAGCCAGTCATCCATATTGTTTTAACCAGTTATATCTGCATGTCAAGCACATGGTGTACCTCCTTCTTATGCATGCTTCAATCTTCAGCTTCAGCCACAATTGCGCCTCGCAACGGAGGCACGATGAGCGATCCGGATATGGTAGTGGTACCACCAAATAGAGCGCCGGTGGCTGTGGCTGCACGACATTGCCCTGATGCGGATGCACGAGGCTATCGACGCGCTCCACTGCCTTTTGTCAAGCGCGCTGCCACCGTCTCTCCCTTCCATGGCCTTATTGTGGCTCCATTTCCAAGCAAACGGGCAGGGAAGCATTGCTGGCCAAAGAATGACACATGCCAGCTGGGCCATGCGGCCAGCCGCTCCCGCAACAAAGCAAGCAACCTACTGAGGACACTCGCCAGTTACGTCTTGGTCTACTCTCGCTGGGGCCGCGATGCCGCCTTGATCCAAGCACAGAACTCGCTGCTTCTGCTCGGGGCATAAGCGCAGGGCATCAGGAGGACTGTATAGGCAAATCTGCAGGGGTATCTGGGCGAGACTTGGGAGGGCCGATCTGGTCTTTGTATCCGGCCGCTCGGTCGGGGGTCACACCCCTCCGCCTAGTGACCTCACGCACGTGTAGCTTTGGCCGTCCCAAGCTCTAATATAAGGTGAGCCCCTCGCTCATGCCATTTGACCGTCGCCGCCGCCATCATCATCCGCTGCGCGAGCTGAATTGCCGCATTTCCTCTTTGCCGTCACGGTCGCATCTTACCCCCGCATACATCGAGAGTACGAACGACAAATGCCGCCCTCGCCCATCTCGTCCAAGTCGAAACGCAACGCGCGACATGCCCAGCGCGTACCCCTACCCAAGCGGACGAGCAGCGAGGGGACCTCGAGCAGCGCGGACTCGTCAGAGTTCGCGGCACATAGCAGCGACGAGGAGTTCGAGTGCCTATCTCCCGCGTCGTCGATCGAGTACCAGCCCGAGGAGCTGGACGAGCCCATAACATGGAAATTCAAGGTGCGCTGCCCCTCCTTCTCGCACTCTCACTGCTGCGCGATCGCTGAGGTACGGCGCGCATACACGCGCACGGCAGAACGGCGATCCCGTGTGGATCAAGACCGAGGACGGGGAGTGGTTGCAGGGGACAATAGCTGGCTCGAATACACGGAAGGGGGCCACGCGCCAGGTGGGTCGCTCGTATGTCCGCTGAGCTGCATCGCCGCTGCTGATCGTCCGCGGGACCGCGTGTGCACGTCTCAGAAGGAGGGCGTCTTCTTCCCGGTCGCGTTCCAGCATAACTCGCGAAAGTACTTTGCGCCGCTGAACGGCGACATCAAGCCCGACAGCGCAGAGGTACGGAGATTGTTATCTGAGGGAGGCTGGCTGTGACTGCACGCTCTGCGTCCCCGCCACCACCATCGCGACTCTTCTTTCCTTCTTCTCTTCTTGTGTCACTGTACGCTATACCCGATGTGATTTGGAAGAAGCCGCCCGCGAATGAGCGTCGCACTCGTGTACCATTTCGGACGTACGTACCATGCATGATATTGCTTGACACCGCTCTTAGAGCCTCACGGATGCTGTGAGCCGTAAAGCGTCCCATGGAAGAGAAGGCAAGATGCAAGCGCGGCCGCGCGCATCTAGTCTCATCAGTTGCTTTCGGCTTCCATGGACCGGGGATTGCGCGCCCATATAACATGTCTGTAAGTTGACCAGCCTGGAACGCAAAAGTCCGAATCGAACCTTCTCTTGAGCAGTGCGACTCCGCAATATAAGGGACTCCAGCCACGATAATAGTAGGCTTCCTGAGCGAGCCTCCAGCGCCGAGTACACAGGACATATCCGAGTCGAAACGGATCGGACTGCACACCCTATGGGCACATGTCGGTCAACGGACGGTAGGTTGGTTGCACTTACAACTGTGAGACGATGCCTGGGGTGCAGTGGCTTATAATAAGAGACGAAGGAAGCCAGCCGGGCCTTTATCGTCTTGATCCTGCTGCTACGCGCCCTTCCTCGCCAATGATTGTCAGGATTTCGAAGTATGTCAGTTCTTAGTAGTCTGCAATGTACAAATGTCCGATTCATCGCTGCACGGTATCGACCCGTATATCACAACCCTTGCATTCATTCCCATAACTCCCATCCCGTCAACCATTAAGTTATTTCAGTCGCTCGCACGAAGCCGTATGACGACGCGCAATCGTCGTCTCGTCACCTTCGGTGGGTTAGGCACCCGCGATCTCTATATGTCGTGTGCGCAATATCCTTTACACTCCAAACTAGCACATGTGCGGTTCTGCCGAAATCCTATTGCAACAGGACATGTCAATGCACTTATCTATTGGAGTAATGTAGGGTTGCTCACTCGACTAAATCGCGCTGACAGGAGCGCGGCATCTTTTGCTTGATGAGTTCGTTGAACCGAGCGAAGTGTTCTTCCCGAAACCTCGCCAACGAGGCTTTGCACTCCTTGAGAGGAAACCCACTAAACTTGACTGCAAAGCAGATAGCGCGAATGGTTGAGAATCGTTCGTGCTGCAGAATCTCATCCAGCTGCACCAGGTCGTCGTGGGTTTCCAGTCTCGTGAGCATTGCCACTTCCACGTTGTCCGCGGAGAGAAGGGGACGATAGTATATCGTGATGACCAGTCGTTGTATGAGTTCCGAGGTGACGAAAGATAGCACAGGGACAATCCAGGACAACGCTGACGCATCGTGCCAGGCAAGCCAAAAGTCAAGAAATCGTAAATGTGTATGCCGCGAGAGCGTGCAATACCGTTCTGTATTCAACTCATGATCAGCGGGATCTGTTTTGAGTTCTGACTCGGACGAACACTTGCCTACTGCAGCACGAGCTGCCTCATTCATCGGGAGGGTAGGGCAGAGACCATCATCCACGAAAAGCTGGACCACCTCGAGCGACTCTGCACTTGCATTTAGGAGAGCCTGGGTCTTGCTGACCGTCGAAGACTCGACAGCCTCGACATCAATGGAGAGAGAGAGGTAGCGCAGTCGACAGACCTCGCTGATCCGCGTGAACATATCCATTACTGGTGTTTCGACCCAATGCAAATGGGCGTAGTGTATGTTTGCATGATTGAATGGAAGTAGGGTGAGCGGACGGTACTTCGTTGGGGCACAGTCCACGCTAGACAAGTGTATGCTTTGGCATGCAGGCAATACAGACACCAGGCGCGCCAACTGTGAGGTGCTCGCAAACGTAGTGCTACTAATGGCGAGCCTTCGCACTGAGTGGAAAGTCGCCAGGTAGCTGATGTCTTCCATCCGAACCGAGCCAGCGGTGAATGTCGCATCTTCGACGACGATGGTCTCTACATTCGGGAGTCTACCTGCGAGCATGACAGCGAATGTCCCAAGATGCCGGACCTGGCCACGTCCAGAGTTGGAGCTGGTACCTTGTATCTTGACCAATCGAACGACCTCACGGAGACGTGGCCTCTTACGGAGCGTCTGACTGAGCCAAGTCACATCCATCCGATCTTGTAGCGTTACACGGTGACGGAGATGGTACCATGTGAGATAGTACCAGTCTTTGCATACAAGTGCACAGCATGCGAGCGCAGTATGAATTGCAAAATTCCAGCCGCCCCATCCGTCGAAGTCCATGCCTATTGCCAAATGGTCGAAAATCTGTTCCCATACCTCGAGAGGCATGTGAGGATGAGTGACTTGGGCGGAGGGATTCCACTCCTCAGTGGTAGTAGCGTGAATCCTACTCGACAACAACACATAAGTGGATGTTCGCGGCAGCAAAGATCATGCACAGGCTACTCACACCGCATCCACACTGTGCGTGTCAGCCATCTGTGCGACAAACGGCGACGGAACGAGCTCGGCAATGTACAAGGGGGCTTGGGAGATGGGCTGGGTTCTGTCGACAAAGGACTTTGAGGTGTACGTTTGTGTCGTTGGCCCTGGCAGGGGCCTCAGTGACTGCCAGTGGGGGGAGGCAATGCGGAGAGTGCATATTCATATAGCATGGGGACTCGTGCCGGGGCTGTGACTTAGATCTCAGAGCTTATCGCACTAGACGTAACCTTGTCAATGCCCTGAGCCCAGTGTCTTCTTCCGATGGACGATGCTATACATATGGTCCGACTCGTAAGGCTCGCGTTGCGCAGACTAGTAAAAAGGGTGGAGTGGTACAGCAACGCACTGCAGATCATACTATACATACCACATTCGTGCAGTCCGTGTCTGTCATCTACATGACAAACGACGACGAGATGAGCGAGGGACGGGCTGTTCTCTAGTCGATGAAGGACTTGTCGAATGTACACTGGCACCTTCGTATCGCCGACCCTGGCAAGTGTCCGTCGGTGCGCTACATCCTTGTGTAAGTCCGCTTCAGCCACGAGCGCGTTTCGTCCTGTTTCGCCTGCGACCTCATTGGGTCGAACTGCTCATACTCGGTCAAATTCCGCTGTACCATCTGGAGACTCACAGCACTGTTCAATTTGACTCTTTGAGAAGAATCTTGTCGTAATATCATGGCGAGATCTGCTAGTTCAAAGCGCGCAATTTCCAGGTCTGTGTACAACAAAGAATGATAGTGACAGCGAGTCGCCACTCGTCCAGGACATATCAAAGAGACGTACGGTAGCTCGAGAGTCCCTGTAGCGTACTCAAACGCCCATATGTATCGTGAATGCTTTTTTCGGCACGGCTCAGCCTGACCCGCTGATAATACGCGACCTCGAGCTCGGCGCACTGAGACGTCATTCAATGCTCAGGTATATTGACCCGAAACTACTGCCGTATGAGCATGCTGAGGCAGGATATGCATCAGTGTTGATCTCTTCACGGGCGGAGTAGTAGTGAGAAACCAAATAACACGAGGCGATGCACTTCAGGCATACCGTGCGATCGTCGCGTATACCTATGTCTAGTTACTTGTGATAGGGAAAGCTAGACTCTTCATTTTGGGATGCCTCAGGAACATTATTCTGCTGAGTTGGGCCGTAGACCTACGTAGCAGTAAATGCGTGAGCACGTTGGGTGGACTACGTCTCGGAGTATTTTTGAAGGGATGCAATACATATGCGTATCATTTTTCGGCCTCATCGGAGAAATCGTCAGCGATAAACCATCCGAACAAGCTACCACCTATCAAAGTGCCCGGTAGGCTGTAGATTTGCTTTCTCGGGACTGTTCGTCAGCCGGTATCTCACCCTTCTCTTCCGTTATGTCATCCGCTCCCTCTTTCCCCGCCTCCTCAGCCTCTCGCTTCTTCTCCCACGGGTCGTATATGATTGACTCAATATGTTCGAGAGCCGCCTGGCGTTGCCCATCCGGAATGGAGGGAGCATCCGACACAGAAAGAAGAGGGAAGAAGGGGATGTCTAGTACGGTGCAAAACGGTTGTTATTGATGAAATCGCTGCGCACCCGGCCAACCTCGCTCAGCTCCTGGTTCTCGTCCCCGTTGAACGTCTCGAACGCGTCGGCGTCGATGAAGGTGTCATCGTCGTCATCCATATCATCGGTGGAAGCAGGATCGGGGTGTAGGGACGCACAGAGCGAGAGAGCCTCGAAGATCGGCTCGACTAAAATAGCGGGATTGTACGAAACTCAGTGACGGGCTATGACGAGTAATACCTGCACTCACGTGCTGCAGCATCCTTGGGAACGACGATGAGTTCCTTCATCTCCGTGTCTGCGTCTTCGTCGACAGGCTCGTCGCCGTCCGCATGCGCTAAGGCCGCATCCAGCTGACAGTATATTGAAGGTCCCGACTCTGCGCGGGAGATCGCGTGCAAAGTAATTGAAGGGTATTCGACCGACCATCCGCGTCCACTCGCGGACATAAAGACGAGCGCGCTGTATACAACCTCTCAGCATGTCAACATCATCTGTACTTTCTCGCACACCTGTCAATCACGTAGAGCGTTCCATTTGAAAGGTCTTCTGAGAGAAACCCCTCAATTGGAGGATCGATCGTTACAGAAACATTCTCCTCCTTGTGGCGCAATACAGGCGGGATGGAAGCAAAGGATGTAGGCGTAGACGCGATGACAGCCTTGTGTTCCTCAGAGCTGATATGGGTGGGCAAATCGGTTATGGGTGTAAACGGTGCCATTAAGCAGACTTGAACTCGATTCCAAGGACAATACACAGGGACAGAGACAAAACGCGCTGGTGGCTGCAGACTCGGGTCACAGACCGAAGGCACTACAGTGACCGTCACGTCAATCACGCGCTCCACGTAAGTGCTTGGGTCAGTTCGTCCACCTTATTCCCGTCCTCATATACAGAGTTTCATCTCTCCTTTTACCTTGCTCATTGCGGAGCGTCTCTAATACTCGACAGTAATTGCTTGTGGTGTCTGCCATTCTGAACATGGCCGATCAAGCCTACCTTGCACACATCCTCTCGCAGACCCGCGCGAACATTGACTTCCTCGCAGCGCACAACCACATATCCAGAGCAGATGCCGACCTACTGCGTGCCCGCCTTCCGTCTGCAAACGCAGCGAGTGCACTACCTGTCGAAGAGATCAACAACCTGTCCGTGAGCGCCCCTGGTCGCCGAGTAGTCCCGCCTCCCCCGCCTCGCTCCGCCCCCACTCAGCGCGCCCGCGCTCTCTGGGCTTACAACGAAGACGGTTCGGTAAGATATCCATCACTCCACCTATTCCCTTCACGCGGCATCCGTTGCTCTATGCACGCTCATAGAACATACCGTAGGAACCGAACGACCTCTCCTTCTCCTCTGGCGAGATCGTTGAAGTCATCGACGAGACCAACGCAGACTGGTGGACCGGCCGATGCCGTGGTCGCCAGGGTCTCTTCCCCTCGAATCACGTTGAAAAGATCGACGGGAGCGCCCCAGCGCACGTTCCCCCGCCCATGCCCGTGTACGCGCCGCCGCCCCAGCAGTACGGGCCTCCGCAGCCATATGCCGCAGGCCCGCCTCCCTCAGAGAAGCCTGCATACCGCCCGTTCGGTGCAACATACGCGGGTTACGACCAGCCCCCGCCCGTGCAGGCGCCTGCTCCCGTCAACTCCATGGGGCTCCAGCAGGATCCGGGCCAGGAGAAGAAGAAGAGCAAGTTCGGCAGGCTCGGGGACACGGTTTGTGGTAACCCAGTCCAGTTTTGATGTTCTGTTGATTTGAGATGTCCTTGTTCTCTGCAGATGGCTACCTCTGCTGCCGGTGGTGTTGGCTTCGGTGCGGGTGCTGCGATTGGCAGTGGCATCGTCGGAGCTATCTTCTAAGCCTGCTTCCAGTCTTGCGGTGCTGGACCTTGCTTGCCTCATCCGTCATTCTTTGTTGCAACACAATTTTGTATTGGTGACTGACTGAAGGTCTCGTATAATCTACAGCTACGACCGCCTGCATACTTACCATAGAAATTGGAATGCATAACTTATCAGCAGGCGATAACGGGTATGGGGTTTTCGTAGGCTCAACGCTCAATCGCCGCTCTGAAGCGAGTCCTCGCGCCTTCTTCCTCCGAAGAATATTACAATAAATGGATGACTCGGAGATTGAGTTGATCATTGTGGTGCGGCTGATGCTAGTATACCGGAGTTGGTACGACGTCGTGCTGGGGCCTCCTGCGTTACAGAGTGCCGTTCGATGCCGCCCAACGAAGGACATCTCAGCGCATGTGTGACATGCCAGTGTCCTGGCTGCTGGACTTCATCATCGAACCTGCGCGCTGCACGGATTTTCGGCTACCGCAGATTTATTCCGCACGTACTTATCACGAATCCCTTAAACTACAATGGCACTGGCAGTCAAGTCTTACTTGTCCCGCTTCTCTGTAGCGCTGACTCGGATTTCTCCGCGCTGATGCTGGAGGAGTGTGTCCGCTCCGTATCGTCCCCACTTCAGCGGCGTCGTGGAAGGCGGAGGAACTCGAAGATGACATCATTCCGAGTGGAAAGTTCCTATACTGCACCAACTCACGCTTATAACATGTCCTATTCCCTGCGCACGAAACTAGACAGCCTCACCTGCCTGCACCTACACAACTGTCTCTGCTGGAGAAATGCGGGAGGGCTCCAACGAATGCTGTCGGTAGTTGTGCCGCCTCTGACATGCCTAAAGTGGGGTCGACTGTTGCTTCATTTCGTCACCATCATCTCTTGTGCCATATTCAACGACGCACTCCACTCGTGTGTTCGAATGTACACCCCGCAGGTACGAAAGATACTGCCTCAGACCATCCCAGCAGACCAGTCGTCCAACAATACTGGCATCCAAGACCCTCTTCTAAGTCTCGTTATACGCATGGCATGGAACTGCATTTGACCTACTGTGGCTTCCCAGCCGTCGTAGGCTCAACTTTTTTGTTCAGCTTGAGACCGAGCCTCGTGGATTATTAACTAGAACCGATTCTTGTGGATGAAATTTGAAAGTACGGTACCAACACTGGCATTCGACCATTCCGTTAACAAATAGAGTCTATATGCAATCTATATGGTATGTATGCAAGGCTGATGCCCATGAGTAGTGATGCTATAACGCTTTATGTACTGAAAGCAACTATCCGAGTTCTAGAATCAGTTAATCAACAACCAAGCTACGCACACTGACAATCTAACGCCAGATATGATGCGATGCGCGCCTCGACTAAAAGCAAGCGACGAAATACGTAGAGTAGGTTAGCCCAATAGCAAGCGAGCGGCGGTCATATTATATACGCATATATGGCTTGAGGCACTACTAAGATGAGTGTCCATACGGAGGTCCGGAAGCATACCCATCGCAACATATCACACCACGCACCATGCACCTCGCTCTCACCTGTCATCCTCACTCAGCCCACGCAGGCCAGAGACAATGTGCCGGCGCGGCGCACACCTCCGGAAGCGCCACCCTCGGCTCCTCTTCATGCGCCACGAACCTCAGCGACGCAAACGAGCCCTCGAACCCCGACGGGGGTGCGCGATCCCCCTTGTATGCGGGCTGGTACCCAATCACGACATGCCCATTTTTCGCGTCCGGATGCTGAGCGAGCTTCGACAGGACGACGCCCACCGACATGAAGCGCGTCATCAGCACATGGACGGTGATGGAGCGACTCGAGGCCGCGCTCTCGTCTGGGTCTACGCTCGACTCCCCTCCGCTGAGCGGGCTGAGCACTGCGCGACGCTCAAGTGCATGTAACGCGGCGGGCAGCGCCACGTCTTGTACGACTACGGTGTCGACGGACGGCGCGAGCGCAGGGATGCCGGAATTCCGGCGCGGGTCCACGATGCCCTCCGAGTCGCCGACGAGCCACAGCTTTCGGATGCGCGCTGACGCGAGCACGTGACGGAGGACGATGTGCGCGTCCCATGCGGGCGCCTGAGGCGACGCGCGACGCTGCCCCACTGTCCCTCTCTCGGACTGCTGCACAAAGCATACGGCTGCGGCACGGCCTGCAACAAAAATGTCGCCCTCCCCAGACACATACAGATCCGAAGCGTCGCGCAGCGCAGGGGTCCGCGCGAGCGCGGCGAAGAGTTGCGCGTCGACGGAGGCATTCGGGACGGCGTGCTGGCTGGCGTGGATCCGGATCGAGGTCTCGTCGGGCAGGTCCACGTGCAGCAGGAACGACGTGATGCCGCCGCGCGCCATGTCCACAAAGACGAGCCGTCGCAGATAGGGAAGTGCAACAGGCGCCGGCATATCGGGGCTGGCATCGGGCATCTGGAGGCGGCTGAGGACGAGGTCGGTAAGGTTCGGTGCGCGCGCGAGCAAGCCCAGGAGGCTGTCGCACGCGTTTGGGCCAGGACACACGTCTAAATGCAGGCCTGTCAACCTGGGGAAGTGGCTGTCTGGCAGCGCGGCGCAGTCGCGAAGTGTAAGCTGCCGTAAGGACGGCGCCTGCGCGGCAAAGCAGCGTGTGAGCGTCTGCGCGTCGACGGCTGGTAGGTGGCGACTCATGCTGAGCACGAGCTTGTCGAGGCGACACGCGGACGCCGCGAGGACGTCGAGGTCGCCCACGCCTGCGTTGGCCCTGTCCCACTCGATGGCCTTGACGCGGTGGCCGGCGGACTCGAGTAAGGTGCGCACGGCGTGGGACGGCGACGCTCTGAGCCGGAGTTCGAGCGCTGTACTTTCATATTGGCGTGAGACGGTGAGAGGGCGGCGGTCCCGACGGTCAGATATTAGATTCCAGAGGGTGGAATCTGCGAGCGCCACGGAGCGCCAGCGGCGACAGACCGAGGCGATAGTGGCTGCTTTGGCGGGGATGGGCTCCACGAAGCTCCAGATGTCGCCGGCCGCCATCGTCGCGTTGCTGGGCAAATGAGGAGGATCCTTGACTTTCTGCGACGCGAGCCGGAAGATGTACTGGAGGATCTCTGGGGGCAGTCGGACTGCTGGGAGATGCGCGTTTTTGGAGGCCTCGACTTCCTTCTCTGCGCGTCCGAGTAGGCCGCGCAGGAGTTCTAGCTGAGCAAGCTGCATAAGTGGGCGTCGACTCAAGGAGAGGGCTGTAATATGTGGCGGATACACACCGTAGGTAAGCTGTGGAAGCATGTTATCGAGCTATATCAGGAAGCGAACAAGGAGCAGGGACGGACCTTAAGGAAGAGGCATCGTCGTTCAGTTTTGCGAGGACGTCAATGAAACGCACAAGCGAGGCCATAGTTTCTGAAAGGACACCGGGCTTATCCATAGAGGTTGAGGGTGAAGAGAAGGTGGGCGCGACGGTGGGCGTGCGGTAAGTGCGTGGCGTGAATGCGACTCAGAGCCTGTTCATATCCTAGTAGCCACGGCCATCTGACATTGTCTGCATCGGCGATAGTTCATCAGTAAGGAGGAGAAACTTTGACGGAATTTGCAGCAGGCCGGAAGGGTGTAGCCTCGTACTGGAACAAGTATATCTCGGCGCTCGCTCCCAGGGGGGCTAGCACTTGCGCAGCGAGCGCATGGGGTACGGAGCATTGAGTAGGTAGGAGACTTACCATGGAGGCTCGGTGGGATGACGGGGCTGCCTTCCAGGGCCTGGTGCTCTGGGACAAAGTAGCCTCTTATGAGCATGGCACGCCAGGGCGGGCGCCATCGTGTGCGCGCAGAAGCGAGATTGCAGACGAACGATCGGACGGGTTCAGGGCGATGGTGCGCCCGTCGTCGCCACGGATTGGTCCAGGTCATGATAGGGTTCACTGGCGCGGCGACAGACAAAAAGGAGCGGGCGCGCGTCGGGGGGCCACTGCGGTTGCGGAAACACACATATCAGGGCTGCAGAGTCGGATAAGTTCTTGCCGCCCCGCGGCAATAATATTTCGGTCCAATGAGCGGCCCCGGCAGTTGCTTCCCGCCCGTCGCTGGCGACCGGCGACCAGCCCAGCACGTCGGAGCGACTCACTTCCCGGCCCGACGCCCAGAATGGCTTCCTCCGCCAGGTCGCCGTCGCCTTATTTGGCAACGCGTCGGTCGCTCGTGCGCGTGAGCTCCCCTGCAATGCGTCGCTGTTCTCGTCTTATGCAGTTGCAAGCACCCGTCTTTTGAGTTGGCCCCCCTTGGCTCCTCGTCGGCCGGGGTATATGTGGAAACATCTACGAGTCTTCTAGCCGTTGGTGTCGAGGAATGCGCTATTTCCAGTGAGGAGAATATGGCTAGATTGGATCACACAAATCCGTCAGAGTCAAGCTTCTAGCATATCATAGGATCTAGGGCTGGCCCAGAACCTCAGCACTACTTATTAGAGAACCGCATCGTGCATGTGGCGAATTCCAATTGGGAGTAGCACGCCGCAGTGAGACCGTCCGGCGCAAGTTTTACCAGAGGCACCACACGTAGCAAGTGCGAGCAAGGCAAGAGAGCGACAATGCATAATGCCGGTAGGAGGACCATGGTCGTCGTGGTAGCACCCAAGTAGCGACTCGGTCATCGGACACTCCCCCCGAATCGCCATATGTACCCAAAACAGCAACATTGCTTGCGGTGACAGGGAACCTGACTTCACTGAGCTCTTTACCGTTCGTCATTGACATGTTCATCTTTCTTTTCGTGACCTCTCAATCAACAGCAGAAAGGTGGGTGTACGTTGTAGCTCGTACGTCCATCTGTCGGAGAGATAGGCAGTGAAAATTTTTGAAGGAAATTGAGATTCAAGACATATCCTCCTTCATATCCTCTTTCATAAACACTCAGAACGCGGTGTCTCCACCGTGTCGACATTCCGGACACTTGATTGGCTGCGAACCTCCGCATCCGCAGCTGCGCCACCGTGTGCCGTTTGAGCACGTGAGCGTGTAGTAGTCGCCCGAGCGCGAGGCTTCAATTGACCCTCAAGCCCACCGTGAGCCGTGCAAGGCACGGGCTTTTGCTAGTAGGTACATATATGCAATTCATGCATCTACGTATTATACGTACATACCGAAAAGGGCTAACTGCATCCATGATGTAGGTACTACTATTTCTGAGCCCCACTCAGCGCGGCATCATCACACGCTACATCTGCAGGTCGCAGTATGTCAGGAAATGCTGGTCAGTTACAAAATAATATTCGACGTACTAGCCATGCCCAGCAGCGCTCCGCCCAATTTCTCGGTGGGGGATCGTCATAACTAACACATCGAAGTCAGTTGGCGCGACGTCGTAATAAGAACGGAAGATACCTACGTCTCCGCCTCGATCTCCTTGACGTTTGTGACAAAGTCCATGTTCTCTGGACGCACCATCGGTACTCTCTTCCACAGCTTAGCGCCGACATAGAGGATGGGGAAGAGCGCAAACGGGAGGTAGTGCGTTATGAACGTCGCGGTGTCCCACGAATCTTTGAGGAATACAGCGAATCCGCTAAACTGGATTCCATGCATCAGGTCAAGACCTATTACCGTGAAATAGCATCACACGAGGGAACGTACAAAGCTGATGACGAAGCAGCTTACGAGGCCGTACCAAGCCGCGTAGGGCTGCAGGGGTGATTTGTATGGCAAATCTGCACGGCTGAATCCGTGAGTTTTCCAGCCTTGATAAAATCGGATGTAGGTCAAGCAGATGCCGAACCACGTCACTAGACCCGCAATAGCTTGATAACACGTCCGAGTCAGGTCATGTGCCTTGTGGCCGGTGTCGCTGTCTCAGCTTACCTGACACTGTCGAACCGTCAACATGAAACGAGATCGTCAATCACAAGGCACGTACAATTAGTCAACCAGGTGAATACCTTTCCTGAACCACCGTTGACACCCATATACGCGAGTGCAGAGAAGAGCGCACACAGAGTGACGGATACGTAGGGCAGGCCGTTCTTGGTGGTCAATGCAAAGACCTTGGGGGCATTGCCAACCAATGCAAGGCCGTCTGTCAGTGTCCAAACCCGCATGAGCGCAAGATGCCACAGCTATGCGAGTCCTGCCACGCACAGAGCGCACGGGAGCTAATATAGAGGCCACTCGATGCGGCCGAGCAGGCAGAGGTGAGCAGCGCAGCGTTAATGACAGACGGCAGACCTTTGATGCCAGCGGTCTTGATCGCGATAACGAACGGCGACTTGGCTGCGGTCGAGACAGCCAGGTTGAGGCTCTCGTTGTTCGACGGCACGAGTAGGCCGATAATGGTGACCCCGCAAATGTAGAAAACGAGGATACGAGCGTAGACGCGTTGGATCGCCTTCGGGATGTTGCGGCGCGGGTTCTTGGCCTCGCCGGCGGCGATCTGCGCACACATGAGCCCGTTTATTACTTGCAATGGGTCTAAAGGACTCTACGCACGGCGACGGTTTCGGTACCATTGTAGGAGTACATGGCTTGGCTCATGACAGCCCAAAACCCGAGAAAGCGACCCGTAGGGCCCTCGATGCCATTATACTGCACAAATGGCCCTGGATGCTTCCAGTACCGGAAACCGATACGGTCGTGGTTCGGTCCGCCGCCGAGGTCGATGACGATGCCGAGGATAATGAGACCGACGATAGCTATGACCTTGATTGAGGCGAACATGAATTCTGCCTCGCCGTACGCCCCTGCGCCGAGTAGGTTGATGGCGATGACGACGACGAGGAATATGGAGATCCATGCCGCCTGGTTGATTGTGTCATCCCATAGATCGATGAGCACGGCAGCCGCACTCAGCTCTCCGGGGAGACCGATTGTCCAGTTGTACCCTAGTTCATTTGTCAGCACAGGGCAATTGTGTCGATATGGAGCGTACTTGCAGTAGTTCCAGCCCATGGCGAAGGAAAGGGCAGGGTCAACAAATCGCTCGGCCAGCGTGATGTGACCGCCTGGTAGCGGAAGGTATGCAATCATTTCACCTAACGAGATCTACGCTCCCTATTGAATTTCTACCGGCTAACTGAGATGACAAATGGGCTTACCATAACACTGTAGCATATCGTACCGACCATCGTATAACCAAGCAGAAGGCCGACGGGACCGCCACTGCTGAGCGAATTAGCTGTTCCCAGAAACAGACCAGTACCAATGACACCGCCAATACTGGGAAAGACTGTCAGAAAGGACTGCCAAACGATATAAGCAGCTATAGCTATATACAGTACCTGATCATGGCGACGTGACGGTTCTTGAGCTGCCGCTTGAGCCTCTTCCCTTCAGGAATAAAGACATCTGAGTCAACGTGTGACTCGGACTCGTAAACATGAGCGGCTTGCGCGCCCTTGGCCTGGGCTAACTTATCGTCGTACTCTCCGTCGGACATAACGTCGAGTAGATGGAGGAAGAAGAGTGGGAAGGTATGTGTTCTGAAGATTGAGTCGCACAGTTACATACACAGGCGCCTCAGCGTGCGTGATAAAAGCATCGGAGCTTCTGCCGCAGAACATGGAAGGCGAAGACTCAAAAACGAAGAGCAGCAATGCTGTAGCATGAGGCTGCATTTCGACCTTAGGTTCACAGGATGTGACCTGTGACACATGAACTAGTAGGCGCCCCAGTTCACTGGCACCTCAGATGACCTACGTATATGTACTTAATATGGTAGTAAAGCACCCGTAGGGTGCAAAATAAGCGCTAAAATTGCAAAATAGGGCTCGTTAGAAGGCCTTGTGACCTACTTGTGACCGGGACACTTGAATTGACAGCCGAACCAGAAACGATAGACGTTTCGTATTCGGCGAAGGTACTGTATGTTTTCGGCTGGCGTGCTGGGACCGCACCTAACACACGCGAAGCTTGCTGGCATGTCTCTGTCCCAAGTAGAGTGCGACGATATCCTCTGTTGTCGCACTGGAGCAGAGTACACATATCATTGTGCTGTTTAGTATTTGACTCTGCAGATCTGCAACTTGGCAGCCACGGCAATCTCCGCGCAGTGTCGGGGGCTGGTCGGGGCCGTGCGGCGGGTGCTTCCAACTTGCCAGTCACACAAGGATATCCCGAGGTACGAGGGTTGACAGAACGAACTGTCTACTCTACTCTTACGGCCATCAATGATTGGAGCATCAGGCTAATAAGCTATCCCGGTGGCTGGTGCGCTGTGGGGTAAGTGGCTGGAGGCTTCCAGTGCAGGTACAGTGCCATTCTATTTCAGGAAAGTGTACTGATTCGAGGGCCACATGCGGCTGTCGTCCTCTCTCCACTGTACCGGTGAAGTGCCCGCCCAGCAATCGCCATCGACAACGTGTAGAGTATAGGCGAACGTGCAGGGCAAGAACTGTTGGCTGGTGCCAGCATTGCCCACAACACGGCAAATTCATATGCGCACGTGGCATGACGAATGCTCCGCCGTCGTCTCTTTGCAAGCTCGTGAATCGTGACGGGCTTCTGCGACGGATTGCAAACGAATGGCGTCGCCAACCTCGTGAAATCGCTAATGTGGCAGTTCCTGGCAGCGCTCCATCGTCGTTTGGCCTGCGTGACCCCGTGGAGCGTATCCAAGTTCTAGGTGAATAGTCCCCGTCCTCCTGGTGCGTCATGTTCCCGCTCAAAGCAGGTACCGTAGCGGAATCATCCTATGCATGGCTGTCCGCTTCATTTGGAGCCTGCCTGCAAGAACAGAATGTTCTGCAGAAACTGGTGAAGTCGAGTGAGGGAGGACCGTCGCGGACGAAGTGTCGGGAAATGCACTGACGTCAGTGGAAGGCAGGGATGCACCTAGAGGGGCGGGGCGGGTGGCAGGCAGCAATCGAATGCGGTCATGGCACTTCCTATTTCAGCAGCAGCACGGTGAGTCGCCCTGGGCACGCGACGGCCCCGCCATGCGCCGCAACCGCCGTCACCGTATAAGATGCTGCATGTCCACTCTCCCAGGCCCCAACTGTCTTTCTCCTCACACTCACGAACCCCTCACGCCTTCGCTGAGCACGACTCGCATGACGGCGATGAAGCTTCTCCCACTCTACTTGCTCGCGGTGGCAACCGCGGCCGTCGCCCAAAACGCGACGTTCTTGGACGGCCTCATGAGCACCCTGGAGAACGCTGGCGCGACGTCCTTGACCCAGATCGCCTCTCAGTTGAACGGCACCAGCCAGGGCCAGTACCTCCTCAACAGCATTTCTAATGGTGATGCTTACGTGCTCTTCGCGCCCAACGACACGGCTGGTAGGTGGTTTCAGCATAAGCGGTACCACGGAGGGTCCTGACGTCTTTGGTTTAGTGTCAAACGCCCCGTCTAATTTGACCAGTAGCCCCGCCGACCTCTTTGCTTACCACGTTGTGCACGGTAACTTTAGCGGCCAGTCGACGACATACCCGAACACGACTGTTGGCCGCACCTTCCTCAACGACACGACATGGGTGAGTCTCGAGGGTAACAAGAGTCAGGTGGTAGCATGGGCGACTCGCTCGGACGGAAATGTTCACGTCCTCAACCAGAGGTACGTCACGTCTACACGTGATGAGCGGCAGAGTTCTTACTCGAGCGCCGCTCAGGAATGACTCCACGATTACCAACGTCACGACCTATGGCAACTTGACCATATACATCGTCTCGTCCGTGCTCGAATGGCCCGACAATTTCAGCGGCACTGTCAACGCGGACGCGCCGTACCTCGATGGGCTCAGCGAGTTGGTGTCTAACGTGTCGCAAACCTTTTACAATGGTTCGGACGGTACCACGAGCAATGAGACTGTCTCTCGCATCCTCGATTACGGCTTCAAGGGCTTTACGCTCTTCGCGCCGAACACTACCGCCATTGAGGCGATTGGCAGCAGTATCACGACGTACGAGCAAAACGCGACGCTCATGCAGATCATCCTTTCCAACCACGTACGTTCATCCCATTTCGCTCGCTATATGATGGTTGTGACGTTTTGCTCTCAGATCATCAATGGAACCTCCGTGTATTCGCCGGAGCTTGTCGGCAAGAGCTATATCTCCGCGGCGGGTCAGACGTTCTCGTTCCACATTAACTCGACTGGCCAGTACGTCACAATGGGCTCCGTTACTGCACGCATCCTCCAGCCGGACGTCCTCCTGAGCAACGGTGTTGCGCACGTCATTGACCAAGTCCTTCTTGACACCGAGGAGAACACTGGCGCTGCTAGCTCTGCGTACGTCTTCCTCTTTCTTTTTTACTCTTTGGACATGATTGCTGACGATAAGATGTGTAGGGTCGCGTCGGCGACGTCCGCAGCGGGGCAGAGCACAACGGAGACACGTGCCATCGGCTACTCGCAGACCGAGGGGCTCGCTTCGGGCTCGGGCTCGAGTGCGTCCTCCACGTCGAGTCACTCAGCTGGCGTTGCAGTGCGTGGGCCTAGTGCGGGTCAGATGGCCGCCCTTGGGTTCACCGCTGTCGGCGTCGTGGTGGGTGGCTTCCTGGCCATGGCCTAAGTGTGGCAAATCCGACCAATGGCTTAAATCATGATTGCATGAAGGACATGGAAATAATAGCTAGCATATTGTTAGGAATGGAACGAGTAGATATTTCGTTTGTACTCTGAGTATGTAGCCTTGATCACAGTTGTTCATCTCGTTGAGCTGTGAGATCTGTGGCACAGACCGGTGTGCTAGTCGTTCATGGCCGTTTGCCCGAAGATGGGCACCTGGGGCACTCTGTGCGTCTCAGATTAGAAAACCACTCTTCAAACAACATACGTAACTTACAAGCAACTTACAGTACTTAACTTAGTGCTTAGCGCTTAAGCGTTTAAACGTTTACCATTGGCTCAAGGTGTGGCTGACATAATCCCTCAAGTGCTTCCGAATCACCTTCAATGTGTCGAAGCGTTGTGCTCGAGTAAAATACATTGTCACCGGAGAAACTCACATTGAATCATCATAGTATCACCGGCACTATATCCTCCAAGTATAAAACTGCGTAATGTGACTAGTCGAGTATGCTATCGAGTAAGACAGTCCAAGGTTCGTCTGACGAGAACCGTCTAGTGCTGGTCCGAGTCCGGCCTTCCCCATCTCACAGTACGCACTGCTCCGTCATTCCACTCGGCGACTCGTCGCCTTGCAAGCGCCGAAAACGTCGACCTGTCTGTGCCAATGAAACCAAGCCCGCGCGCCTGAATAATGGCGTCTATGATAACAGGATACCTGCAAGAGCCCAGATCGTGGACGTCAGGCACGGGCACGCAAGACATGACAACAATGTACGCACCATTTTCCGTAGAGCTCGACCGTCCGCTCCTTGTCGTGGTCGACCTTGAGCCACCCAAGGTCGTACACCGAGTTCCACCAGTTCGGGTCCTGCTCGTTGCCGGTCATGATGACCCTGCTGACTTCGATCCCGTGCTTGCTGCGGATCTCATTCTGCACCTCGAAGACGCGTTGCGCGAAGGCGGAGAGCGGTGGGAAGCACTGGTCGCGGGAGACCTCGCCGCACCAATCTGCGAAGTCGCCGCGTCGAGCATGGATAGTAATGTACTAGAACACTGTCAAGATTGCCGCGACGAAGGGAAGGTGACGCACTGGAGGAATGTCCTGGCAGGCTGGAACATTCAGAGCGCGATGCAGGTAACTCTCGGCGAGTTCTTCCAGACGTTGGGTGAACTTGAAGTGCTTGACCACAAAGCGCCACATCGGGCTGTAATCTGACTCGTACTCCCAAGGCTGTCGCGCTTCAAGTCAGCACCACACAAGCGTCACGTATGGGTATCAACCTACGATGGCGCCTACGACATAGTACAGAATGTCGTAGCAGAGCATCTGGTCATCTGGCGGCAGGTAGTTGCCGGCGCGTGTAGGCAACGTGGGATGGGGACCTGGGTTGGCCAAGACCTCGGTGCGCGTCTCTGGGAAGCCGATGCGTGCTAGCGACCAGAAAGTGGAATGCATGTCGTGCTGGTAGTTCGGGATGAGTTTGACCCATTCCGGCGCGCGGGTGTACGAGATATCTGTCGTATAACGTTGATTATGCACAATCTTTGTCTGACGGAATGAACGTACCCAGGCCGAGTGTAGAGGTGCTGAAGCTGCCCCTTGGTCCATCCGCGCCAATGCTCTGAACTTGCCAGAGGTTCCAGCAACCGAGCTCGTCTGGCGGTGCGTCCTGCTCGTCAGCGAGCGTGGTGTTCTTGACGTCAGACCATTCCAGGATTGGGATGCCGAGCGCCTTCCGAAGATAGGGCAGATCGAAAATCTCTGAGAATGGGATTGGGACGCGGTCACCGCCGATGTCAGATGTGAAAGGAGGAATGACGGGTATGCGAGACGTGATCATAGCCAAGTAGATCATGTTTCCCTGAAGAGCGTGTAAACGGGAAGAACATGGCGAGCTGAGGCCAATGCTTACTATCGTCATATAGTCATTTGCTGAGAGAGAGAGAGGAGATAAGTCGTAGTGGATGGGAAATAGAGAGGATACATACTGAAACCAGCCACAAGCCATGAAGTAAGATACTTGGCGTCATCCCTTAAGCTGTCTATCATGCTACATGGGTTACCAATGCAACGAGTAGACATGGACCGCTTACCTCTAAAATGTGCCGTTGGAGGACCTCGCAACGGACCATGCTCATAATTCAGAGGGTCAAGGTGCGGAGGGACTTGCGGCATCACAGCCAGATCGGGGCTGTGTGCGATTTGCGGTGACTCCGGAAGAATCTCTAGCGTGTCGCCGTAGTCGAGAATATTGGTAGACGGCACAGCGTGATTTTCGGAGCGTTCCGAGTCGCGCCATATGATACATGCGGTAAGGAACGAAACGGAGACCAAACCGAGAGCTGGCAGCGCAATACGCATGGGTAGACGGAAGAACCTGAGCAGGACTGAGCGATCTCTCTTGCCCCCGCCGGGATCGGTCTTTGCTGAGCGCGGGAGGATTCGTAACATGCTGGATGACTAGAAGCACGAAATAGCTAATGAAGGAGGGGAGGGAGGATGAAGTGGTCCAGAGTTCGAAAAAGGACGAGTTCGCCGAGGAGGCTGACATGCTCATATAGACCGGGAGCGCGATCTCAGGGGAGGATCGCTGCTGCCGGAGACAATGGCGGCAGTGTACCCGCTTTCCGTAGGCGGGCAGACGGATATGAGTCGGTTGCACGCACCACGTTCATTTTGCGCCAAGTGATGGAGTATGACAAAAGGAGCCGCGCTCCGGTTCAGTCGTTCGAAATCCGTCGCATTTCTGCTTGCTTTCATGGGTGAGTCCGTCGCCTGCCAGTGACCGTCTCGAACAATATATCTTCATAATTCCTCCCCCTACACGCGTGCATTGCTCGCGTGCCAGATGGGACAAGACTGATGAAAGGCACAGGAGAAAGACGACAGTCGAGGCCAGCGGTCAAGCACTCATCCGACTCGAAGTCCTAAGCCATACCCAATTCGGAAGTGCCTAGATCAAATCTCAGATCCAGATCTGCTCAATGCCACGTTTCCCCAGGAATGGAAGTATAGACGCCTGCAGACGCGTTGCACAGACGCGTCAGCTTCGTGTCTCCGCGCCTTATTACTTGCTTTCCTACCGGCATCTTATACTCTGCTCCCGCCTCATCTATAACGTCTAAACTATGGTAGGCATACCTACCTTCATTTTGAAGATTGGCGTGCTAACAACCCACGTCTCAGGAGCCGTCCCATCGTATTGTTCCCGCTGCTGCATCGAAGTCCGCTTCGATACGAGACACCACCAACAGCCTTGGTTTGCACGACTCCCTGCAGTATGGACCGCGGAGTCTGGCAGCGGAAAACAAGGCGAGAGGTGGATTGAGAGAGCGGCTGGAGAACGTACGTGTCCTTTCCTGTTGCGCACGCTGTGAGAGTTGACTGTAGGGGGTATTCTCTACTGTGGTTTCACCGCTCGGCCGCGACCCATATAGTGGGACGCAACGCAGGACAATTTGAAACTGACCATGCAACGCAATGCATTTGGTCTGCACATGCCGATGCGTACGCTGATGGAACGCAAGATTGTCTCTCGTGTGAGTACGACCGCAGCCAGCTGCTACGTCGCTATTGTGGTTTCCTGACCGGCAACTTCGGACATAGAACCCTCATATGCCTGCGTTGCCTCAAACTAACCCGCATCTTGACGTGCTCATGGGTAGAGACGAGACGCTTGACTGTGCCGACTTCATGATGCCAGGTTCGCAACTTCTCTTCGCACATCCATACTGCATTAACGGCTATGTAGCGGCAGAGTTGAGACAACCGCTGGATATCCACGCGGAGATGGAGAAGAAGCTGCACATGTAGAAGTATGGTCCTTTGTCCACTGTATCATGCACTCTCGACTCTTCGACGGACACAGTCATGGGCTCAACCACAACCCAAGAGTCGTAACTTCGCTCTACTCATTCTCCGGATCGCCGTTCTCACTTTCGTCCTGGAGCGTGAATATGAGACTAAATAATGGAACGTCAGGTGACCAGCGCTTACCGTGCTAAACTCGTACTCAGGCGTCAGGTATGTATCCCAGGAGGGCCACAGTTCCCCTGCGCACAGCGGCGGCAGTGTTATGGTCGGCATCGTTCGATACGTCAAGCGCTCGATAAATTCAATACCGTGCGTATTCTTGACGTATTCGTGGATGGCCGTGCAGCGTTCCGGAAGCATGATATTGAGGTGGTATCCCCATTCCCCGCAGTGTCTGTATGCTTTCACCGAGCAAGGTGTTGCCGTCCTTTGGTCGTGAATTTATAAGGATCGTAAACTCGTGAATCGGTGGTCCGTCGTCTTGCAGGGATAGGAGGGCGTTTGTTACGTCGCGGAGACCCCGGATTGTCACCACTAGCTTCCGCAACGCTCGCATGGGACCGAGCATACCTTGGAATAGCGTCGCCAGCGTTGCATTGCAATCCCGTTCCTCTATGAGCCATAGCTCCTCGATGCGATGTAGGGAGACCAATCGTGCTACCGTCTCCGAGAGCCCCGTGACAGTGTTACCACCTTGGTCTTCGACATACACTCCTGATATTTGTGACAATACGGCCATGACGTAGACCAAATTCTTATGAATCTTGATCCACAGCCTAGTGTATGACCTGACATTGGAGAAGTGAGATATGGCACGGATATCTCCGATTTCCAAAGGGTCTTCCCTGGTGCGAACGCATAATGCAGTCTCGGGGCGTGCAAGTATGTGCGGCAAACAGTCCGATACGCAAGATACGAAGTCATCGAATATCAATCGGCGAAGTCGGGGCAAGCCTACGACATCGTCTTGGGAAGCTAGGATGGGGTTGTCTGTGAATAGATTCGTGAACGAGATGTCGACCAAATTTGGGCATTGCCTCAAGAAAGAGAGGAGGCGGGATACGTCGCAAGGACTCTCCCATTCCACTATGTGGAGGCGAGTCAAGTTAGGTAGATAGTTCGTTGGCAACCAATTGAGGGAGTGCATGCATAGTTGTCGGAGGGAGGTTGTACCTCCAAACAGATCAACCTGGGGGCTCCCGGGTTCCACATCCAGACCCTGGAGAGTGGCGACATGAAGGTTGGGTAGAAATGGCTCTAGCAAGGCGCGACACGGGCCATATTGAAGTGCCTCAGTGAGGAGTATGCCAAACCAATGAAAGCCCTGTATCGCACTTGCGTGTTCACGCAGCCATTCCGGTATGTGATTAGCACGAGGATTCCCATCGATGAGGAATTGCAGCGGAAGTGCTTGGGATCGTTCCACGTAGTATTCGTAGGGTGTCCGGTTGCGATCATCGATGGTGGTCCACAATTCTGGCATGTTCGTTGCTACCTCCCTCCAGCGTCGACAAACATGCGTGAGGGGAATGACGTCGCTTATGTTGATGAGTTGGCAGTCTCTGAGGCAACCTGCAGGACCATCCAAAGAGTCCTCCTCTCCGTGATCCACCAGAGGGAATCCCGGGACAAGTTGGAAAATCATATGGAGGATCTCGGTGGGTAGCCGACGAGTCACGTCCAGTGTTTTCTGTGCCTCCAGCAGGGCCAGGCTGAACGACGTCACAACTTCCTGCACCTATTCAACTCACGTTTGGTCAATGATAGCTTCGACAAAGGGGGTATACAAACCTGACAGTGGCTACATATAACATGAAGGCGCTCATTTAGAGTCAATCAATCTCAGTGCAGTGTGCATTAGCACCCACCTCATTGAGCTGACTTCCCTAGCGAGTCTTGCGCGTAGTAATTCTGCGAGTTGCAGCAGAGATATATCATCGATACCGTATGCAAGTATAGTATCCTCTTCATGCATAGTCTGTCGTGGTCGATTAGCATCCAGTAGATGCGCGTGGAGCCAGCGACCCCAGCAGCAGTGAGCGCACTAACTTACCCGCGACAAACAAACTTGATGAACGAGTTCAATTAAGGAGTTCACAAGACTTGAGACCCTCCGAAAGTTGGCAACAATGGGTATTACGTAACAGTGAAAATTAAGGGAAATGACCACTTGCGATATATCGGTACTTATGATAAGAAGAGACCACCTCGGGGGTGGCTGAGAAGCTAAAGTCTCTGACTTAGCGACGAGGGCTGGAGGGACAAGATGGCGATAAACGTCGGAGCTATCCAGATACTCTTCTCTGTACACGGGTCTTCGCAGAGCACTCATCGACTCCGATACTCTGCGTCTAGTGGCTCACCGCGTCGCTAGCGCTCCTCCCATACCTTGCCCACGCCGCAGCCATTGGCAATGAGTGATGCCGGTGCGGGTTACAATATTGACGTGAAACAGAGGATAAATACTGATCGCCTGCGTTATACAATCCGGTCCCCAGGGCCCTAATCGTCGAACTGGGCTCAAAGCTTCACGTCGGCAGCTCAAAAAGATGACACACGGTTCGTGGACGTCGATGCTTCTGCGCAATTATGAGGCCTCATATGTCGTGAAGCAACAAAGCTGCTTGAACTCTACACGACAAGTGCATGGCGGCGCGCTTGCATTGTTGATGAGTATAGAGTGGTATCTTCGAATACCTCTCATAGAGGGGGTAGAGGCCGCCTACACTGCGGACAGATGTTCTACGAAGAAGAAATCAGCTTCAGCGAATACTCAGAGTGTGCGTGAATCTCACCTTGATTGCTAACCACTGTATGCGTGTTATATCAGTAGATATTGACCTCGATTCAGAGTATTTACGCACCCGCTCCAAACAGGCAGTATGCTAGAGAGAGGCAAGCTCGTCAAAGCCACAAAGCGAGTGATTGAAGACAGCGACTCACAAACAAGTGATGACACGGAGCTAAGCTATAGTTCATTCTTGTGGAGCTGAGTCTGTGCGCGCTGGCAGCAAGGCCCATGACACTGAGGTCGCCGCGTTCCTTGCCATCGCTCGATTTGCTCCTTCTGCGGAGGGAAGGATCCACCTCGATCGCATCCATGCAAATCGCGCAGTCGCCCAAAGTCTGCTCTGGGGCCTCCGGATCCGGCAGTGGCAGCAGAGGGTGATAGTCATAGGATTTCGCTATGACGACCTTTAGGCAATGGTTAATAAATGCACGAGGGCAAGAAACAGGAGACGTACCCTATTGAGGAAGAAGAATGTCGGCCCGAGGCGATCTTGAAGAAGCACGGTGACGAGCTGTGCAAACATTAGCATAGCAACGACGTATACCCATCCTGGACGGAAGGTCAGCATACGTTATGATAGAATTCGTGAAGCTCAAAGACTCACGCCGCGGTTCCACATCCAGGATGTTTTTCGGGCATCCCATGAAATCTGCGCGGGTGACTCCATTGAGTTATGCACTGGATACTTGCAGTTACGGCACTCACAGAGCAAAAAGAACAGCCTACAGAGGGTTGTACCCACGAGATATTCTGTGCTCAAGCCACTGCCTCTCGACCTCCGCACAGATCTATAGACCTGGACCGCCCAGACGAAGCTATACATGCAGGCGACGAAAAACAGTGGAAGCGAGAGGAGGATGACGATGCGGAATACAACGATTAGAAAGAGAGATATGATCGTCCCTTCAGTTCCCAATCGTGCATGTCATTAGTCTCCGCTACCTGTTTTGAGTAGAAAGCTGCGTACAGAGTCTCGCTGATGGGTCTGTCCTGATATGATTCCACAGAAATCTCAGGAAGGACGGCCGTTCAGGTATTACGACAGTTGGGGCTGGCGCTTGTTGCGCTGCACCGGGGACTGCCGCAACCGAGGTCCCAACAGCTTCAATAGGCAGGGGATTTGGTGGATTGGTAGAAGGCACCGAGGGAGGTACGGGGGGTGGGGTCACGTCTTCTGGCGCTTGTACTTGGCCGATAGAAACGGCAAATTGCTAGGGACAATCGCATTAGGTCAGCAGGTAAGACTCAACTCCGCAAACGACGCACCGCCTCGTTGATGAACAGCATACATGCAAGTCCAGCAGGAGCAAGAGCAGATAGCGAGGCTCTCCCGTCTGCCAGAATGCCTAGGGTGATGTGCTACGTTGCAGTCAGCGATTCTGTCATGCACTTCGTCAATGGATTCTCTCACACCAACAAAAGAGATAGCATCAATCAGACTCTGCGCAAGGAAGGAATACCTAGAGACACGATTGAGCCCCGTCGCAGAGTTGATGCGGGTGGTCTCTCGCGAGAGCAGACGGAGCAGGATGAAGTGGACGATCGTAGCAATTCCCGCATCTAGACCATTGTCAGTGACCAAGCGTAGCAAGGATTGAGCACTCGGGCTCACAGGTAGTGATCTTCCTGTAGAGCTGCGGCGATCTATCGAAAATTAATTGGGTGCTACTGTGAAACATAGGAAGCAGTACATACTTAAGTCCAGTTGTCTCTTTCAAATTGAACAGCACACCGCAGTCTTGGCTGACGAGCACGCCATTGAGCTTCATTTCTGGTGGCCGTACAGTCCAAATACCCGTTGGCTTTTCAGTCTCCTGTTCGAGCTGCTTCATTAGATCCTCCGGCACTTCTGTGGGTTCTAGGTGTCCGTAGAATCTAAACGAGCAGCGTGCCTTTGGTGGTTCATCTATTCTGCGTGTCTATAACTACATCGGCATTAGAGATGGTGGAAGTACGTACCAGAGTCAGTCAATGCATCCTGGTCGATTGCGCCGGTATCAATCTTCTCTTTCAACCTAACCATGCGGGCAGCAAGTTCAGCCTCGATGACGCATGCGGTATCGTTCAGAAGCGGGATAGGGACCAGGGAGGGCAGTACCCGCAGATCCCGACTCTGGCTGTACTGGGGTATGAGCATTGTCCATACTCTAAATAGTGTGGGAGCTTACACTGTCTCCGCAAAGGCGTAGATAGAACCATTAGAAATGAAGTGTATCCCATCAAAATCGAGTGAGAGCTCCTCAGATGCCTTGGGCTCCGACAACTCTATCCTGCCCTACACTGCTGTCAGGAAGAGAAATACAAGACGCCAAAAGAGATACACACATGTATAATCGAGATGTCCTCAGACAGATAGCGGGGGAGTGTGTCATTCAAGACGATCTTATCGCCTATGCTTAGACTTAGTTTCTCTGTGGCGGCCCAGTTCCAAGAACCCAGGAGATCAGGCAGCTGCGTTATGTTCGTGCGCGAAACGAACTCGCTTGCCGAGGAGCTCCATGTTGAGGCAGAATCGTTTGCGGATAGCGATGTAAGGTTATGAAAGTCCACCTCACCATGCCAGAATCCCGTGAGATTGGTGTAATATGAGCCCGCAGTTGGGTCTAGCACAGGACCGAGGTCGACGAAGGACTTGACCAGCGGCATCGTTAGATTATCTTCCGGAGGCTATTGTACATGCTAAGTGAAAGTCACCAAACCGATATATTGGAGTACACGAACGAGCGAGAAGTTCGAAGGTGACCCGTGCAACCAGGCCGAGAAGTCGGCCACCTGGCCATTGAGCAGGTCCAGTGCCTTCATATACCGATACCTCGCATCTATTTCCTCTCCGCGGTTGTTTGTGAGCATGAAGAGAACAAAGCTGATAAACAGGAATGTCGGAACAGAGCTACGGCCGCTACGCGGGGCTGAGGGGGTTGGGGAGTCCTCTGGACGGGTCTCCCTTCCTTCTTCTGCGGCCTCCGGGTTGTTCATGACAGACTACGAGGTCCCATACACGCCGCAAGTGCTCCGAGAGTCTCGAGTTGACCAAGCGAGTACTAAGTGAGTGAGTGCTAAAGCGCTAACAGACGGGTGGTAGTCACTGCTAGTGGTAGCGTTGAGTAGTATGTAGTGAGTACTTGAGTACTTGGACAGGCGCCGGGCCGGCGGCTCTGCACGTCCTTGGAGTCCAACTGGAGTCCTCCTCTTCCCTCCCTTCACCGGTCACCACTCGAGCTCGCTGGAGCTGCCGGCTCGAACATTTCCTGATCAGTTCAACTTCAACTTGCGCCTGAATGATGAACCTAACGGAACTCTTGGTGAACTTCCTGGTCTTATGCGCGGCATGCTGGACGATCTGGTACTTCATACGCACAAGGCAACCTCAAGTGTCGCTCCGGTCGGTCGCCATTCTCGTTCTCGGTGACATTGGCAGGAGTCCACGGATGATGTACCACGCGGAAAGCTTTGCTTCCATTGGATTCGAGACGTACTTGGTGGGCTATGCAGGTGAGTACTTGCAGCGAACATCAGCAACGTCGATTCCTGTGAACGGATGCCATCTACCCAGGCGCAAAGCCGGTCCCGTCACTACTTTCCATTCCCCACGTCCGCTTCTTGTACCTGTCCCAGCCACCAAAATATATCGCTTCGTGGCCATTCGCTCTTGCTGCGCCCCGGAAAGTGTTGCACCAGGTGCTGAGCATACTGAACACACTCCTGGTGCGCATACCCCACCCACCAGAGTTTATCATAGTGCAGGTGCGGCCTCGTCGGAATCGAGATTCGCTGTAGGCCTGGATGGTCATCATTCACGACAAAAGACAGAATCCGCCTAGCATTCCCACTCTCGCTCTCGTCTGGCTCGTAGCCAGACTTCGAGGCAGCAAGGTTATCATTGACTGGCATAACCTGGGTTATAGCATTCTCGCCTTAAAGCTCGGTAACAGACACATATTTGTCAGAATAGCAAAATGGTGATGTCGTGTGACACGTTCTCCTGGAGCCTACTTGACATCATTTGCAGGTTCGAGTCGTACTTCGGGCGAAGGGCCTACGCTCATTTGTTTGTTACACGAGCGATGCGTGATTTCCTCGTCAGGGAATGGAAGTTAGAGTAAGCTGCTTTTACTCGTTTGTCGGACATGATTGAGAGCCCGTCTCCAGAGGTATCAAGGTTGTTTTACACGACAGACCGCCTGCACGTTTCCACCGCGCCTCCCCAAGCGAGACGCACGAGCTATTTCTCAAGCTACGCAGTGTCCTGGCAATTCCAGCCTTGATATCATTTCTCCCATCAAATAGTCCGCCGTACTCTACCCCCTTCACTTCAATGCCGCGTTCAAGCCTTCTGCCATCGGAACCCGGACGCCCTTCCGACGATACGAGGAGTAGCGTTAGCTTGGACCCAGAACCAGACGCGGAAGAAGACGTAGACCGGCTGGCAATGGGCACTGCGCCCATGCCGGCACTGCGCTCGGATCGTCCTGCGCTGGTGGTTTCTAGCACGTCGTGGACGCCAGACGAAGACTTCGGCATCCTCCTCGACGCTATGGTGCTCTACGAGAAACGCGCTCGTGCGTCCAGGCAAGAAAGCGAGGGTCGTACCCATACAGGCGCATGCAGGAGTCTTCCAAAGCTATTGGTAATCGTAACGGGCAAGGGCCCGCTGCGCGATGAGTACATGCAAAAGATCGGAAAGCTGCAGATCGGAGAAAATGGTGAAGATGCCTGGCAATACGTTCGCTGCGTGAGCTTGTGGTTGGAAGCTGAAGACTACCCGTTATTACTCGGTGCGATAGTCCAGAGCTTAGAATACTTCTATGCTGACGCGATTCCTAGGCTCTGCCGATATTGGTGTATCGTTACATTCAAGTTCGTCCGCTCTTGACTTACCCATGAAGGTCGTCGATATGTTTGGCTGTGGACTGCCTGTCTGTGCACTCGGTTTCACATGGTACGTTCTCCCTCTCTGCGGAAAGTTACGGACGCTGAGTTCCCGGCCGCCTTTGCTATAGCTTGGATGAACTTGTCAAAGACGGGATCAATGGCCTTGTCTTCCATAATGCGGAACAACTTGCCGCGCAACTAGAGGTACGCTGATCCTCTCATGCTGGAACCTCTCGTTGACGACGGCATGCACAGAGTTTGCTCTCATCTCACCCACATTCCCATGCCATTGAGAAGCTGCGATCCTCATTGCAGCACATCCCACCGCTCTCACCGCACTCTCCAGCACGCGAGGATGTGGAAAACTGGGGGACATGGGCGCAAAATTGGGATCGCGTCGTGCGCCCCTTGGTTCTACGTGACGTAGCAGAGACACCGCATTGAAAACGAGACCTGATGCATGCTGCGATGGACGAGGCATCGTCCAAAAGGGATGATTAGGAAAGTCACGCTCGAACAGGTTATCTACTTTACTGTCGCTAACGCAGGCATTGGCGGCATGCCTCTGAAGCGCTCCTACAGGACTGGGAGTCTGACATTAGCCACAGCGAGGGTCACCGTGTACTTGCACCATTGGTATGGCTGCTGTCCAAATGCCGACACCAGACTGAACCATGGGTGCCGAAAGCCGCGTTCATATGGGAGAATACATTGATACACTCGGTCCTCAAGATATCACAATTCCCCGTCATCAAAGCGTGCATTAGGCTAGAGTTTGCGGTGGGTTACAGAGGGCTTTGCTCTATGGCTGCCATGTGCCAAACGTCTGGAGCGTACATTGAAGTCCTAAAGTCACTGCTGAGAGAAGAGGCTATGATGCATGTTGTGCTACTACGTTGGTTTCCCTTGGCCTAAGTTGAGAAGCTTTGGTTCGCTGATCCTTTGGCGCTGCCGGATACCACAACCCTACATCACAGGGACCTCTGCAGGACGTCCTCCGTCACACCTCGCGGAAGCTAGTGATCACCATTCGAGTGCTCTTTGACATTGTCCTGGCTCTTCACTCCTTGGCTGATGACGGACCATCCATACGTGATGTTCATCCTCTGTTGAACGTACCCGAGGCCGCATCCACGAACGCAGCCCTTCAATGACAGTGTCTCGGCGCTTAGGGAGATGAAGATACCGCACCGTACCATTATCTTTCCCGAGTGCTACTCAAGTGCTCGCCAACGCATAGTCGAGAGAGACGGTGCCAGTGTCGATTCGACGAAATGTCTGGTATGTCGCGAGATGCCCACCGTTGCACTGCCGCCGGTGTGCGCGACGGAGGCTGAGCTGTGGCCTGTTTGGGGTGAATTCCTGACTACTCCGGGTAGACAGGGTAGCAAGTCAGCAACGGAGACTATTAATAGCAAGGTATGTTCGTGAGTACCTGGCTGATTCAATTCTTGATATTTACGGCTGCACGCAAGCAGTCCAGGGACTCTTGACTCGCTCGGAGGGACAAATGACAATCGCGAGACTGACGGCAATATCATGGTGTATGCGTTACTAATATGCATTCACGAGTTCCTTCTCTCTCCGGCTTGGAAGCAACGATGGGGAGGGTGATCGGCGAGAGCTACGTCACGTAGATGAATGGCCGTGGCAGAGATCTGAAGTGACCATAGTATTGGCGAATTAAACAACTACCCGTACTTACTGGCCTACGCCAGAGTCGTACAAATAGTGGTACATATTCCGTACCTTGCCTGTCGGGCTGTGATGGATCGGTGATCCTGAGGCTCAACCAAGGGTACAACGGACAGTAGGCCCTGCCGTCACTTCAGCACACAGCGTAGTCGATCCAGACGGTTACATATCATGTAGTGGTGTGGCGATCGCCGAGCGGACTTCCCCATATCGCATGGTCCGCATCGCTCAGATACAACATCCTATCATCATTACTATTCCCAAACACTATGCGATCGTACCACTGACGGCCCGGGACCATGCTACATTCTGACATTGTGTGATGCCGTCTGTCGAATAGGATTGTCAACAACTCGGAGGAACGACTACGAGCTGTGTCGGGCGCCGCCCCATTGACACCATGATCAAGCGCAGTCGTCGGCCAGTTACATAAGTCCGGCCAGTTTGACTTCAGGTTGATGACCCTTCAAGCTGTGGTGCCTCCTCGCCAACCCCTGCTCACCCAACTGGGATAATCGCTGACAGCATACATCACTTGTGTATATATGTGTATGTACCCAAGTGGCAACCTCACAGATCCGGGGCCGCCGCCGCAGTATCTCACTTTTTACTTGCATCCATAAATGTTGATCTGCAGAGTCCGCCGTTTACTGCGGGATCTGCCGTCCTGTCAGCACAAAGAGATAGAATGGATGTTGTACGCTTTGTCTGTCCACCGCAATCGACGACCACTCAGAAGCTATCAAATCTGATACTCGCGTGTTCGAGGTGCCGGCGGTACTGTGTATCAAGCTCTTGTGGCCCACTGGGCTATGTTTCTTGATAACAAGCGGCTTCGATCCTATAAGATCACACATGCTGA
Source organism: Daedalea quercina L-15889 (assembly GCA_001632345.1). Lineage (NCBI taxonomy): Eukaryota > Fungi > Basidiomycota > Agaricomycetes > Polyporales > Fomitopsidaceae > Fomitopsis > Fomitopsis quercina. The sequence continues at coordinate 36,694 of KV429063.1, read as the reverse complement.
TGTTCCCTTGGCATGCATTCAGTCCGTCGGTGCATAGGAATGGATGTCTGGTGAGTGTCGATCTTGCATCCCATCCGGTTATATGTCGTCTCACGCTCATATTAGGTCGTGGCACGCACAGCTGAGGCTGTTCATCCGATGTGAAATATCGGGATGGAGAAGTTGAACTTGGGCTTTACAGGCGCTAGAGATTCTCACAATTGACGGCTCTCCTGCGCTAACACCCTCCATCTCTGCGATTGCATCGATTGATAGGCTCACACGGTTCCGCATGGCAACCGATTCTGACCGCCGGGTGGTTTTTGTGGTGAAAAAAGATCACGTCAGAGTCAGGTGTGTAAGGGTACGCTACTAGTGCTTGTAGGAGACCTCAGGCCGGGGCTTGCGCGCTACGGCGGCCGAGCAACAATTGACCCATCTATCCGGAGAGGAGGGTGATCTGATTGTTTTGCAACTGTTAGTGGCTCATCCTCTCGGCGTCTCGCATTCATGGTTTCTACATAGCCCAACTTCTCGCGCCGAGGCTGCCGATGGTACAATACGCCAGGATGAGATACTCACAGGTCCTTGAGCGCGGATACTAAGCGGTCGGTACGTTCAAGAAATTTGCGAGACGATGCCGGCGCTGACAGTGTCAAATGCATGTTCCTACTGGAGACATCATGATGCTAACTTACTTCTGGCAGGGCAAGGGCCCGAATCTCTACAGTATTCTACCTTCGAATACAAATGCAAGGTGTCCGGTAACTATTGCCAAGCTTTCATCTGAGTGATAACGACCTAGTAACCCACGCAAGCCCAGGTATTGGAATTTAATATCGCTTCTCGATGAGCCTCCGAAACTAGCGGTAGTACGAGGGTCCGGCCTGAGAGGATTCCATCGGCTTTCCGCCTGCGCTCTCGCCCCGTCACATGCGTACTGTTGCCGAAGCGCCACACTGCGTTGCTTAGGAAAGTTCGATTCCGCGATGTCGAGAAGGCCCGGGTATGAAGGAAGTTTTACGAACCAGTACCTTCTCTTTCAAAACAGAATGCGTGGCGTGCAGGGCATTACATGCCCATCTGTCGTCAGAACGATCCCCCTTTTGCAATCAAATCTCCGGGGTCAAACCGTGTCTACGGTTCTTTCCCCATCCGTGGGCAATTCATGCAGTGTGCATGCCCTTCATAACACGCCGGCTGCAGCTTCTCGAGCGTCGTTTCTCTCCGTGTCGCTATGACGGGACCCAATCTCCACCTGGACAGTACTGTTGGGTGTTTCTTCGTTGGGATGGTCTTCGCTGTAATGTGGGTCCTCCGACTTTACTCATTGCCTATGCTGACTGCATATAGTCTATATGGCTGCACATGTGCGCAGGTGTTGTATTATTTTTGGCAATATCCCAAGGACCGAGCACGCTTCAAGTTCTTTGTGAGTTATCACTTATTGAGCCGGGGCCTGAAATAACTCCCCGATGCCTGCAGGTATTCTTATTATGGTCGGAGCTTTACATCTGAAGTAGTGACATTAGCATGTCTTACTGAGATAGTTCTGGTACAGGGCTCTCGATGCGGCTACGACAGCAACACATATCGAGGCATGTCTCTCGTTCCCTCCTATTAGCGAACAAAATAAATATAGTGTATCAGACAATGTGGGAGTTCCTCCTGCGAGGGCATGGAAATGAGGATGCACTGTCCGTGATGCCAATGTGCGCGCATGATTTATTCGCGAGTACTGGAACATTCGAGGCTGACGTACGGTACGTTGACAGCGCTGGACCCGTGAGTGACAGCCTATTATACCATGTAAAACAGGATTACTGATATATGGTAGATTGAGTGGTTCCTCGCGGTGAGCATTGCAACACGCCGTAGTCTAATCGACTCTAATCATTGCAAACTGTAGGCGACCGTTGTTGTCATCGTACAGCTGTAAGCAACTTTTCCAGTCGCGTCTGCTCACTGAATTGTGAATAGCGGGACGTCTCAGATATTATATTCTCACAATATGGAAGTGTGAGTCATAGTCCTGCTTCTATCACCTATCACTGCTGACTCCGTTGCAATCAGTCGTTAGAGAACGCTGGTACAAATTGCCCCTGACTATCATCGCGGTAAGTCACTAATTTATCAGTGATAACAGCTTGTCTGAACACAAGACGGGTAAATTAGACTATGCTGTCTTTGCTATCTTATGGTCAGTGACTCCACAGGCGATCCCAGATAACCTAGATGCTTATGGGAGCTCGTGTACACTGCGCTGTATAGCATTTGGCATCCGTGAGTACCCAAGCTTGAATGGCAGTTGAGGTTGGTATTTACGGGTATTGCATACAGAGGACACTCATTTACTGTTTGTATCCAACCACCCAGCTGTTCTGATTTAACCTCACTGTTAATTCATAGCATCTCTCATCCGGAGCTTCCGGGAGCTTTCATGAACTCGGAAGCTAAGGTAAGCGCCTTGTGCTCTGTAGAAACGTGTATTGACGCAGACGTACCACTACCCGCAAGACCGCGTCATTTGTGCAGCCTTTACTTGCAGCGATCGCTGACATTTATATCACACTGTCACTCTCGTTGCTCTTGCGGCGGGAGAAGAGTGGATTCAGACGGTGAGTGATGATTATAGACCTCACTTGTCAAAATAAGCTTAGTCCCATCTTTAGCACCTCGTCGATCCTCCGGAAGTTGACTGTGTACATCATCAATCGTGGCGTTCTTACCGCGTGAGTGTAGTGGTCTGATGATCCATGCTGCCGCTTGACATCCAGTATATCAGGGTTCTGCAGAGCCTTCAAGCCATCTTGGTAAGGCGGATCTACTCTTTGTTCATCATGCTTAGTGCGAAACATAATCAACACCTCAGTTCGTATCCTATCGCACGAACGGGTTCTACTGGTCCTTGTTTGCCTTCCCGGGCACGCGAGGTACGTCAAGTATCATGGACCGCACATCAAGGATCATCTCAATCATCCACAGTTTACATCGTTTCCACACTTGCTGTGTATGTCAACGAAAGCATACCCTCGTTTCGGATCAATAATAAGCCGTGGCATCACCAGGTTGAATGCTCGGCACTCAAACCGACTGGGCCTAGACTGCTGGTCTTCCAGCGGAGAATGCACACACGACGTACAGCTCCAAGCTATGCGGTCACCCATATCACCAACATATCCTCCGTAAGTGATCATCTCATTGGCGGTCTTCCAAAATGTGCATCCCGCTTCCTCAGATATACGTGTCAAGAACAGCCTACGACGCCTCTAACCGGCGCATCAGACAAGTTCATCATGCTCACGACCGAAGTCGTGCGCCACATAGACTAAGTCACAGGCTACCCAGATGTTCTGTTTTGTTTCAATAGCATACTTGAGAGATACCATGTATGTCATTCAAACTCAAGACAATCGACTGACGATCCACCCGTTACATATCTATCGCTCTTGTGGTCACGGTGATGGGAGGTCGTGCCTGCGGACTCGAATCAAGCCATACGTGCGGTTATAGCTTCAATCTCTTCTGCTTGATTTAGTTAATTTTATCTTCTTCTTGAGCTCAGAACGCCTCATCTCCGCAGGTTCCTGCACCGCCTCGACCTCTCGAACATATACATCACATCGCTCTGTTGTGCGAACTGAGTTCACATATCTGCATATCTCCATGCAGTGGTCATGTGAACATCAGTGACAGATGCGGACATTACAGGATTAGCTTTCATATGTGCAAAATGCATAAGGCTTCGAAAGTAAGAGGATCTCAGCAGGCAGGATAAGTGCCACAGACATACAACAGCTCTGCCTGACAACCAGGACAACGCAGACAATGAATGAAGCCTATACGCCGACCACACGGAGCACCCATTGTAAACAGTGCTCAGCGCAGAGGAGGCTCCTTGCAGGCTGACTACAATATTGCGAAAGAAAGGAAAGCGAGCAGCGGCGCTGCATGCGGTTATCATGCGGCCGCCGCTATATTGTATGAAGCTCTTCATTTCGCTTGCGTCTGGCATGTTTCCAATACGACATTGCTTGATGCCAATGTAACCTGCGTGACTTCTGAAGTACCTATCTTGGCATGTATATACTATAATCTACCGTAACGATTCGGAGCTTCGATTCGCGATGATGTTCGGTTTACATGCTGGTGACACTCTCACCTCGAACTCTGCAAGGATGCATTACAGCCGCTTTGTGAGCCGCTTGTTGCACATCGATGCAGGAGCTCGATTCACAGGAGCTTACGGAGATAATCTATAAATACGCCACCCCAGACAAGTACTCCGATGATCCAGTTCGACTGTGGTCCGCAAATGAGAATCAGAGATCCACGGGGCTGAGCCGTAGCGGTTTCGTACCTTCCAAATCTTACCCCCATCCGTGACAAGATCCGGTGACGTCAGCTGCCAAACCAGATGAATCCCGGTACAACCAACACTCAGGATGGAGTACGGCAATCCCTGCCCGTTCAGCGTGCCGGCATATGCCAGAAGTACGACGAATGCGGCGGCAAAAATCGAGAGAATTGGGCGAATATAGTCGCCGAAAAGGAGTGCACAGGACCGGATACCAATGCGCTCATCGTCCTTCTTGTCTTGGCAGGCGTAAATAGTGTCGAGGTGTATAACCCAGCTACAATGAAGAGGAGTTTCATGAAGGTGACGCAAATGGTATGTACTGCGGGCTCATACCAAGTAATGCCGAGGCACATAGCCGAGATCAGCTTCCAGTCCATCTCCGCGGCATTCGCCATCCACGCGATGGGAACGCCCCAAGATGAGTCCAAGCCTAGATACATGCTGTTCAGTAAGAGTGATTCGAGCCTTTTGCTGACAATATACCACACACCAAGCACGGCTTGCGGCCAGTTAGTGAAGCGTTTACAGAAAGGATATATCAACTCCAGAGAGAAGAACCCGATTATTGCAACTATCATCCTATAAAACTCCATCGACCCAAGAATACATGGGAAGACATGCACTACTTACGCATTATAGCCAAACAGGGACATAAAGGCTATATATGCTGCAGCATGTACTCCGAGGAAGAGAAGAGCGGACGGTAACGAAATCTTGCCAGAGGCAATCGGTCGCGTCTTTGTCCGCTCTAAAGTGCCCTCAGCTCTCACCTTCACTAACGTCTAAGGTCTACTCACCGACTAGGCAATCGAAGTCACGATCACAAATGTCATTCCAGATACAGGCAGCGTTATGGCGGATTGTGCTTGCTACGAGATGACCAATTGCTTGGATGACTACCTGTTGCAGCGACAGGTTGAGGCGGTATGCGCTCATGGCAAGTCCCCACACTCGTTGGCGGAGAAACGACACCGTCAGCTGACGGCAGAGAAGTAAGGAAGCGAGGACGTCGTGCTTACTGCATGGCCACCACCAGAACACTGTCCCAGCCGGCCAAATGTGGATGCGAGTCAACTTCCAGTAGTCTACCCATGAACCAGCGGAGGACTGGGGTATGCCAGTATTATCGCTTGGCATGGCTTCCGTCGAGTAGAAGAATTCTGTTCTTGAGCACAGGTGCGAAGGGATGCCAAAGAGTCCAACTCAGTACTAGGGCCTGGAAGTAGAGACTGAGACCACCCTATTTATATCATTCACCGCGGTATATCCAGATGAAGAGGAACCAGGCATAGCTTCTGGTGCCAGTACTACCGCTGTGTTCCGTGGCGCCCCCAGATGGAATGCAGTCATCAAGCAGTTGATCCTGTAGGATGACCGGACATTAACTCACGGCTTGCTGAAGAACAATCGATGGCGAAGTCCAACGTGGGAGTGCGGTCCTGCGGTCCTGGTTGTCAACGCCCGGTTAACTAGCCCATGCGACAAGGATCACCTGCGCAGGGCGTAGCTGGGCTAGTTCGCGCCACAAATACGCACTGAAGATTGATGGGAATGTGGCCGAACAAGAGACGGTGTCCGTGAGAGGTAGCACTGGTCCACGAGTTAGTAGCGTACTGGCACGCCAGTAGATGCCGGCAATGATGTACTTGTACTCATCTTTTTGGGGGTTAGCCCCTATAGCGTGTATTCGACACGCCACAGGAGATGAGGATGTGGTATGTATGATGTAAATTCCGTATTGTCGGACGAGGCATCACCGGCCGGACGAGTCAGACATAATTTCCCGGCCTCCACCCCCAGGCTTTCGGTTATCCCGAAGAGTGAAGGAGAAAGCGATGTGTACGCTCAGATCCACGCCACACATTTTGAACCCTGCCTTCCTGGTCTAGCATCTGTTATGAGGGCGACCACGCGAAATTTGAGGACTGCCTTACCAATGCTTGCACATTGCTGCGGCTGCAGTGATCCTAGCCGTGTCGGCACAGCACTGGATCGCTATAGCACAGGTCAAAGTTCAATGAATCAATCCACTGAAGCAGATCACTGGCACTTCACCTCCGCCATGCTTCCCGCTTCCTACCTCCCCGGGCATCACATCAAGCGGACATCCACGAGGCTCTTTTGGCTTGCCTCTATGGCTCATAGTACCTGTATGCTGCGGACAACCCCACGAGTGTAGAGGCATTATCTAAGAAATGATTCGTGTTCTGTAAGGCGAACTCGGCTGCGCGATCAAGTACCCCCTTTTCACCAATGCTACAATGGGCGGCAAGAGACTGAGGCTCCATACGAGAGGCTGCAATGACATTTCGACCAGCCGGGTGCCGCACTCAGTGCCTCTGTCGTTTACGAGCGTTCCGAATCCAAAATCCCCACGTATTACCTCTAATCCGCGCTGGGTGCTCTTCGATGGAGGATCACCGGCGCACTGCACGATATCGCTACTCACCTCCAGACCAGCTCGAAAGTCTCCACCGGTATTCGTCTTTCAGATTGAGCTGCTCCTCGATTTAAGCGTAGAGCTCAGAACGGCCGTCAGTCCTGCTAGGGCGTTCCGTACCTGCGTCATGCAGGATGCGATTCAGCTGCAGGCCTACTAGGCATGAGAAGCGACTAAGATTAATGACAACCAGTAATAAGTAGGCACTGCAAGTTCTACTGTCCTGTAAGTAACTTGTTAGTAGCAGCATCACGTGCGATTACTGTATGCGACTTATTAGCTCAGCTTCCCGCAATACACGGCGACACACCTGTTGACGTGATGTGCTCAGCGCTTAGCAAGACAGCGCTCTGTTGTGACTGCCAATACCGAGAACTTCAAGTCACTAAGCGGTCGTACAGTATCACTGCATATCGCCCTCACGTTGAAGGCTCGGTACTGAGGTGCAGTTCCCGTCATTCAGAAACAAATAGGTGAAAGAGTACGTGAACTGTTCAGTGTATTGTCATTCCCTGATCGCCTGGATCTGCTTCTGATTCGACGCTGAACGCCACAATGTTCTCAGTGCCACGAGGGGGACGCAAGGGGCAACACCGTCAAAGTCGTCGAACCGGGACATTTGACCCCGAGGACGCGAAACGTGTCAGACATACACGGATTGGAGTATGGGACTTCTACGAGGAGAAGCAACCAATCCTGGGATGGAATATTCCTGGAACATCGACCCTCGAACATTACCTCGAGGTAACCCGGAGTCTACCGTATGTTTGGCGAATGATGCAAGATATATCAAATATACGCAACTGCTGGATGCTTATAATACTATACATTACCGTTGAACTCACGCAATCATTGATCCCAGCTGCCTCACTATGGTATTATATTCCTTCCTTTCGCTTGTGCATGGTATTCATATTAGCCTCATGACAGGTACTCTGGCCAGCTACTGACCATCGTACGCGTCGAAACATGCACCCGCATGATATCTGGCTGATTTGGTCTCCAGGTACAAACTGCGATAGATACGCGGACTGTCGACCAGGACTTCCTTGTACGTATCTCAGCCGGTCGCATGGGTTGCGCTGTGCTTGGCCGTCTCCTGGGTCATGTCAAGACATCAATATCCTACCCACTGTCCAACCGTCTCAAGCAGCACTACACAGTTCACCTGCTCTATGCCCGTGCACGTCTGGACCTTCCTACCTTCGAGGATCCCGCCGTTCAGCGCCAGCTCGAGGAAGCAAGCCAGTCATCTAGAGGCGGCGTTGCGTGGGATACCTTCTCTATGGTGGTATCAGCCGTGTCCACTGCGATTCACATTACCTCGGAGGTGTCGATGTTGGTTGCGGTCCTGAGGGATCAGCCTGACAGCACCTTGCTCGCGACGATTTGCCTCTCACAGAGTCTCCTCGATTGGTTCTCCAAGAATAACTCGATAGACCGGGGCCAAGGCGGTGAGCACCTCCTGGCCCATGGTGCTTTCCATCTCATTGATTTTCAATCCTCGTAGTTTGGGCTGCCACGACACGCAACGAGGACTACATAAAGATGCAGGGACTCAAGCGCGTGGTCTCTCTTCCCGAACATCGGAAGGAGTTCGTGGCTGGGAATCTGGCAGAATACTGCACGTCCCGTATGTCTCACGGCTGCACTGCTGAAACGGGGCGAAGCCATTAATGCTTTATGCAGTGTTCAGAGAAGCCGCTCAGCGTGTCGGCGACCAAGCCGGCGACTTCTGGGAGGTCAGGCGCGAGTGGAAGAATCGCCGTAGGCTCTCATTCGCGTCCATCATCAAGGAGCCGTGGAAAGAGCTTCCGCAGGTAAGACTCGGAAAGTCCCATAGCAAGCCGCGACCCAGCTGAAGCATGTAGATCGTCTTCACTCTGCGGGCAGTGCGATATCCAGCGTCGATTCCCGTCTCTCTCGCTTCCCTCAATCTCATTCAGCATACAGCATCTAGTTTCGGTTGGACTGTGTACAGATTCATCGACCAGTTCGGGTCCATTGCGGACCAGCTCGCCACTGTGCGCAAGCTGTATGATATTGTCAATATCCCGAACCGTATACCCGACGGCACAGTGCCATTCCCGGAGGACGCGCAGAAAGCAAAAGCAGGCATTGACGTAGAATTCAGGTATCTTATGTCGGGCAATCGCTGGGAATCACACTGACGGAAGTATCAGGAATGTATCGTTCCGCTACCCAGATTCCGAGATCTGGGCATTGCGGAATGTCTCGTTCAAGCTCATTCCAGGTCAACTTGGTGTACGTCTGCGCGCCCAGTTCGTCCCTCTCATATCCCTCACGTGTGTATCAGGTTATCGTCGGTGCCAATGGGTCCGGGAAGAGTACTGTATTGAAGCTCATCATGCGCCTGTATGATGTCGAGGAGGGCGAGATACTCATTGACGGGAGGGACATCCGCACGCTGAAACTGGGAGATCTTCGACAGTCAGTGTCAGTGCTCTTCCAAGACTACACACACTTTCCTTTGTCGGTAAGCCTGGGTATCTGATCGTAATGGTCAATCCCCGACAGAACTCCGTAGATTCGCGATAATATTGCACTGGGTAACCCCTCCCATGCCGCGAACGACGACCAAGTCCGGCTAGCAGCGAGGCTGGGCGGGGCAGAAGAGTTCATCGAGCGCCTCCCGGAGGGCTTCGATACGTACCTCGAGCGACCGGTGACAGACTATTATTCAGCGCTCCCGGAAGGGACGAAGACCATCTTCGGGAAGCCCGTAGACTACGGAGGCATCCGAGGTGTCGCGAGCTTGCAGTCGAATACTGGGCATAACCTGAGCGGTGGGCAGATGCAGAGGCTAGCGGTGTATGTCTGAGCGAAGTGCTGTTTATACTGTGGCGCTGATGCTTGTTTACTGTAGTGCCCGAACGTTCATGCGCTCCATAGTGTCCGAGGACAGCACCGTAGGCCTGCTTTTGTTTGACGAACCCAGCGCATCGCTGGATCCCACTGCTGAACACGGTGCGTCGCTCTCGCGCTGTTCTTGTATCCGATCCTCATGCGCGCGTTTTGGCGCAAGATCTCTTTACGCGACTTCGGCAGCTGCGGGGCAGCAAGACCATGCTGTTCTCTTCACATCGTTTCGGCAACCTGACGAGACACGCAGACCTGATCTTGTACGTTGACGCGTATAATTCCTTTGCTTAGACGGAGCTGACATTTCGTTGTGTAGGTATATGAACGATTCCGCTATTGAAGAGACGGGGACGCATTCTGAGCTCCTCGCTCGGGATGGTGGCTATGCGAGAATATGGAAGCTGCAAGCACAAGCATTCATATAGGCCATCTTGTGTCTTTAATTTTGCACAACCTCCCGTTGAATGGCGCGATGGTGCTATAACTCTTGCTGAGAACCCGATCCGTTCGCATGGAGGCAGGATTACACCCCGACAGTCTATGACGACACTTTCGTGCCGCAGTTTAGGCGATGGACTGTAGAGAGCTTGGGACGCTGCGAATCGAGTAAATGTACCCACGACGATCAGATGCTAGCTTGTCACGATAACCTTGGCGGATATACAGCCGTACTATAATCAAGACTAGACTTGCATACCACCGCGTGCAATGGAAGGATGTCGGCATCGCAGACGAATGCCCTCCCCAGGACCTCACCAATGCGCCTGTGCACAGCTCGCCTGTACCGTTAGATCGGCAGAGCAGAGGGAGGATACATGCATTTCAAAGCACTATAAGTACACGGATAGCATTCATATTAGTACACTGCACACTACACGTACTGCCTTCGATCATTAGCATTCCCGGGGTCCATCAGATATACAGTTAACCTCAGCACCCCACGAAGCACGGTCAAGCCTCGAGGAGTTCCTGCCGCACATCCGCGAAGGCTGCTCGGCCTACGCCGAGGAGACCTAGCTGGACTACACACGCACCCGCTTGGCGAACAAGCGTCTCGAGGGCGGGATGCACAGGCCGCCCTTGGGATTCTGCACAGGCACATCGTCAGCGGACATCTCGCCTTCAGCAGTAGAGGGAACGTACGCAGTATGGCTTGGTTCACCTCACTCGCCAGCTGCACCCGGGCCTCCTGCCCCGCGAGCGCACCCACTTCCCCGCCCTCGTTCTCGGGGTCCTCGTACGCGACCAGTCCAAAAGTGCGCAGCCTGTGCGTCTGTACAGCAGGCCGCGTGTCAGACTTGTAGTCCGCCTCCAAGCGTTGGCCGTAAGCTAGCGCTGTGTGTAGGGCATGCTTCGCCGCGTCCGCGGGCGAGGGCGTAACAGCGAGCCCGGCAGGGGCGGGCAGAAGGGAACCATCAGACAGATCATGGGCGGTGGACAGTGGGAGGGCCTCGGGCGACGGGTCGTCCACGTCCATCGCGCCCTCTCCATCCAAGGCAGGGTCATCCGGTATTCTTCCAACCGCTGCTGGAGTAGGCGGAGGTAACCCGCCTGAAAGTTTCTCGGTTTGCTGCTTCTCCGCCTCCTTGACCTTACGGAGGGCCGCGCCTGCCTTCAGAACAAGCTCCACGAACTTGCGGCAGCGGAGGTGGAAGAGCAACAGCCCATCCTGTGCGCCTAGTGCCTGCGGGTAATGCGTCTCCAGTTCATCCAGCGCCCTGTCGATGTCGCCTGCCCGCACCGCGTGCAGAATCGACAAGCGTGTCTGCAAATCGCGTGTCTCGGCATCCAGTCCTTCCGGGTCATGCACCTGCGGGTCTGGTCCGAGTTCGGTGCCATATTCATGGTCGATGACGGTAGACGGCCCCGCACGGGGCCCATCGTCGGTATCCATAGCCGACTCGGCTAGCTCCTTCGTCGACGCAGTCTCGGAGGTGGACACACTCATGCTCTCGTCCTTGGTACACTGAGCACCGAACGCCTTCGCCGTGCGCGCATACCCATGATGTGCGAGGTAGCCCATCACGAGCTTCCTCAGCGTCGCACGGGTTGCCTCCTCGGCAGCACTGTCCATACGCGCCTTCAGTTCTTTCGCTTCTTCGTCGTGCTCATGCGCTGTCCCCGAGTGCGGCACCTCACCCGGAATGCGCATGATTTCCCCCCAGATAACATCGCGCTGAGTGCGGACATAATCGGCGATGGCGAATCGGAACGGCACCTGGCCGAAGTTCGCGCGCACAGACTCGCCGTTGTGACGCATGCCGATCGACGGATACAGTGCGACGGTCGCAGTCGGGATATTCTCGAACAACATACCTGGAAGGATACACATGAGCCGGCACCACGGACGTACATGATTCACATACCGAGGAACGCGCCATTCTTTGTGTAGAACGCGCGGTTCTGGCTGAAGTCGATACCGCAGCCGATGATGTCCCCAGCTACTCAGAATTAGCAGGGTACCCGCAGTGTCCACCAGACGACTCACAATCGAATGTAGGACCGTACGGCGTGCCTTCCTTGGTACCCGCGAAACACCACCCGTCATCTGCATGGTATCCCCACGACTGTGATTCCCAGCCAGGCAGGCGCGTGAGACGTACATTGCCGGCGGAGAAGCCAACGCTGATATGCCTATTCACAACGCGTTAGCACCCGCGCTGCGGTCCACCTGACTGGTCTTACCCCTTCTGCCCACGCTGCATGACCTCAACCTCGTAATAGTAAATGCCACACGCCGGTGGGATTGGGAAGTTGGTGCGCGCGGCAGCCGAATCCTTCTCTCCCGTGAATGACGACCCTGCAGAAGCAATCCAGCCTCGTCTCACGCGACAACGTGAAACTCTAACTCACCGCAGAACGTCACCTCCCGCCCATCCTGCGAGATGCTCAACACCGCGCCCCGATCTTGCTCGCTCCATCTCGTTGGCAGCCTGAGCACAGGGTTCGCAGACAGCATCCCCAAGCTGCTGCTGTTGCTGCTGTTATCCTGCGGTGGCGGACTTGGACTCGGAGTGCGCTCAGAGTCACTGTCTCCCGGAGTCATGGACCGGCTGAGGTACGGGTACTGCTGCGGCGGGGCAGCAGCCGACAGCGGGTGTGATATCCGTGCCGGCGGTATGATCGCGGGCGCATCTATGTGCAGGAAGTCGCGCAGAGCAGAATACTCGAGGTACTCTGGCCGAGGGAAGCCCGGCGGTGCTTGGACAGCATGCGCGGATGTAGAGGACAGGTTTACACGAGTGCCTGCTGAGAGTGAAGACGACAGGCGCGGTGCAGCTGGAGTCGTGGTCGACCGATCTCCCAAACGATACGGACGTACGGGTGACGTAGACGGCGCTGGTGCGGGGAATACTGTCCCGGGAAGGCAGGCGACGGGGTCACGCGACGGTGTAGGATTGCTTGCTGCCCGAATGATGCGAGGCTGGTACGTCGGCGCCGACTCACCAGCGTTAGTGGGAATGCTCACTCGCTGGGCGGGGGAACGGCCGACGGCAGACGAGTAGCTACCCACCAACGACCGCGATGGGGATGTGCTGATCGTACTGCGCACGGGACTCACGCTGGGTCCTCGGAGCCTTTGCTCCTCTGGGCTGCGTGAGACGCCACTAGTGCGTCGAGGTCGAGAGGCGGTACCGCTTGGTGGGGTCCGAGCAAAGGGCAACGAGAGTACATCCTCAAGGCTACGCGCTGCCGAGGACGAGCTTGGAGGGATGGGGATGCTCGCTGAGCGAGTCGGGCGGACGGACATCTTCGGGCCGTTCTCCTATGTACGACTGAGGGTCACAGCGATCGTCGATAACTATGCCTGCGTTCAGAAAGTAAGCGTTGCAATCCTCAGAGTTCTTGAGCGTATGATGAGGAAGAGTGGTTTCAGACTTGCAGTCGGGGGATCAGAGCTGAGAACAAGCGCGTTCGTCCTCTGCTGAAGCGAGTCGCCGCGACTTCTTACTGTGTGTACGGAAGGATTGAGTAGAATCACCTTCCACAAGCATATATACACGTACCAAGTGGCAAGAGCGCTATTTGGCAACAACTGGAGTTCAGTGGGGGAAAGCTGAAGGGAAAGCTGGTCTGGCGATGGTGCTTCTGCTCGCCCGTCGTGATATACAACACTAACCGTAACGTTCGTCGATGGAATAGCGTATATGCAGGCTGCAAGGCGGGGCCCCAGAGTCGCCGAGGAGGACGTCGTGGAGAGATGGGAGTTGGGAAGAGACGAGTGTATTGAGGTCGAGAACGGAGGCAAGTGATCTCGCCCGAGCCCAGGTGACCGGGCCCAAATCTATAGCTGCGGTGCCATTCTGGTTCCTCATCACTCAATGTCCGCCATTTAGAACTTGAGTGTACAGCCTGTGAGAGCAATTACTGCATTCGCTCTGCGAGCTGTTGAGAAGTATAACTTCCTGTCACGAGGCGACGAATATTTCATTTCGGCACATAACTACACTGAGAGACGCAGCTCCGTCTCACTGGTAGTGGCAGTGACATCAAAGACGTAGTGGTTACCCAAAATAGCAACTACCACGTGCTTTGGTCCTCACCGGGCTCAATTCATGACGCGGAGCAGCCTGAGTTGTTCTCGGCTACTCATCCAGTCGGTTTCCTTGCTCTATGGCTTCTTCTGCAGACGATGACTTCACGCATCAGCTCGCTATCAAGCTATCGAGAGCGCTTAACCTGGTCAATCCCAACGACCTACTCGCTCGACGCGTCCGGGATATAGCGAAAACCAGTACGTTAGACGGCTTCATTGCTGGTACGGTTTACTTTCCTCTTCGCTATCCTCAGGGCTAATATGTTGACAGCTGCCAAATCGTTTGGCAAGTTTAAAGATTCTTTTCTCGCAGAGATCCATTCCGAGGTTGCATCACATGCAAAGCAGGAAGAATCAGGTCATGTACCCCAGCCCGTACAGGGCATCGTCGTACACGATAGCGAAGTGCTGGAGCCGGAGCCGGTAAGGCAAGGGGGCCTAATGCGCAGGGAGGCGGTATGCTTCTACCATGGCACTCAGTCCGGCGTGCTTTTAACACTGTCTGCTAGGTCCACACCTTCCGTCAGCCTGCCAAACCCATACAGCCACCTACGCCTCGTGCATCGATTTTGGGGCTCGACCGTCTCGCTCAAGAGAAGCGCGCCGCCGCTGCCGCTGCCAACGGCGACGGGAGCAGAAAGAGAGCGAGGTTAGATGACGGCGCAGAACCCACTTTCAAGGGTTAGTCCAACCTTTTGCTGTCACTTAGCGGTTCATTGATCAGGTTCTAGTTCCAAGTCTTCCTGCTCGCAATGCAAACATTCGTCAGCGCGGTGAAGAAACACCATCACATCCTGGCGGTCTCTCAGAAACCGCGCGAAACAGGCTAGATGAGTTTAGGCGGAGGAGGGAGCGAGGTACGTTGAACTTCCAGACATGTAGGTTGTGAGGCAAAGCAATGCAGCATCGGGCGTTACTTTGTGTCACAACCACAGCAGCCGAATTTGACTCAACCCGTTCTTCACTAGAGGGCATCAAGGCACAGAACGAGCGGAGAGACGACGGGCCTCGAGGTTTGGGCGACTTCCAGCGACGACTGAACCGTGACGACAATCGCCGCAGGAACGATAGGGATCGTGACCGCGGTGGACGAGGATGGGACGCCACACCCCGCTCTGAGCGCGGTGGGCGTGGTGACGATGCGCCCAGTGTTCGTGTGCCGAACATCGGTTGGGATGCGACGCCTCGACGAGCGTCTTCGCCGTCAGGCGCGCCCGTGCGTGACCGACGATGGGACGCGCCAACGCCACGTAGGGGCTCGCCGGCGGAGGACGTTGAGGACGTCGCAGGCATGGGTCTGGATGCACATGAGTGGGAGGAAGAGCAGGTCCGATTGGATCGCGATTGGTACATGGGCGCAGAAGAGGGCGGGGTTGCAGGCGACGAGGAGTTCAACCCACTGGCGCAGTACGAAGACCTGAACGCTATCAGGCAGGCGGAGGCAGCGAAGAAGCACGTCAAGAAGATCTCGGCGAAGCAGGCGCAATACAATGCAGACAATGACCTGTGGGAGGCGAACCGGATGCTGACCTCTGGCGTTGCGACGCGGAAGACAATCGATCTCGACTTCGAGGATGAGTCGGAGTCCTCCGTCCACGTCATGGTCCACGACCTGAAACCGCCGTTCCTCGACGGTCGCACCGTCTTTACGCGGCAGCTCGAGCCAATTAACCCGGTGCGCGACCCGACGAGCGACATGGCCATCTTCTCGCGCAAGGGCTCCGCCCTCGTCAAGGAGAAGCGCGAGCAGGCGGAACGCGCGAAGGCTGCGGCGAAGCTCGCAGCCCTCGGTGGCACGGCGCTCGGGAACATCATGGGTGTGCAAGACGAGGAGGCCCAAGCTGAGGGTGAGTACACTCCCCCGTCCTGCTTGTGCATATCGGAGTGGACATTCACGAAGTTCCTGTTGTGATGGGCTTGCAGCTGAGGCGGAGGCTAAGGCCAAGTCGGGCGAGAAGGAGGACTATAAGGGTGACTCGAAGTTTGCTAGCCATCTCAAGATGGGCGCCGGTGTCAGTGCTTTCGCGAAGTCGCGGACCCTTAAAGAGCAGAGAGAATACCTGCCCGCTTTCGCTTGTCGTGAAGAACTCTTGAAAGTTATCCGAGACAATCAAGGTGTGTTTGCCGACCTTGGTCCACTGGTTCATCAAGCTGATACGGCAAGACAGTCATTGTCGTTGTCGGAGAGACCGGGTCAGGCAAGACGACTCAATTGTCACAATTTTTGTATGAAGATGGGTACTGCACGTTTGGTCTCATCGGCTGTACACAACCTCGCCGTGTCGCTGCTATGTCCGTCGCGAAACGTGTCAGTGAAGAGATGGAGGTATGGTCACCTTTCATCTGTTGAGGGACTGCTTTGCTCATTGTAAGTAGTGCAAGCTAGGATCCCTCGTTGGATACGCCATCCGTTTCGAGGATTGCACATCGCCTGAGACAAAGATCAAGTGTATGTCACGCTGGCGTTCTGTCCTCTTCACTGCATTGACATCTCTCCAGACATGACAGATGGTGTCCTTCTCCGTGAGTCACTCAATGAAGGCGACCTTGATCGTTACAGTGTCATCATTCTTGATGAGGCGCATGAGCGTTCGTTAAGCACAGATGTCCTCATGGGTCTGCTTCGTAAGAGTGAGTGATGAACCTCACTTGTTCACGGAAGCTGGCTGAATCTGTTTGCAGTTCTGTCACGTCGGAGGGATCTCAAGCTCATCGTTACATCTGCTACGATGAATGCCGAGAAGGTATGTCCGTGGGTCTCCGCGCGAGACTGTTGCTTACCCGTGTGTTCAGTTCTCGAGCTTCTATGGCAACGCCCCGTGTTTCACCATTCCTGGTCGTACCTTCCCTGTTGAGATCTTCCACTCGAAGTCCCCTTGTGAGGACTACGTGGATAGTGCAGTCAAGCAGGTGCTCCAGATTCACTTGTCACTCCCACCTGGCGATATCCTCGTGTTCATGACTGGACAAGAGGACATCGAAGTGACATGTCAGGTCGTACAGGGTTCGGTTTCCGTAACTGACACTGAGTGTATTTACTGATTCTTCACAGAGCGCCTCTCGCAGCTCGACGAACCTGCGCCGCTTGCTGTACTCCCGATCTACTCACAGATGCCTGCCGACCTCCAGGCCAAGATATTCGAGCCAACTGCCGATGGCCGGCGCAAAGTCATCGTTGCTACCAACATTGCTGAGACATCCCTTACCGGTAGGCACGGCACATATATGCAACACGTTCGTGTGCTCACCGACGATGTACCACAGTGGACGGCATCTTGTATGTTGTTGACTCAGGCTACTCCAAACTCAAGGTGTACAACCCGAAGGTTGGTATGGATGCCCTCCAGATCACGCCGATCAGCCAGGCCAATGCCAATCAACGGACTGGTCGTGCTGGTCGTACCGGTAGTGGGTTCGTATATGCAGACTGTGCCATTGCGTACCCCTGGTACTCACCCCTTCTGTTCAGGTTCTGCTACCGCTTGTACACGGAGATGGCGTTTCGTAACGAGATGTTCCCTAACACAATACCCGAGATCCAGAGGACTAACCTTGCGAACACCGTCCTTCTACTGAAGTCACTTGGCGTCAAGAACCTCCTCGAATTTGATTTCATGGACCCTCCTCCACAGGTATGGTAGAACATATCTGAGTTTTCTATACGTCGACTCAAACATTTCCAGGCGAACATGTTGAACTCCATGTACCAGCTCTGGGTGCTTGGCGCTCTAGACAACGTCAGCGACCTGACTCCAGTCGGCCGGAAGATGTCTCAGTTCCCCATGGAACCGTCGATGGCCAAGATGCTCATAGTCTCGGTTGACTACAAGTGCTCAGCCGAGATGCTCACGATCGTGTCTATGTTATCAGTGCCAAGCGTGTTCTACCGACCGAAGGAACGCATGGAGGAGGCCGACGCCGCCCGCGAGAAGTTTAATGTCCCGGAAAGCGACCATCTGACGCTGCTGAACGTATTCTCACAGTGGAAGAGCCATGGGTCAGTAGTTTACTCCTGTGGTCGCGCTAGCGGTGACGCTCATCAACCCTCCAGATATCGCGATGACTGGTGCATCCGTCACTTCCTCCACCCCAAACTGCTACGCAAGGCCCGTGAGGTACGCGCTCAGCTGGAGGATATTATGAAGATCCAGAACATGGAGATCATCTCTGCCGGTACCGACTTCGATGTCATTCGGTAGGTGGTTCGTACATACCTGCTCGGTGTCAGATTGACTCACCTTCGACAACAGAAAAGCGATTACTGCTGGTTACTTCCATCAGGCAGCAAGAGTGAAGGGTATTGGCGAATATGTCAACATTAGGACTGGTCTGCCTACGCACTTACACCCTACAAGTGCACTGTACGGCCTCGGATGTGAGTCATGCAATCCATTTGATGATTCAAAACTTGAATCAAAGATCTTGATAGATACGCCAACCTATGTCATCTATCACGAACTGATTCTCACATCAAAAGAATACATGACTCAGGTGACAGCTGTAGATGCATACTGGCTTGGTGAGCTGAAATGCTGTCAACTATCCTGGACTATCCGGCTGAGGCGCCGATTTACCTAGCCGAGCTGGGATCCGTCTTCTACTCTGTCAAGGAGAAGAACTTCGATGATAGAGGCAATCGCCGTGTCGCCGACCGCGAGTTCTCGAAGAAGGCAGAACTAGAGACGCAGATGGCCAAACAACGCGAAGAGTGAGTCGTTGTACTTGACTCACGCAGTATACCCACTCATAGTTCACTACTCCAGGACGGCGAAAAAGCAGCAGGAGGAAGCCCTCGCAAGTAAAGTTACCGGATCTGTTTCCAAGGTCATTGTCCCAGGCACTCCCAGGCACACTGGTGTCGGTGCTGGCGGGCGCATTACACAGACACCTCGCCGCAGAGTCGGCATATGAAACTTCCGACTTTGCTCTGTATTTGTCTATGTTCTCCGGACTCGGACCTTGTATGTATCTATGCAATACCAGTCCTAGATGTACATGATTTGATTGTTATCCTGCTTTCGCATTAGCATCGTCGAGGCTGTTGAGGTGGATGCATGTACCCGCTGAATTTGCTATGAGAGGCGCACTAATGAAGACCTCGCATTTAGGTGCTGCGTTGTTCGGACCTAGGCCTCAACACGCTTGCCTGTTTGATTGTATGTGACGAAGAGTCAGCAGGGTTATCGCATGCACACAGGCGGGGATTGATGTATTGATGGCGGATACGCTACGGAAGGAGGCGGAATGAATCCGAGGTACCTTCATGTACATTTCCCTACCTTTGGTTCCGCCTTAGGCCTCAACAGCCTCAGCCCTCACGGTTATCATCAACCGTTCACTCGGCCGGAGTGGATAGGTGGCAGTCTCTTGTGCATGCCTACTCATACTACTAACCAAAAAGGGGAAATATTTATTCGGGCTGCTACAAGACGTAGGATTTCTTATAGGTGACTGGCACGTTTTGATCGACATGAATGTCATTTCCTGCATTGCTCGATTGGCAACGTTTAGCGGTCCCTACTCTGGTCCGTTGCCTCGAATACGACACAGTCTAGTAGCGTTGCATAGATCTAATTGCGCCTATAAGACGAGACTTAGTTCTCCAAGCATTATAATTAGGTGATGTTACAATCGTACCGTTCAACACGAGAATGTCATATTTCACTGGTGAATGGTAGTATGGTCTATATGAATGCTTGTGCCTGGAGTTTCCATGTTCTCGCGTAACCGCCATCCCGAGCAAGGAGTTCCGAATGAATCCCCGCCTCTTCAATAACAGAATCATTCATATACCTGCAAACTGTGAGCTCTAGTCCACAAAAGAAATACACACGGAATCCAGCGTACAAGATCAGATCTGCGTGTCTTGTTAAGCTCCCAAAGCGATGCGAAGAGAATAGCATAGTCTTATCGCCCCGCAGCTGTCTTAGTCGCTCAAAAAGGTCTTTCGCCAGAAAACCCGACAGTGAGCCTACAGCACAAGCACAGGTTGAAAGCAGCGCACCGTGTTCAGCAGTGGGATCCAGCGATGCACTGGGTTCGTCAAAGAGAAGCAGCCCTACAGTACTATCCTCGGAAACCATAGACCGCATGAATGTCCGGGCCCTGCAAGGCGAAAATCAGTACCATAATAGGGACAGTACGATATAACGTACACCGCTAGTCTCTGCATTTGCCCTCCACTCAGGTTATGACCCGTACTTGACTGCATGTCCGCGGCACGCCGAATGCCTCCATATTTTACGGGATTTCCGAAGATGGTCTTCGTCCCTTCCGGGAGCGCTGAATAATGATCGGGCACCGGCCGCTCGAGGTACGTATCGAAGCCCTCCGGGAGGCGCTCGATGAACTCTTCTGCCCCGCCGAGCTTCGCTGCTAGCCGGACTTGGTCGTCGTTCGCGGCATGGGAAGGGTTACCCAGTGCAATATTATCGCGAATCTACGTAGTTCTGTCGGGGATTGACCATTACGATCAGATACCCAGGCTTACCGACAAAGGAAAGTGTGTGTAGTCTTGGAAGAGCACTGACACTGACTGTCGAAGATCTCCCAGTTTCAGCGTGCGGATGTCCCTCCCGTCAATGAGTATCTCGCCCTCCTCGACATCATACAGGCGCATGATGAGCTTCAATACAGTACTCTTCCCGGACCCATTGGCACCGACGATAACCTGATACACACGTGAGGGATATGAGAGGGACGAACTGGGCGCGCAGACGTACACCAAGTTGACCTGGAATGAGCTTGAACGAGACATTCCGCAATGCCCAGATCTCGGAATCTGGGTAGCGGAACGATACATTCCTGATACTTCCGTCAGTGTAATTCCCAGCGATTGCCCGACATAAGATACCTGAATTCTACGTCAATGCCTGCTTTTGCTTTCTGCGCGTCCTCCGGGAATGGCACTGTGCCGTCGGGTATACGGTTCGGGATATTGACAATATCATACAGCTTGCGCACGGTGGCAAGTTGATCTGCAATGGACCCGAACTGATAGGCAAACGCATACACGGTAAAGCCGAAATTAGATGCTGTCGTCTGAATCAGGTTGAGTGATGCAAGAGAGGCCGGGATCGATGCTGGAGATTGCATCGACCGGAGGGTGAAGACAATCTAGTGCACCCATCAGTCAATGTCAAAACTGGTGACGGGATATGTAATCTTGCCTGCGGAAGTTCCTTCCATGGTTCTTTGAATATGGATGCAAAAGAAAGCCTACGACGACCTTTCCAATGGCGCCAGACTTCCGGGAAGTCGCCGGCTTCGTAGCCAACACGTTGAGTGGCCTCTCTGAATACTAGCGTTGAAGTTTTTATAAATCTGTCATGGAATTGTCTAGCGGTTGTTTGACATACCTGTATTGCAGTATTCTGCCAGGTTTCCTGCGACAAACTCCTTGCGATGCTCTGGAAGCGAAACAACGCGCATGAGTCCCCGCATCTTGACGTAGTCTTGGTTGCGTGTTGTGGCGGCCCACACTACAAATCGTGGTATAATCACTAATATTAGTACAACAAACATACGGAGCTGACCACTATGACCCTGGCCAGCCGATTTGATCTCCGAGAACCAATTCAGGAAGCTCTGTGAGAGGCAAATCACCGCCAGTAAAGTGCCATCCGGTTGATCTTTCAAGACCGCAACCAGCATCGACACCTCGGATGTAATGTTGATCGCGGTCGATACGGCTGTTACCATCATAGAAAAGGTATCCCAAGCAACCCCTCCTCGAGAAGAATGACTCGCTTCCTCGATCTGGCGCCGAACTGCAGGATCCTCAAAGGTAGGGAGATCCAAACGAGCCCGAGCGTGGAATAGATGCATTGTGTAGTGCTGTTTGAGACGATTGGATAGCGGGTAGGCTAGTGACGCCTTAGCATGCCCCAACAGACGGCCAAGCACAGCGCAGCCCGTGCGACCAGCTGAGATGCGAACAAGGAAGTCTTTGTCAACAGTTCGTGTATCTATCGCCGTTTGTATCTAGTGTTGAATATGTCAAGCACTGACATGAAACGGATGTGTGCCGCAAAACGTACAATAGTAAGGAGTTGTCCTGAATACCTATGATTAAATGAACTCAGTTCAAGAAAACACGCACAATCGTGACGATGAGATAATTACCAGAGTGAGGCAGCTGGGATTACTGACAGCGCGAGTCCAACTATGACATATAAGGTTGCAAATATCCAGCAGTTCTGTATGCTGGACATATCTTTCAGCATTTGCCAAACATATGGCAGGCTTCGGGTTATCTCGAGGTAATATTCGAGCGTCGATGTTCCAGGAATATCCCATCCAAAGATCGGTTGCTTTTCCTCGTAGAGATCCCATACGCCAATGCGCGTATGTTTGACACGCTTCGAATCTTCGGGGTCAAATGTCCTCGCCCTATGGCTTTGTCCTTTGGATGTACTCTTTGGCGCTGAAAACATCGCAGCGTCCATCACAGGAAGGCGATTTCCAGTCAGAGAGGAGAGTCAAGAACAGCCTGAGACGACGTACCTCATCTCCTATTCCTTTCTCAGGCCTTATACTCGTTGCTAGTGAGTCATCTTGCCGCTGGAACCAGCGGTGACTCATGGCGTCAACAGACCACAGGTGATGTTGATGGTACTGACAAACACCACGACCCCGATTTTGATCGGGAAGAAGGAATGCTATACCTATGGCTGATAGTGAACCAGTGACCATTGACTCTGATGGGCGCAGTAAACTGCCATAAGTGCCGTGCACCCCACGCCAGTGGGGATAAGCCTCCAATTTGACAATTGACAGCAATTGGTATGGGCAAAGTTTCGGTCCCGAGCCTGTAGGAGCAAAAATTAGCCAGCTACAATGCACGTGAGGAGCCACTACTCAATACTTGAGACGGGCGACGCGATGTGGCGTGGATGTTTCGTAGTACGAAAGATTTCGGCAAGTGTAGTAGCGGATGTTTCTTGGCCGGAGACGCCCCGGGCCGGCCAATTGTCCCACTCGGGATGTTGTGGTGCGGTTTGGAAAGGCAAAGCAGCGATGGTTAAGCGTCGCAACGCCGTACGGCCAGCTGATATCCCCAAGTGGTGTGGAATATCCTAGTGCGAAAGCAAGCGGGCATGTCATACCTCATGGGAAAATGGCTATGTAATGCCGGTATAAAAATCCTTGGGGCCATAATCAGCATCATGATGTTAGTATCTTCTCCCAGTGAAGCCAAAGGCGAAGTCGGAGATGTGGGAGGCTCTCAGGTGGCAGGCGTGGTATGTCGCCGTGCAGCTGGTGATGTGTAAGTACATTCCGTTCTCGTCGGCATCTTCCTCTTTGTCGTCCTCAGGGCGACCATTAACCCGCTTGCCTGCAAGGCGCACCGCCGACATTCTTCAAGCTTGACAGAAGGTAATGAGCAACGGCACGACGTTATGCAGCGGCCCACTCACCGTGTCGGGATGATGATAAAACCTGCACTTATATGTATACCGCATGGTGCAACCTTGAAGCCTGAAGCTTGAATCCCCTGAGTACTCACTGATGCAGCCACTATGTACCCTTATGTACCCAGCTTGTCGGGATTTGGCCCGGGGAACGTCCCGCGGGAGCAGAGTAAGGTGGCACGTGATGATACCGGTAGGCCCTTCCGCCAAGTTAGGCAACTGTAGCAATGATTGAGGCATTTGTGCGCGGGCGTGGCAATGGAGGCCAATGGCAGGTGATGTCCTCACTGCTTCTCGTCGTACAAGCAGCTACGACGCACAATCCCCGCAGGAATTGAGCTCACCGATGGGGTACTCGACGATATGGAGCGAGAGTCAAATTCGCGTCTGGACGGGTACGCAGATGATCCAAATGACCGCTCCGGCGCTCAGCATAATTGCCTCGTGCAGGTGCACGACCGTTCGTCTGTAGCAGATGCGGCGGTATGTCGCTCACGTTCGAATTGTTTTGGAGGGTGGTCTGATTGTTCCAGAGACTGGCTATTTCCAGAATGCATACAGCGCTGTCCAGAACAGCCTAGGCAGTCCGGCATATCTTACCCAAACCTTCCTCGCCATGCAGTTTCGTCTTCCGTCGAGCGGTTCGTCGACCACAGATGCTCCGCTTCCACCACGCATTTGCCTAGCTCATTCTCGGTGCTAGGTGGTTTTGAAATCGCCAAATACTTTCAATGATAGCGAGAGCACCTGTCGAGCCGTTCGTCATGCGACGATTATCGCGTCAACCCACCACGTACGGATGTCTACACGACGATCACCGTGACGTCCCCACGAACCTAGACGTACTTTAGCGGTACCTCGCGGGTCCTCAGCGGTTTTCACCAACTCCCGGTGTACGATTGGCCCCAGCCTGCGGCTGTGACATGTAGGCATCGCTGTGTCACACTTACTTACCGCATGCGTCATGTTTGTGACGCGTGACCGCGTACCTCGCCAGTCGCGGGGGACCCGGGAAACCACCTGGTCATGCCTTCCAACTCGCCGCTCAGATACATATTGCTACCTCAGGCTCGTTTCGTCCGCCCACTTGGTTCCGGAGGACAACAGCCAGAGAATGGTGAGCCCAATGTGTCTCCTCCGATGCACTGAGAGGCTGATCAACGAGTGTCAGGTCTATGTGAACGACCAGAAGTTCGCATGGTAAATCCTAAATCTAATCATCTCTGCTATCTCCGCTGACGTTCAGCGACCTCGAAGTGAATCGTGCATCAAAGGGCATCGCTCCTCGTCGTGCCAGCACACAGATCGTCCTCTCTTCGAGATCAAGAAGAAGGGTCGACCAGTCTCGCAATGTGAAAAGTGCAGGGAGCTACGAAAGACGAAGCGGATGCACAACAGATGCACCTGCGGTTCTGGGTCGTCAATAGTACCGTGCGTTCAAAACCCCAGCTCTTCATCAAGCAAGTGTGCGTGTGTATGATATCTAATAACCCTATTTGCTAACTCTGAATGTGTAGCGCGTCGGTTCAAACCCATCGCTCCTGCCCTACCCAACGGCCTCAAGAGCTTACCGCCTGAGACAGTGCAGAGCCCACCGCAGGCCGGGCCAAGCGCCAAAGGTTCGTCCATCTCATGTCACTGAGTTTCTTACCGCCATCCTGACTTGCTTACTAGTGACCACATCCCCGAGATCATGCAGCTGCGGTGGCACTGAGTGTCTATGCGTCAAGACGGCTATGCAGTTACCTGGCACTGTCTCAGCGCCGCACCTAAGCCAGCGTTCCGAGAACGGTCTTGCGGCTCTCGCAGCCGCCGCAGCGATCTGCTCTAGCCACGGACATCTATCAGCTGACCACGGAGCCACCTCCCTGCGGTCGGTGTTCGCGATGAGTGCCAAGGCGACTGCGCTCGACCAACAACACTGCCCGACTTTGGTCTCCGACCAACCGCCAAAGTACCTCCCCGAGCGCCCCTCACCCGAAGGGTACCCCTCTCCGCGCAAACGCCGCAGGTCCACTTCAGACGATGCTGAAACCTCAGGCACGTCACACCTACGTCTGCTTGACGAGAGGGGCCTGCAGCTTCCTCCCATTCGCTACCCTGGTCTACCCAGCGGCTCATCTAGCCCGGTGGCCGCTGTCCCCGTCTTTCCTCCCATCCCATCCCTGCGCGAGATAGCGTCGTTTGCTGGGTCAGGATGCTGTTGCGGTGTCGAGTGTGCGTGCCCCGGATGCATTCAACATCGAGGTCCGAGCTATGCGTCCAAGGACGTGCCCGATTGCGTGGATGGGTGCGGGACGTGCGTGGACAACGAGAGCGGCGTCGCGCTGCCGTCCCCGCACACGGGGGCATCATCTAGTGTCGATCCAGGCTTGAACACGAACTTCATCGATGCGTTCTTTGCGCGTGCGGCGCTGCTCCCGCCGCCACCTACGACGCGCACGGCGGCCTTGGACGCTACGAATGTGACGGTATACCCGACGACGTTGTTTAAGGGCGATCCCAAGGACCGTGGGGCACGGGGCGCCGCGTTCGGCCTCGTTTCTCTGCCTCCACTACAGTGTGGGTGCGGCGGTGGATGTGGTTGTCCTGCAGGGCGGTGCGGATGCGGCGAGAGCTGTGGCGGGTGCTGCTAACATGACCTCAACCCGCCTCTGGGATTCCTGCATTAGTGCGTCATATACGTTCACACATTAGCTCCACGGCGACTGATTGCTCCAGTAGCACGGCTGACAACTCCTGTCTGTAACGATGATGTTTTTGTTCATTTGGGGACAAGGCCAATATCAGCCTTCGGGATTTCGTATGTATTACTATTATCGACTCCTTATGTGGCACTTCCGACTTTGTCGCGACTCGCCGATGTTATTTGTATCACATGCTTGTTGTGTGTACGTCCATCACATCATCCCCGAGACTATCTGCATCGTTTTTGAACGTCGAAGCAACAGGAGTCATCGCGTCTCGTTGACTCCCCACGTAACAGTCAACTTGCCAAGGTGTGGATACGGCGTCCACTGGCGCTAAACATGACAGTACCACCTGTATGTTATCGATTTATCATTCGGCGTGGGTATAACGTCCGTACTATGACTCGTTTTGACTATTGTTGACTCGCAATGATAATTTTGCTAGAAGGGCAACGATAAGCGTCGGGCCCGATCAGTCGCAAGTACTGGCCATCACCCTAGATAGCATGTACTGGCTGGCCACTAGTTGGACGTTACCGGCACTGTCCCGTAAGTTCAACTTGAATAATACCGCGACAGTACGCCGCCGCAATGGAGACCCCAACGCTCACCGACAGCGTGAAGTATGTGATCCATGTACGTACATTCCCTCACTCTCGACAAATCCCACTGACGGTTGGGAGGGATCCGAACTTAGAACAAGGCACTGATACAACAACATATGGCGCAACACCGTTCGACATGGCAGCCAGAACAATCTGCTTCCACCTTGCACGCCAACAGTAGTCTCGTAGAAACCTTCATTCGAGTCCGGCCTTTGCTTGACAAAGACCATGCTTGTGGCGCCTTCTCGCTGATTGACGTGCAGGAGCCTCGCACCCTGCACTTCACGCAGCCACTCGTACGTGCACTTGGGTAAGTATACTACTCAGATGGGATTTTCCCAGGAATCACACTGAAATCGCACGCGTCAGAGGTCGTTTCTCGACGAAGAGCTTCAAAGCGAGCTCTGTGTTTGGCAGTGAGGTGGACAACGATGCCGTATACAATGGTATGAGAGTTCCGCATGCCGTACAAGAGTGCCTGGCCTTCAAGACGCGCGAGCTGTCTATTCTCGCGTACGGGCAGACGGGCACAGGCAAGACGTACAGTACGACTGCTCTAGAAGGTCAGCACTCCCTGCATGAGGTTCTCGTTTTATCTCAAGGACTTCTGTTCACGCAGACAGGGTCGTCCAACAGATCTGGACGGCGGTGAAGCAAGATTCGCACCACTCCGTATTCATTGAGGCCTTTGAGATTAGGGGCAACGCAGCTTTTGATTTGCTGTCTGACCCGCCGCTGGCTCCTGTGAAGGTCCTCGTGACTGGAGCCAGTGACGTTCAGTATAGTGGCCTGAGCAGACATGAAGCCCCATCGCTGCCCGATTTGTTGGACTACATAGGACGAGCGAAGGACCTACGTTTAACGAGAAGCACAGTCAAGAACAGTGCTAGCAGTCGGTCGGTGTTTAGAGCGCATCGCCAAGATATTAGAGGGTCACTGATGTTATCCGTTGCAGATCGCATTCCATCATACGCCTGCATATCTGTTGGAAAGAGACCAGTTGAGAAAGTCGCAAATCAATATCGTTGACCTCGCCGGTTCGTGCGGGGGTTGCATTCTAGCGTCAGTATCTGACCCGTAGGGTAGGCTCTGAACGGTCCAGTGTCCTCGTGCAGAACGACATGGAGACAATGAAGGAATCCATCGAGAGTGAGTAATATGATCCACTGTATCGGACATCCAAGATAACTGAGCCAACGGATACTGCTCAGCGAACAAGTCTCTCTCAGTTCTTAAGGACTGCGTCCGTGCCGTTTCGTTCGGGGACTCACACATTCCATGGCGAGGCAGTAGGCTCACTATGGCCCTTAAGAACATCTTCGACCGGTCGCGCGAATCTGGCGAACGAGCCAACAAGCTGTTGATCGTCGCCTGCGTCAGCCCTAGTCCGCTGGACGTCGAAGATACTCTGGGCACCCTGCGATACGTCGCCGTATTCCAGGTATGCAGACGAGACGAAAATGCAGGCAATGCGACGTCGGCTGAATGTATATCTACCTTGTGTAGCTGGGCGATCTAGTGCACCATAGCGAGCTGAAAGGTGTCACACGAACCGTCCTCGATGAGCCGGTAACGAAGTGGGATCACGACCAATCAGTTGTGAGTTGTCCTACACCTGAGTCACTGCACTAATACTTATCATGCGCGACTCGATCAGGACTACATCAAGCGCAACTGGTCCAAACTGACGCCCGTTCTTAATCGTCTTCTCCCCTCACCGTCGTCTACCATGGCCGACCTCCTACCGCTCTCCGTCACAGAGTTATCACAACTCTGCGCCACTCCGGCTCCAGGAGAAACTCGAGGGAAACAGCCCACACCCGACGCCCGCTCGGTGGCGCAGGCAAAGAGCTGGGTCGCTACCTACAAGGTAAAGATGGATGCGCTAGTGCAGAAGGCGCAGACGATGCAGCAAGGTGCCGAAGCCGGATCGTCGGCAAACGCTGCGAAGGCTGCGTTGGACGCGCTGAGTGGGAGGGATTTCATGGCTGGAGAGACTGGGTCGGTGACGCGGGTTGATGCTAGAGGGCGCGTGATGCACAACGCGAAGCTGAAGTAGACCAGCCTCCGCATTGTGGGCGATTGCGTTTCGCACATATATATTATTTAGAGGAAATGATGGGAATCGAACCCCAGGGCGTGGTTCATGCGGTACAGGAGTGAGGTCAAAGTACATGCGCACATTCGCGAGTCTCAGACACGGGTCTATGTTCAGCAGCTGCGGTACAGATGAGCAGGGAATACATGTTGTACAATCTCGAGTTGAATCCAAGAGCCCAAGTTATGTTCATACACTAGATGATGATGTCAGATACGTGAATCAACACTGGGATACTGGCTCACGTGTCATCTGGGAAGTTGGCGATTCCATGAGCTCAGGCAACGGCGAACTTCAATTAAACACTTACCGTCATACTCAAAGCGAGTCTGTGATGAGGGAGTCAGCTTAACCATGCTAAAGAGTTGAGGCTGATTGATACCGACCTTCTTTGGATTATCGGGAGCATGTCTAACGTATCGATCGTTACCTGGGGGCCTAGCTGCATAGTGAGATATGCACAGATGGCTTAACGGCTAGGTATGGTACGTACAGCTCCTTCTTCTGTATAACATAAAGAGCGTCTATCAGCCACCGATGTGACAAAGAAGATGCTGCTGACCTTGCAGGATGCCAGCATACTCTGCAGAGTCACGCAAACCGATATAACACTTAGCACGGGAGACCATTCATTACCCAGTATAGATGCGCATATCTAGTAGTGCGGATGGAATAAGAGAGGGGTTAAGACAATTTGAACGTGAACTTACGTGTCCGTTGGTATAGACATGCTTCAATCGTGGTAGCAGACGTCAGTATGCGGCGTATCCACGGATCGTCCAGCAGGTTTGCAGCTTACGGGGTGCGTCGGAGCCTTCCACTTATCATCCACTACAAATTGGACCGCAGGAGACGATATAGGATACTGATTGTCGAACCGAAACCGGAGGCAGAACACCTCGCCCTGCGATGTGCGCCTTCAGTCTGACTTCGAGCGGCGACGACAGAGGGCTCACCGCGAAGACAGTATCGCCGAGAACCTCCAGAGATAAGTGCCATTCTTGAAAGTTTTCCGCGCTCAATAACTGAATGCCTGTTTGAATTCAGTGGCCTTGGGCGAAATGCTAGGGCCCCGAGGACGCACCTACTGGTGTTCCTTGATTCTTGATTTCCGCGAGTTCCTTCTGCAAGCGACGCGTTGAAACGGCCATTCGTCAAACTAGTAAGTTAGGGTAAATCCTTCTGTACTTCTTGAATATAATATCAAGATAATGCTCTGACCGTGAATGGAGAGAATGAAGTTGGGTATGCAGTGTTTGGCGAGGACAGCTTCGGTATGGCTTCGGAAGCGCCGTGATACTCGGACCGTCGCAGTCTCGCCACAACGTACACAGCGCCAAATAACACGCAGGCTTTATCAAGTCGCACGACAGTTTGCGTCTCCAACAATGTCATTTGCCGTCTCCGCCTTAGAGTCACTTGCTTCTCGTTTGTCTCAGAACCCAGGAGAAATGCAGGCGCTCGCGGGGACGCAGAAGGATCTCCTCGTGATGCTCATTGTTGGTTGGTGCAGTACTCGACCACCTTACTGCATAAGCTGCGAGGAACATACTTTTCAAGGCCTCTACTTTACACTTTCGTTATCATATAGATGCCTACTTGCACAATGCAATGACAACATCTACCCGAAAAGCTGCAAATCGTGCTACTTGCATATGAAGTAGTTACATAGGTGAAGGATTTCGATTCGCCGAAGTAGGAGCTTGATGGGTGCTTGAGGAGGTGAGTATATAACCTAGTGATATCACTCATTCATGCTCCATGAAAGATGCGATCGCCTATTGGCCTGAATCATGACCGTAAAATGATGTTCTACTCAGCGTAAAGTCGCAGTATTGTTGTCTGGATAGTCCGCTAAAAATCTTCGGCACGCTACCGATTCTGCATCATATGATCCTGCTCTTCGTTCATCGTACGAGGAATGCAGGCACTTGCAGGAACGCAGAGAGAGCTTGTTACCTTGCAGTACCATTGCTGGTTGACGCGCACCTCCACTGCCCTCCAACATAAACTGCTCGGAACATCTCGCTGCGACCTACGATCATTCTCCATTCATGTCACTTCATCGTGAAATACAGACGTGATATATTCGTTGGTACATCTTGCATAGCAGGTATAAGTTAAGAAGTAGTGGCCTCTGCGGTCTGGCTCAGCTTGATCTTCTTTTCCCGGTCAACCCTGATATCGTCAAGGATCTCCCGTGCCCCCGTCTCAATAAGCACCTTGGCCAAATCCTTCCCCACCGATTCTGCCTGCTCAACTGAGTTTACCTCCCGCTGAATGGTATGCTCGACGTGCTTCGCGCCATCCAACGAAGTCACACAACCCGTGATTACCAACACACCGCCCTTTTCTCCGTCCTTCTCCCGCAGCTCCGTATGCACACCAACCGGGACGCTGCACCCGCCCTCGAGCACCCTCAGACACGCGCGCTCCGCGCGACACGACCACAACGTCTGCCAGTGTGTGATCGACTCGCAGAGCACGCGTGCGGCGGTGTCATCAGCGCGAGTTTCAATCGCGAGGGCACCTTGTGAGACTGCGTGGAGGAGCGTCGGCGGCCCTAAGTCGCTGGTAATGCGCGGTCCCCAACCAAGCCGCACCATGCCTGCGCGCGCGAGGACGATGGCATCAAATGGTCCGTCGGGTGCATCTAGTTTAGCCATGCGAGTGTTCCTGCAATGCGTGAACAATCATCGGAGAATGGTAGCGAGCAAGACACGCACAGATTACCGCGCTGCCCGATGCGACATGTCAAGTGTAGTCATAGACATGACCGAGCGAGTTGGAACACTCACGACATCCTTGAAGACAAGGCCGGGGAACCGTCGCTTCAGTTGGGCAACTCTCCGGACGCTGCTCGTTCCCACCACGCTCCCATCCGGCAGGTCCTCCAGCTTCTTCCACTCCTTCCCCTTCTTCACGATCAAGCAGTCCACCGGATCTTCTCTCCGCAGCACGCCCGCGATCTCGCATCCTGGTGGGAGTTCGGTCGGCACGTCCTTAAAGCTATGCACGAGCATGTCGACATCACCCGCGACGAGCGCGACCTCCAGCTCCTTCGTCCAGAGTGCTTTCCCGCCAAGAAGGTACAGCGCCTGCGACTGATTTTTGTCCCCGCCGGTAGACATGAAGGCCGTCTCGAACCCAGTGTCGGGGTGCGCAGCGCGGAGCGCATCCTGCACCAAATTTGTCTGGATCTTCGCCAGATCTGAAGCTCGAGAGGCGAGCGTGAATTTGCGTGGTGTATTTGAGGACGGAGCGGCGGATGCGGACATGACAAAGCAAGGATGGCGCGAGGACAGTCGTTGAGTACGTTGAGTGGACGCGAGCTACGAGCAGTCCGCAAATTAAGTCAGACGATGAATTTGACGTCGAACTCGAAGGCAATATCACCGATCATGAAGATGACTGGTGTTACATAATAGTTGGTCCATCGCCGCTCTGAGTCTGAGTCTGACCGCAAGTCAGTCTTCTACTATCATGCACCTCGAGTACTTGCTACCTATGACATCCCTCTCATACCTGGTGTGCACGTTTCTATACCTACAACTGTCAGAGACCATTACCTTCAGGCGTGCGCAACGCGTGCCGCCGCATGGTCCCAGCGGTTTCAAGTTGACGGCTGTAACTCCAACGCAACGACAACTCAGGCTGCGAGCGTCGCGTTCGATGATAGCAGTGGTTGCTGGAAGATGAATCAGAAGTGTACGCGTCAATGGGGAGTCACATCTGTGTTGTGCGACGTCTCTGTTTCCACCCTGAATCCGGACTGGACAAGGTGCTTCACGTGTGAGTGTCCCCATAGGTACTACTCGTCCATGAAACAAGTTTTCGGGTGAGGTGATGCAGCGGCTTTTCACTCTTTAGTTGCATAGGTAGAATGCACCGCTTGGTGACGCGTAGCGTAGACCTAGCTGTGCACCCAGTGAACAGAAGAACAGCTTCCAGCTTCTCAAATTCTGAACGTTGTCAAGACGTCGTATTGAGACTCGCCACCGGCATTCTATGCCTGGGTAGCGCGGGCACAGGTCGCAAGAAAGGACATCAATTCTGACGTTAAATCATGGTCTCAAGCTGGCGAATGTGTTATAGGCAATTGCAATTGCAGTGTGGATGCTGGGCACTAACGTCTCTGAAGAGCGCACAGAATACCGCCCGTCTCAACGCATTACACCGGCCTGCGGCAGTTCTCAGAGATGACTGGAGGCATATCGCGGATGTGTGTCTGGTGTCGTCGGCGTATCGCTGGCAGCTGTGGCACTTTAAAATAAGGCGAGTGGGCGTGGTTGTCTGCACTGTCACACTATTGCTTTAGACTGCCATGCCACCGCTGCCCCTCTTCACAGTCTTGATACTCGACCTCGGCGATGTCCTAGTCCATTGGTCTCCGGACACAAAGACCGAGATCCCGCCCCGTCTTCTCAAGAACATGATGTCTTCTGGGACGTGGATGGACTATGAACGGGGCCACCTTTCTCAAGACGAGTGTTACGCTCATCTCGCCGAAGAATTCGCCCTTCCGGTGGTCGACATCGCGTCGGCATTCGAACAGGCCCGACAGTCCATCCGTGTCGACATGGACATGGCGGCCCTCGTCAGAGAGCTGAAGGCGTCCGACGACTCTTTGCAGGTGTACGCATTATCGAACATGTCTATTCCTGAATACGACTTCATTCGCCAAATACCTTTCGACTGGTCGATCTTCGACGCGATGTTCCCTTCAGGCCTTCTCGGAGAGCGCAAACCACACAAGGACGTTTACGACCGATTCATCACGAAGACAGGTATAGACCCTCTGTCCGCTGTCTTCGTAGACGACAAATCAGAGAATGTCTCGATTGCGCGGTCCTTTGGAATCCATGGCGTTGTCTTCGAATCGACGGACCAGGCCGCTCCTGTGCTGCGCGACTTGTTCGTGGGTCCAGTGCAAAGAGCAACACGCTTCATGCGGGCAAATGCTGGCGCACTAGACTCCGTAACAGATAATGGCCACGCCTTCAAGGACAACCTTTCTCAACTCTTGATATTGGAGTTAACCGGCGACGAGTAAGTAGTATTCGAGAATGCCGGGGTCTGTGAAATCACTAACATTTCGGCTTCAGGTCGCTGGTATCTTACTCTAAACCTCTTTTTCTGTGGAACTTCTTCGCAGGTGAATCATTCCGTGGGCTCCCATTGAGTGTTCGTAGCTGATTGCACTTACAATAGAAAAGCCTCTGTTCCTCGATGCGCTGCCTGATGACCTCAACACGACCGCTGTCGCGTACACGGTGCTGAATTATGACAACGACATGGTCACAAGAGCCATGGATGAGATTTTGCGATGGAAGTCGGATCAGGGGACCCTCTTCGTATGCGTCATCGTTGACTAGTAGGCATGCAGCACTAACGTTCGTCACAGAGCTGTTTCGACCACAGTCGCCGTCGCGTCTGCCCATTCGTCAACGTCAGCGTCCTCACGTTGTTCTTCCGAAATGGTCGAGGGAAGGAGTTGCCCGAGGCCCTCGATTGGGTCATCGACGTCCTTTCCCATCGTCGCTACATGAATGGCTCAAGATACTATACGTCACCCGATGTATATCTCTACTTCGTGAGCCGTCTCCTCGATTGCCGTCACGACGACCACCTCCACGGACGAGTCATGCCGATATTCCTCGAGTGCATCAAGGAGCGAGTTGGCGTTCCTGGGGATCCCATGGAGCTCGCTATGCGCGTGATAGTCTGGTGCCGAGCTGGACTTAGTAGTAATGAAGTCGACATGCAGAAACTGCTAGCAATGCAGCTTTCTGACGGTGGATGGGCGGCTGGTTGGTTGTGCCGATACGGCCGGCTTGATATCAAGCTCGGAAACCGAGGTTTCACGACCGCATTGGCCGTCAAAGCTATTCGCTTAACATCCCGGCGGGACAATCCACGTCCCCTTGTCTAAGAGCGTCAGTAACCTCCTTCATTCCTTCATACTAGATGACACTGAACTATTCGAATGATTGTTCATACAGGATCTGGGCCTTCTGTTGCGCGTTTTACCAGGCGGCTTGTCTGATCCGATATACCGAGACTAAGATTAACGTCTTCTTACCTTACACCCTCTCGTACCCAAGCTTATGTAGCAATCGCTGCTGCTCTCGAGAATTACATTATGTCTGAGTACATGAAGCGTATACATAATATCAACCTCTCTGTCGTCATCTTTGTTGTCACTCTCAAAGTCCTTCTAGTGCGCGGTTGTCAGCGTCAGAAATTCCGAGTCAAGCAACACTGGATGATCACGCACCTTCTTGAGCTTCGATCGGGGGCGTCAGGAATGTACTCCACGCGAGCCACTCCTCCAGCTCTGTTGCACAGATCGGTGGCAGCGCAATGGTCGGCATCTCCTGATATGTTATAGTCTCGATCAGACGTCATAGCTGTCAGTCGGACTTCGAAAAACCCATACCAGAGAGACCGCTATAACGTCTGGTGACTTTGGCATAGAGGGGGGTCTCACTTAAGCGCTTGTCTCCTCAACGCTTTCGAGCCCGCGCCGACTCGTCCCCGTGACCAGACCAGACGCGTCGCGACTCGCGATCGCACGGCGCGCATACATTTTGCACGATCCTATCCGTGGCTCTCTTCTCCGCTATACAATCCCACATCTTCAGCAATAAAAAACATATTCCAAAATGCCCGTCATCTCTAAAATACCGAAAAAACCTGTGCTTCAGTGCCAGGACTCGGCCCTCCAGTTTGCCGACACGCTGACGATTGCTCGCGCCGCAGCCCACAAGACTCGTGGCTACGACTCGAAGAACATGAGGAAGATCATCACAGATGTAGCATCTGACACTTTTGATGGAAAGGACCCAGCATTCTGCCTTCGCGGTGGTTTGTACAAGCTAGCAAGCCAACCTTTGAAGGTGAGCATGTGAGTAAATGCAGTCCGCGCATATTGGATCCGCCGGTCTTCGACAAGGTTAGGAAAGTCTGGATGCCAGCATATAGCTTCCATTGGAACTGCCAGAGTAATATTCTTTGTATTAAGATAGTCAAGGACATCGTGGACAACCTCGAGCGCTTGACCCGACTTGCATAGGTCCTCGAGGAGGCGGCAGCTGCGCTCAGCGTTTGGCGATGCACGCGTCGAATGCGATGACGGCGCATAGTCGTCGGGGCCATCATCATTGTCAGAGTCGCTGTCAGGATAAAAGGGCGGCATGTTCAACAACAGAAGGTGTATGTACAGGGGAAAGAAACGATGTCTATGCTACGGCTACTAGTTACTGGCGACACTGGCGGCAGAGTGATGTATGTGCGCCGTGTGATTGCGAGTCGCGACGCGTCTGGTCTGGATGTACAAGCAGATGAAGTAGACTACTGCATTAAATTTGTTTCTGTGAACGTGCAGAAGTCAGCTGAGAATACGACTCAGCTATTGGAGAGATACAGAGACAGTGATGTCATCTGCATCCAAGAACCTTACTGGGGGCACATCAAGAATGTGCCTTCCTCTAAGTCAAAAGACGGTGATGTGTACAAACAGACACAGAGCCACAGGAATTTCGTATGCCTCGGAGCATCGGAGAAATCTCGCATTGTTAAACAAGGAGTAGGAAAGGAGTGGCTTCAGTAGTAGAAGGCAACTACAAGAGAGTAAGCAGAGGGACAGACCTAACTATACTCTAAGGATAGGAGAGGGAAGACTCCTGA